>OZ022398.1:14039084-14639084 GCA_963989295.1 Ametastegia equiseti
TCAGATATAAGACTCGGCAAATTTGACACTCTGAACTTGTGACGTCTGTCTAATAACTTATTATAAAAGATTCAATACGTCGAAAAGCTGAGAAACGTATATCGTTTTGCACTTTCAATTCTCTAAAACTAAAATGTGTGTGTATTATATTTCAAACTCTGGCAGTGTTTAAGTGATCTCACATTGCTCCTGTGCAATTTAAATGTCTTTTAGAAAACTCGTGTATCAAATTTTCAACTCGTAATTAAAGCTTTATGCAATATCTAAGTTTAATTTTTTTTTTTTTTTTTTTCTATCACTTTTGGAATGTCTCGGCGCTGTGCTTCTCAAACTTTGCAATAAACAATTATCAAACCGATTGATTATTATTAATGAATAAAATCTAAAACTACAAAGACAGGCAAAATTTATTTGTTTCATTTGCTAAATGAATGTTGATTATTATGAAAAAGTTAGAACGTTTAATGTAGAATATCAAATTCGCAAATACTAGACGTAAAATGTCGAAATATTAATTAGCTTATTATTCATTATACCCCTAAATGAACACGCAAGTTTCTTAATCTATTTTTATTCAATTGTCAAATCTATGTTTACCAAGGTTTTAAAGCTAAATATTATCTTTTCAAATAATCATATTTTATCGAAATATAATAGCCATTCAAAATACAATGAATAGCTGAAAAATATTAAAGACAAAATACACGAAAAATACATGCAAAAGAAAGAAAAATATTCATTGAATATTGTATCAGGGTATTTCTGAATCTATGTAATTTATCAAGATTACCCTGTCACCCAATAATGGTAGAAAGGTATTCAAATTTTTATACGTTATTTCAATCCGGTCGAGACAAGCAAATGGAACAATAATAATAATCAATAATACTTCGATAGCAATAATGCAGATTGTACTTCTAACACGATATGTATGTACTAAAAAAATAGTTTACTTCTCTAAGCCTGATGCCTTTAAATAAATTTATCATTTCGACTTAATATCAAAGATGTTTATTAATTTAATTATGACACACATCATTCTCACGTATTATATTTTTTCAAAATCAATTTACCAACCACTAATCGTGATGATCTTGTGTCTTTCTTTGTCTCGTATAATGAAAATCATGTCAAACCGATTACCTAGAAATATTCCACGCCAACACAAACGTGCTAAAAAAATAAATATTAATATCGCGAGTATACCATTGTGCACTAATTTTAATGGAGAGATTTTACCGTAATAATAATAATAATAATATTCATTTAAACTGACGTACCTACTAATGACTAGAAAGTTAATATTTTCTCAATCAAGTACAAATTTTTCACTGACTAGACAAAATAAAGTAAAAATCGACTAGATAAATTGAAAAATAATCTATACTTCATTTGTATTGGACTCTCTAAGAAAAGAAACATTCCTCATTTCTTATTATCAATAAACACGACTCGAATGAAATGATTAGCTATTTCTGTTTTTTGTTACAATAATTACACGTATACCCCACCCACTCGTACGAGATACAGCTACGAATAATTCACAATATATAATTATATTATATTCTCATTTATAAATATCATCTGATCAAATGTTATCGATGAATTTGATAAAGAGTTAGATCGCACGATCCAAACAAACGGGGATTTATTATATTGGCAGCAAAATGTACAAGGCATGACAGCTTTATACAAAAACCCAAATTGCTTGGACGTGATTATCATTGTAATCTATTATTATTATTATTATTGTTATTATTATTATTATTATTATTATCAACAATCAAAAAGGATCGAAATCGATCGACTGTTCCCTAATAATCCTTAAACCCTTGAGTTGTTGATTCAAGTATACAAGTTCATGATCTTGATCTTTTTCTATATTGAATAATAAATAATTATTTTATCGAATAGCTACAACATATTTTTTTTTGTCTTTTTTTGTCTTTTTTTTTTTTTGTTTTTTTCTTTTAGAGCAATAATATTCAGCCGTATTATTAAACGGGCTGTTTATTAATCGCCCTTAGATTGAGATCAAACAACTCGATTTTGATACATATAATCTATATATATATAAAATGGTCGTAACAATCGGCAATATGTGTTAATACTACGGGTTTATTACTACAGCCTGTAATTCGAAATGTAGGAACGAGTGCTGGAGGGACACGAAAACATCTAAATCACTCTATAATTTATAATTCTAAAAATAATGTAAAAACAAAATCTGATCTCTCGATGTCTCCCTTGTTAAACTGCCTAGTCTTTTTTTTATACACTTTTGAAAAAAACGACGAATATCCACGTTTACATAAAAACATTAAGTAAAAAATTTCCAACACTCTTCCAAATATTTCAGAACTTGAGCTTCGGGGGTGATAAATTATTAACAAATGTGGCAGTCGGCGTCGTGTGTGTGTCTTCCCAACGTTTGAATGAATAATTAGCTATAGTAAGTAATAGCTAATTAATGAAATGGCACTCTGAATGTTCGAGTAATCTTTGAGTATCTTTATCCACCGTATTTTTAACGATAATTGAATCAAGGAAACGGATATGGATCTAGCGCCTTACTCGAACATGGTTGAACGTCGTCGACGGTAGTTTGCCACTGATTTGCCCAGCCGGTTGGTAAAACAATTTTACTGTCAGTTTTAACGATATCACCGGCGTTAGCACCTTGGCTATTAGCCCACCTTGAACCATTGTTCGTAAATTCTGTGCGAGGGGGTACATCGATTTCCCAATAATTTTTGAAGTCACTATTCACCAGGGTTTTAACACCGATTTGTTTTGACCTGGTTGTTTCGCTGGCTATCCCCGTTGCCGTTGGTTTCTGCTGATTTCCGTTATTCAGCGATTTAAGGGGCAGCTTTTTTGGCACGCAGCGTGGCGGTTTAACTGCCGGTACTCCTAGTCCCCCTCCCGTGCAACCAGCTTCACCTCCACTAACACCAAAGTCATTGTTATCTGAACTTCCCCCATTTTTTCTTCTCCTTCTTCTTTTGTCTTTTTCCTTATCTTCTCTGGTCACTGTTCGGCTCTCTTCTTCATCTTCGTCTTCTTGCGAAGGAAGAAAATGCTGCTTCGCCGATGCCCAATGGTCTTTTTTGTTGTTACCTCCCTTGTACTTGTTATTACCATTTCCACCCCTGCTCTCGCTATTTGCATTAGCTTTTTCCAATTGTTGCTGATTTTTCACCACCCATGGAGGCGGCCTTTTCGGACTTCTTTCTTTCAGCGTTACCTGTAAAGAAAATCTCCATTAATAAGAATTCCTTACATTATTGACTCGATAGTTTAACAGAATATTACTGCTTTGTTTATAAAAATAAATCATTGTAGAATATTTTTGAATCGAAGGACTGCGAGTATCCAAACTCACCCCTGAGGATGAAGAATTTTCGACGGGCCTGTAAAGCTGCGTCGGTGTGTGACTGTGACTACCGTGACTTTTTCCATTGCTACTACTCCTTAGATGTAGCCAGGAAAGCAATAGAGCTAAAAGGGCGCAGGCCAAACCGAGACCTGCTGCTGCTGCTAATTGGGAACGAGTTCGTCTCGGTACCCAACCACTGCCGCTTGTACCTCCGCTATATTCCCACACAGAGCTGACCAGCAATGCGCTACCCGTTACATAGGATAATCCCATTCCAGCGAACATCCATGCATTCTAAAGTGAAAAGATGATATTAAGGGGGTTTTGAAATGTTGAAAAAATTTGTTAAATGATCTATAATTCATTTCATACTATATTATATGAGGTTCCCAAAGACAAATGATACTCATATGTATAGTTTGTTTAATCTCTAGAATATAATAGATTTTACTTATCGCTGACTTACCAGCTTAGCCCAGTTGAATGGAAAAAGATAAACTACATGTGAAATATCAAGAAATAGAAGTAGCGATGTCACCAAGAGACAAAATACAGCGACAAAAATCATGAGCCGCAGTCTACCGACCAACGGTAGCATAAATAGACTGACTTTTGCTGTCCCTGAACTGCATAGGGTGACCAAACACGCTGCGGATGATATCTAGGGAAGGAAATCCTTTGTAATAAATATTTACTGCAACTTTTAGAGCAGAAAATAGTTCTGAATGATTAGAAAGAGGAGTTATATGCTTTTCACAAGGCAACTTACGAGCAGCATGAGTCTAATAACGCCAGTTGCCGTTCTGAGATGACCTTGAAGGTCGCAGTACAAGACCAACTGACTCGCAGCTGGCCAGGGAGGTTGATTCGAACCGGAACCATGGCCGTTGTGGTCACGATCGTAATGCCCGTGGTAATTAGCGTGAGAGTCCCACGAGTGGACTGTTGAATGAACTCCCGGCGACTCCAGCTCCGATGACTGGGAGCTGGTGCGCCCCCCTGTCCTGCTACCCGCTGCCAATTTTTTAACAAAGTTAGTAGGGTCTGGTTCGAATGTTTTTAATTTTGAAAAATAGTTTGCAAATTGAATTGTGTATTAAATCAGCTATGAGAATACTGTTACTTCATTATACCGGCCATGTATCATAGAATGACACAATAAAGAACTCAAATCTACAAACTTCAGACTTCCAATGATGTAAATCAATGCCCTTGAAAAATCTCTCTTCGTTTTTCACCAGAAACAGTCACGTTGTGTTAAAATAGAATTTCAACAATTGCCCAAGACAAGAAAAGACTTGTGATAGATCTGGCATGATATGATCAATTAGAAATCTGAATTAAAATTAATACTGCACATTTCATCACAGAATTCTAAATTGTAAACCAAATTGCAGACTATTTTGAATATTTTAGGGCCAGTAAGGATTCTCTTCAAATTCTGAGCTTTCTGAATTCTGAGACAAAGCATTATTTATCTACAAAAACAATCTTTATCGATACGAAGAGTGTGAAATGAAATTACGATGAAACTATAGTTAAAAAATAAGTAAAAATTGGGGGTATATGGGAAAATATCGATAACAAAACATGAGAATTTTGGAGTGGTGAATAGAATGGGATAATAACAGACGATAGCTATGAGGCGGAGAGAAGAAAGTGGAGAATCTAGCGTCTTACCAATCTCAAAGTCCTGTATATCCTCTGGTCTTGAATATGCGGAGGGTGGCGGTTCTAAGTCACGTATTTCCTCGAGAAGAAGAACTTCTATCTCGTCGGCTGCATACAAATCCGATACCGAGTGAAGCTGATGCCGAGTGTCACTCATCACTCACTCATTCCTTCCTCGTTTACCACCGCGCTGCCGTCCTCGATTCCTTCTTCGTTCCTGCCTCCTTCACCGCTACCCTGGACCACCATTAGTCGTTTGTCATTCAACCTATCGTCCATTCGATCCGATTCCAAACCCAAAACTCGTATCCGTCATTTGGCAAACTCGTTTTCTTCCGTCGTTCAAAATCTCGTTGATCTTGACGCTGGTGACAGAGAAAATACGCTTAAATTTTATTTGGAAAGGATTCATTTTGTTGCACGATGATACGAAATAATACGAAATGAGTCTAGAATGAAAAACTCACGCTTTTCGAACGAAACAGAGTTTCCGATTGATAACGATTTAAAAGAATAGCGAATCGTTCGATTTTTGAAATAGGGTAGTAATTTTCGCAGAATGCGAGAAACGGGAACACAGTTATAGATGAAAATCGTGAAATAATGCGACGATGAAGGAACGCCGTATAATCTGAAGTGTTTACAAAATTCATTATTATTCTGAAAGCTATTCCGAGAAAGAGAGAAAAACAACGATACTAGAGACGATTGAGTGACGGGCGGTAAGAGGAATTGTGTCCATGCGATATTTTGACAGGATAATAACAGCGAAATAATAACATCCAAGTGAAATTCCGCATAGTGTATTTACCGTGTTTTTGTCGCGGTGTTACCTTGACTAGTTCCGACTTCGCAGCCACTTACAGATCACATTTTTTACTCAATTTACTTGACAAATTTAACGAAGAATTGACCTACGGACGCCATTGCGTTTCCGCTTACGCCACGAACTATACGGTTTCGATTGTGGATTGACCCATAAACTCCGGCTGCTATCTGCCATTATGCAAGCGCAACAATTCCGAAACATATACTATACACGTTTCACGTAGATGTGTGAACCACGCGTTATTTTTTTACCGACCAATCACATCGCGACTAACTCTATACTTAGACAATAATCAGTCCGTCGCTTTTCCGTATCGACCAATCAGAAGCCTCGCATGTAGCTGGACGAGGTGTCTCATTGGTGGAAAATCAATGATAAATAAGCCGAAGAAAAGGGGCGGGGCGAAGATTCGTCGATTCTGCTACATCTGTCAATCTGTCAAAAATCGTAAACTTGACGCCCCTAAAAAACGAAAATAATAAGAAAAGAAAACACAGATCCGTGGAAAGTGTAAATCGGATCCTGACTACCCCAAGATGATATCGGAAAGGGATTACGCGCCCCTGAGTGCGGCGTGCATAAGATCACTGAACGACAAGTTGTACGATAAACGGAAGGCCGCTGCACTTGAAATAGAAAAGTAAGGTTAGCTTAGGTTAGGTTAGGTTAATTTCTAATCCCTAACGAAACAAGAAATTCAATAAAACCCGACTGATTTCAGAATGGTCAAAGAATTCGCGGCCAATAATAATACAGTCTTGATCAAACGGCTCCTCAAAGTATTGGGTCAGGATTTTGCAAACTCGCAAAATCCGCACACCAGAAAAGGCGGATTGATTGGTTTGGCTGCGATCGCACTGGGTCTGGGAAAAGACACTGGCCAATACACAGAGGAATTGATCCACCCGATATTGGCCTGCTTCTGTGATTCAGATCTGAGAGTTAGATATTACGCCTGCGAGAGTTTGTACAACGTAGTAAAAGTCGCCAGAGCATCGGTCCTACCCCAATTCACAGACATATTTAGCGCGCTGAGTAAACTAGCCTGTGACTCAGAACAGACCATTAAAAACGCCACGGAGTTACTGGACAGGCTGATGAAGGTGAAGAAAAATTGATTGTAAAATTTTCAACCCCCCTGAAACTTTGCATTTATTTTTCAGGACATTGTAACTGAAAGCGGAATGTTTGATTTAGTCGGATTCATGCCGCTGCTTCGTGAGCGAATTTACACAAAAAACCCATTTGGCAAGCAGTTTGTAATCGCGTGGGTTTCGGTTTTGGATGCTGTTCCGGATATAGACTTCATTATATTTCTGCCTGAGATATTAGACGGGCTTTTCAGGATATTGGAAGATCCCACTTTGGAGATCAAGAAGATAACGGATACAGTTCTCGGGGAGTTTTTACGCAGTATCAAGTCAAATCCAGACAGAGTTGACTTTCCTGCAATGATAAACATCCTCATTGCCCACGCACAGAGCACGGATGAACTACTTCAACTCACCGCCATCACTTGGATCAAAGAATTTGTCCAACTCTCAGGGCCTGCGATGCTCCCTTACATGTCTGGCATCTTCACCGCAGTTCTACCCTGTCTCGCCTACGACGGAGACAATCGAAAAAACATCAAAGAAACTGCGGCCAAAGTTAATATCAGTCTGATGAAACTCATTACCATGGAAAATACTGATAATGTTGTCAAAGAAGCGACTGGCGTCAGTAAAGATAAAGGTTCAGGGCTTGATTATCTCCCAAATAAAATCTCGAGGCTTTGATTTTCCCTTCGACTAACGTATATTCTTAATCTTCTTTTTATTTCTCAGATCCAGCAGAGCTTAGCCATCCTTTGGCTGAGAGTTTGGACTTGTCGAGCGTAGTAGATGTCTTGATCAAGCACTTGTTGCACACATCTGTCCAGACGAAAGTAGCAGTTTTAAAATGGATCCATCATTTATTTACGAACATTCCGCACAGGATGTTCAATCACGTTGAAGAATTGTTCCCTGTATTGATGCGGACGTTAAGCGATAGTTCGGACGACGTTGTTCAACAAGATTTAGTCGTACTGGCAGAAGTTATCAGCTCTAAATCAGTCGACGATTCGATAAATCGAAACAAGTACTACAAGAAGTTCATCGTCAATTTATTGAGACTATTTTCAACAGATAGACACCTTCTTGAAGAACGAGGCAACTTTATTATCAGAGAACTTTGCGTGCTCCTCAGCGCCGAAGGAATCTATAAAACTTTAGCCATCATTATTTCTGAGGAACAAAACCTCAGATTTGCTAGCATAATGGTTCAGACTTTGAACGTTATTCTGTTAACTAGTTCCGAACTATTCGATCTGCGGAATAAATTAAAAGACTTAGAAACAAAGGTTCGTTTCTTCAGGTCAGTTTTTGCTTATTCAAATAAAAATCAGGAAGCAACTTACCCCACTGATTATTTACAGGAAAGCTGCGATCTCTTCGTATGCCTTTACGAGTCGTGGAGCCACAATCCAGTTGCTACCGTCGCTCTGTGTTTTTTAACACAAAATTACGGGCATGTCTGTGATCTGATAAGAGCGTTGTATCCTTTGTTAAATCTTCGTGTATTTATTATTACACAAAGACGATCAATGAGGAAATCTAAACTCCAAATTGTAAAGAATGTAATCCTTAATTTGAATTATTCCCCAGCGGAAACATAGAAGTAACTGTTGAGCTGTTGACAGAAATTGACAAATTAGTGCAGCTCATCGAATCTCCAATTTTCACATGTGAGGAAAATGAAAATTGCGTTTTATACAAATGAATTACACATGTTGTACTTTACATGCTTATCATCATACTCCAAATGATTTCAGACCTGAGGCTAGAGCTATTAGAAGTTGGGAGAAGCGAAGCCTTGATACGTGCGCTGTACGGTCTTCTAATGATTTTACCACAGAGCGAAGCATTCGCTACGTTACATCGTAGACTGGCAGCTATCCCGCCTAAAGAGGCGCAAATAATTCTTGAACATAAGAAAACAAACTCGCGTTCTGAACCAGCGGGAAAAATAGACTTTGAGAAACTTTTATCGCATTTTATTTCCGTTCAGGAAAAGCACAAAGAGCAAAAATTGAAACAGAGACAAAATTCTTTAATCGAAAGAGACGTCAGTCACTTGGAAATTTGACCCTACAATTTTTTATAAATGAAACAAAAAACAAGTCGCTTTGGTACTCGGGTGATGGAATGTGATCAGTTGTTATTACCTGGATGATTAATAATCATGTCAAATTCCTTGATTTTAGAGGAACTGTTATTATATTTTTATTTATGCAAAAAATAAATTCTTAATATATCAGATAAACTATACATACGTCGTACGCTTTGTAAAACAAAGATTCATTTATACAATGATTGTTTCAAAAGAAAAAAAACTATTACATACATAATACACATTGCAACATTTTTTAAACAATCTCTCCCGCATTTCGCACTTTCTAACTAATGGATTGTATGGTAATACTTGACTACTTGTTTCTAGACTTATTAAATTACGTTCTTAACTTATTTACAGTAGAAAAAAAATTACACGCAGAGATTAGTCCGCTTCTTTTCTAAAAATGATAAATTCTCATGATTTTTCACACCCCTTTTGCTTCGATAGTAGAAAATCATTAATCCTAAATATGTATACTGCGTGTCGTTATGACATTTTCCATTATGATTTACATTTACGTATCTGTAAAGTGACTCGTTTGTTGGAAACAAAAGAAAGTGGTCCAACAAACAGTCTAAAGGCAATTTGGCGATCAGTCATGCTCCGAATCTTCCGTGTCGTCATCTCCTGAGCTATCGAGAAGGCACAGTTCGTGAAGTTGATCAATTAGATTGCCGTTCTCACACACAATCAAAGCTATTCTTTCCTGTTCCTTGCAAATATTTTTCCAAACTTTGGCATTTTCCTGACTTGGCGCACTGGGCTTTTCCAACGTACTTAACTGGCCGGGAAGCCTTTCTAAAGAACGTGTTAAATTTTCATGAGCAACTCTGCTCTCCATTGAAAGACGATCGGAAAATGATTCCAAATTACGCTCGTAGTTCTCCACATCTTTGTTCAATATTCTTGTCTGGAGAAAAACAGTCTGTGCCATTTTATACCAATCGGCAAAACACTCGGCTCTCTGAGTCATAGACGGAACACACTCAGTTTCTAAAAGCGCTTTTAATCTGCGACCCGTTTCAGTCACCTGAAAATATCAAACCGTTAATCAGTTGTCCAAGTATTCAGATCCGACTTCGTTACAAAGATTTTCCAGCTTTATTCTTCACCTTGATTCTCTCTAGCACATGAAATTGCTCATCGTTGTAAGTCAAACTCCGCGTCGCTCTGTCACGTAGCAAATGCTGCCATCCATCGCGAAGTCGATCAACCAAAGTCGCAGCTCTAAAACTTGCTTTGCTCAGCCAAGGACACCAGAGACCACGTGTACTCGATTCCCATTCGGCTCGCAAATTCCCTTCTTTGACATACCTGCGGTGAAAGAATTAGATTATATATTTGATCGTAGAATGGAGTTAAAGGAAAATATTTGGAATCGAGTGTTATACCTATAATGTAGCTGCGCAATAGCCGGCGAAAGACTGCCTAGAAGTTCGTTGCTCTTTGAGCTGAGATCCGTGGACCAATTCTTTGGCTCGTTTGATGAAGAGCTACTAAATTTCTTGATTATTTGATGCCCCAGAGCTTCTCCTCTTTGCACAGCTATTACCGTGTCTTCAACAGCCTTAGTGATTTCCTTGGACCTTTGCGATTTATCTAAAAGTTTGGTAAGCTCTGTTGCAACGAGGCCAATGAAGGCTTCAACAGCGTCGCGAAAAAGTCTACTGCAGTGAGCCAGTCTGTCTATTCTCCTTTTGCAGACGTGGCCAACAGAGCAAGCGACTTTTGCTTGGCTGGCGTCATTTTCCACTGAAACCAAGTTGGCGAATACTGGAAATTTTGGGAGTTCCAAGTCCACAGGTAATGCAACGTTGTTATTTTCTCTAGCGAAGAGCATCAGCGGTTTTTCTTCAGTGGTAACCGGATACCCTTTCCCTGGGGTGGACTCCTTGATCAAATTAAAGAGCAAAACCTCCCCGAGCAAAAGTATCTGAGAAAACGGCGCTATTTCTGTCTGTTCCTGAATATGCGTTTGAAGAGCTACCAGCTTTTCCTCAGGATGAAGAAAGACCTTTATCAATGTCGCCTTGTGGACGTTGAATATGTGGACTGGTTTTCTGCACAAAGTGTTGGTCACCTCCGTAAAAAACCTATCGAAACTCCAAGTTCTCTGCGAATCAACTTCTAATAGCCCAGCGAGGAGAGGAGTAACGATTTTCTTGAGTCCAGCGCTGAGCTGACAATTGAGAGGCAGTTCTCTGTTCCACTCAATTGGCCCATTCTCAGAAGTCTGAGTTCCAGCTATTACTCCAGAGGCCTTTTTTGTCGTGATGCAAAACATGGTTTCCTTGTTTCTCCTTCCGCCAAATGGTCTGAATGGCAAATTCCCAGTCGCTACGTGATAGAGAGTAACTCCTATGGACCAGAGATCGACTGTAGCTCCGAACATCTTTCCTACAGGTTTCCTAAGCACTGCTCGTTCGTACATATCAGGATGTAAATACTCCTCTGTACCGTAGAGGGAAACGAACTGCTGATCTTCCTGCAGTTCTCTCGCCGCCCCGAAGTCCGTCAATTTATAAATTGTGCTTCCGTCGTCAGCTATGAATTTCATGATATTTCCAGGCTTCAGATCCCTGTGCACCAGATTGTTGTCTCTGAGATGCTTCATGCCTGCTGACAAGTGCTCGAGGACCAGAAGAAACTCTGCTTCGGCTAAGCCGTAGGTGTTCTCGGGATCATCTAGTATGTTGAATAAACTACCACCAGTGCACAGCTCCATTACTATCACCTTACCCCTTCCATCCTGCTCTTCTTCTATCGCTAAAAGCTTGACGATGTTCTCGTGCTTCACCTTTTTCAATACCTCGAATTCTCGCATTTGGACGTCGTGCGGACGCATGTGACTTAGCTGATTGAACGTCTTGACTGCGACTGGTTCTCCATTGTTTTTATTTACACCTTGGAAGACCGCGCCGGTCGCACCCTTGCCAAGGACGCTCGTCGTGCACCAAACGTAGTTGAGAGATCCTCGAAGAAACGACATCGTGTTATCAAAGGGTTTATTATGATAGAATTTTATCAGGCTGTCCGATAAACGGGAGTATCTTTTGCTCAGATATTCATGGACGTTAATTTGACGGTCTATTTGTTATTTCGGTGGTCAGTTACTGGCCGTTTTTGAAGGTTCTTGATCGGCCGCTTTACTGGGATTCATTAATCGAATCAGCTGTGTTTTGACAGCGATAATATAACGTGACATATCTGAGATGATCAGGTTAGATTTCGTCCGTTAGCGCACTGATCTGTCGATGAGCGAGTATCGCGTTTATGCCGAATCAGGGAGAAATTTAAGCTCTCTTATTGGCCAGAGACTACTGCCCTCTGGTGGCGTTTATAAACGTCAGCCAATGACAGAGCCGTATTTTTGTCGCCGATCGAGAATTACGCTCCGATGCGTTACAGCCTCAAGATAAGTTTTTGCGGGGAAATACAAGTGGGGAATCCCATTGAGCGGGAGAATGCGATTGGTCAAAAAACGTCGTGTGGCGCCATCGTGGCTCCGTGAACGGAGACTTTCTATTTCGTGAAAGATCGTGAAATTTGTATAATCATTACGTTACCAACAAACTTCAAGTGACAGTCTCTTTTCATCGAAAGATTGATATGAGTTAACTTTTCGGCTTCTTAATCTATAAATTCGGTATCGGTGAGTCACTTTTTCAACATAAAACTCTTCATTATTGTACGAATAATCCCCCCTCACATGGACCCACAAAAATCCTGTTTATTTTTATACAATTAGCTATACTTCACGTATAGGTGATCATTGGCACCTCTACAATATGTTTATCTTTAGAAATACCTAGTCGGAGATATGAATGGTCGCAACAACATGACACAACAGTATAAAATATATTACACATAATTATATACATGGAATTTCTTATCCTCAATTCAAGATTCAAGTTATCAAAAAATTACTCGTAGTAAATTCTCCAATTGATAACAATTTTTAAGATGTTTATCTCTATAAATTTCATCGCTGTTTCTATTTCTCAAGTTTCTTCGCTATAAACAATGCGAGTAATCTGGAAAGCATTTGATCTTCTCGTCTATTTTTTGTTTATTGAAATGAAAAATCGACAATGCAGTATGATGCAACAACTCGATGCACTGTTTTTTATCACATTAGACTCAACTGGCAATGCTACTTCTTTACTGTCCCATTTCTTTCCTTTTACTTCCTTTTTTGTATTTTTTTAACTCAAAATTTGGTCTAATTATATTTATTATGTAAATTTCGAACAATCGATGCATCTCAGGTTTCATCACATTGCATCAGCTTCGAAGAAGTGGCAAAGATACGAAAAACTTGTTGATGATTAACCCCCACCCCTCCTTCTGACAATAACACAATTTTTGCATCACTATTAAGCTGAGAAACAGAGTTATTGTTAGTCTTGATCTTTTGGATGATGTACATCGATATTTGCCTTGACAATTCCAGCTAATTAATTTCTGGGTTTTATTTCAGGTTTAAAGATCATGAACCGATTTGAAATTGCCAAGTATTGTTGAAACTAGCCACCGCATTGATGATGCATCTGTGGGTATTCTAGCAGTTGAGAAACCCAAATTAAAAACAGTAATGTGCGTGCCGTCAATGATTCCTTACCGCAAGCTATTTGGATTCAAATATTGGAAAGTAATTGGCGAATTAGCTAACGCTAGAAGTCGTGTGATAATTCCCTGCTAAATATAAAACCGCTACAAAGGACAACTCAAAGTATCCTTCGGAACAAAGTCCCCAGTCGCTACGTCAAACATGACAACGACTGCGGCAACTTCGTCTGTCCTTACAATGGACATCCCCATTTCTGTACAAGAAAATATCTCTGCTCCGGCTGTGGACTACTCCAGTATCAGGGGAAAGGTATTTTTTCAACGCTGTTCTACCAAATCTTCGATATCTTATTTCAAACATTCTCTAGAGTTCCACATCCTTTATTATAGGATGTTCTCGTCAGTCCATCCGAAGATCAATACGAATTACTGCTAAGACGATTGAAGGAGAGAATTCAGGATGGCGGAAGCGAAACTATATTCGATATCGGCGTTGGGGAAGGTGATTTTCTTCTTTTTGTAGTTCCAATTATCTGGCTGATGATTATTTACGCATTTTACAATCATTTTTGATCAAAGTAGATTCGTTTTTGAAGAAATTAGTATAGAAGAACCTTGTCTGAATTATCTGGGCAGTATTAATGGGATTTTTAAATACAATTTGATGATTAAACAGATGGTTCGGAGAACGGGTTGAAAGAGGATGAGTACGAAGCGTCGGTAGCAACCCTGCAATCATTGTCAGCGACTCTAGAAGCTGACTGTGTTCTTCTAAGACAAAGAAAAGTAGATTTGGGACTAACGGGGCAATATTTGGTCAGAAGACGCCTGGATCAACAAGACTTCCTTGAGATCAGGTATCAAAACACTGAACTGAAAAAAATATCACTTACATTAGCAATAAACAAATACATAAGAAATACAAATGATAAAAAATATCGAGAACATATTGAGCAAGTCAATTTATAAAAAAGAAAAATTACAACGAAGAATAACCATCTAAAATTTCTCAGAGTTGCAGTCGTCGGTAATGTAGATGCCGGCAAATCTACCCTACTTGGAGTGCTGACACATGGGGAACTGGACAATGGGCGAGGATTGGCGAGGCAAAAGCTATTCCGTCATAAGCACGAAGCTGAAACAGGACGAACTAGTTCAGTTGGAAATGATATACTGGGATTCGACAGTATAGGTAAGAGGGATTTAATCTCTCGTGGCTATCAAAGCAGGAATTAATGTTCAAATCTTACCTCAGGTAATGTAGTGAACAAACCAGAACACGGATCACTTGATTGGGTGAAAATTTGCGAGAAGTCTTCCAAGGTGATCACATTCATCGATCTAGCAGGCCATGAACGTTATCTCAAAACCACTGTCTTCGGCATGACTGGACACGCGCCTGATTTTGGTAAGCGATTTACAACAGAGAAAGACAAAATCTATGTCTCGGAGATGTAGATTTACCCACAAATATCTATCACACACGTTAGCGAAGCTGAATTGACTAGCGGAAAGAATAGTTATCCCTGATAATACCAAACGTTGAATCATTAACAGTGATCAAATGTTTTTAAATAGCTTCGAAGATCATTAGAACTTTTTAAAAGTTGATATTAACAAGTAAAAACTCTTTGTTCACCAGAGTTTTCACATTTTACAGGAATGTTGATGGTTGGTGCTAATGCGGGTATCGTTGGGATGACAAAGGAGCATTTGGGCCTGGCTTTGGCCTTGTCTGTTCCAGTATTTGTAGTTGTTACAAAGATCGACATGTGTCCGCCGAACGTACTGCAAGAAAACTTGAGGCTGCTAGTTCGTATCCTCAAATCTCCTGGGTGTAGAAAAGTCCCAGTTATGGTCAAGAGCCAGGATGACGTTGTGATCAGCGCTACAAATTTCGTTTCTGAGAGGTAGTCATCGAAGATAGTCTAACACTATTAGAAACAGCTTCCCACAAGCTGCTTTTTCACTTTCAAAACTATCACAGGCAAAACTCGGCTCGTAAATTCTCATTACTATTAAATTCGCAGGCTGTGCCCCATCTTCCAAGTATCAAATGTAAACGGTGAAAATCTACACCTGCTAAAGATGTTCTTGAACCTTTTAACCGCTCGAATAACCAGCCACGACGACGAGCCTGCGGAATTTCAAATAGACGACACATATTCTGTTCCCGTAAGAATTTCCAGCTTGAAAAAAAAATAGTTTTCAGTCAATCCAGAGGCTAATGATTTCGATATTTTCAGGGTGTAGGAACCGTAGTGTCAGGAACTACTCTAAAAGGTGTGATAAAGTTGAACGACACTCTCCTACTTGGGCCAGATCCATTGGGTCACTTTGTCTCGATAGCGGTGAAAAGTATTCACAGAAAGAGAATGCCAGTGCGAGAAGTTCGTGGAGGACAAACGGCGAGTTTTGCTTTAAAGAAGATCAAAAGGTCGCAAATCCGTAAAGGAATGGTGATGGTTTCGCCTCTCCTAAATCCTCAAGCTTGTTGGGAATTCGAAGGTGAAATTTTGGTCCTTCATCACCCGACAACCATCA
The DNA here is from genome assembly GCA_963989295.1 of Ametastegia equiseti. Taxonomy (NCBI): domain Eukaryota; kingdom Metazoa; phylum Arthropoda; class Insecta; order Hymenoptera; family Tenthredinidae; genus Ametastegia; species Ametastegia equiseti. The sequence continues at coordinate 14,055,275 of OZ022398.1, forward strand.
GTTCAAGATACCAAGCTATGGGTACGTTATAGTATTTTGCAGAACAATTAAATCTCCATAGCTCGCCAAATGAGGGATGATAAAATGTGTATTCTGACGGAATATTTCCTGTCCACAGTCCACTGCGGAAGCATCAGACAAACTGCTTCCATTCTAACAATGTCCCAGGACTGTCTACGAACAGGCGACAAAGCTCTGGTCCATTTCAGGTTCATAAAACATCCGGAGTACATAAAACCAGGACAAAGAATGGTGTTCAGAGAGGGACGAACCAAAGCGGTGGGCAACGTCCTGCGACTAATTCCCCACTCTGGACCAGCTGGATCGCAAACGATGAGGGGAAACAAGCCTAATAAATCGCAGCAAGGTCGTCAAAACGGGCAATCGGCTATGCCTCTCACACAAGTGAGTCAATTGCTTCGCGTAGTTTTCAAGAAAATTCCTTACTCCTTTTATTGACAATATTGTTCTGCAGATGCCAGACCCAGGGGACCCGAATTCACCTTTCGAAGTCTCTGCTGACAAGAGAGAAAATATGCCTCAAAGATCAGGGATGAGTTCGAGTGGTAAAAAAGGAAGAGGTCGCAGAGGCGGCAGAGGTCGACCTCACAACACGACTAGCGGCATAGTACAACCGTTATCCGAACAAAACCCTCCAGCCAAAGTTTAGAGAAAATTTATGTACAAAATATACATATTTCCTTAGCAATATTACCCATCCAGCGGAATAGAGCAACGATTAATCATTTCACCGGTGCTGTTTCGGATCTCAACTCAACTTTTTCGGATCAAAACTTCCCCAATACTCACTAAAAGTTTTCTAGCACAATCCCAGTACAGGCTCAGTTTGTTTATTATTTATACTGGGATAATTTTTATTTTATTTTCAATTATACTCTCCTAAGAAATTTGAATTTCATTAACTAAATATTACAGTTACAAAGTGATTTATGAAACCTTAGGAAAGATGAGTACAGAAAACGAATAGTATTTTTGTTATTTTTCTTTAAAACTATTTAATTTTATAGATTCTGTCCCTGCAGCACTGGTTAAAATTTTCTGTTAAAAAAAAAAAAGGAAAAACGAAAAAAAAAATTAAAAAAATAAATAAAATTTTAAATGGGGTGTTGAAAGCGAAAATTTTATATTGGGTATAAAACTCACTGTATCAAATTTGAAAAATCCAGACCATAAAAGTTTTAAACATTAAAAGAATTTTACCTATCAGAATAGAATATAATTCTTCAATCGTATATTCTGATTTTATGATAAAATACGGATCACATGTATTTTGAATGTAAAAATTTTATAATATCAAAAGAAAAAAAAAGAAAAAAAAAGAAGAAAAAATTGATGTATATACATGCATATGTAGAAACGCAGAGTAAATTGTTTATTACGAACAACCAAGCCCAACGACCACGTGTTTCCTCGTTCAGAATTCTATTTTCTATTGATTATTTTCAACTTAACGCTCTTCGGACGTCTGTGCAAAGAAAATGTAATCTTCTGTTGATTGTACTCAATCTAAAGATCAGTTAAATCTATAAACAAAATGTGTCTTATTAAAAACTAAATAGCAATACGAGACAATGTTATTTCTGTTGTCAACCGTTTCTCACTTTCATTCCAGTATTTCTATAAGCAATAATTTCAATTCTGTAATCAGTAACATCAATCTAAGAAGAATTAATAGTCTGTGCTATTATGGCCACGATTTAAAAACAGTGAATTAAAACCTTGTCCATTTTGTCGCTAGACGTTATCTGTAATAAACTAATGGCAAAACATAATTTCGTTATAAATTTACCTATATGGGTGAATGAAAACTAAAAAAGTGCGATACTTTGCGTATATTCCACTTGTATTATTATCACTTGGTAATATTATTTTTCATAACAGTTTTAATAAGTGACATTAATTTAAAGTTTGCTGCTTGTTCAACGGCTGATTTTCTTTGACTGATTTTCATTTTATTACTTTATTAAGAATGACTAATTATTATTATTTACCTATAGGTAATATTATCGGACAAGGATAGTTAGCCGATACGGGATTGATTACTAAAATTAATTTTAGGACACTAAAATATCAACTAAACTACAGTTACATTTCTTTTTTGCCGATTCGTTAATAACCATCTGTGATTACTCATTTAACGAATAATACAAAAGTGCTGTATTATGGTGTAACTCACTATATCTGTAGTTTTATTTGAAAAAGAAATAATAATGATAATGATAATAATAATGATAAAACGAACAGATTTTTATTTACAGCAGATTTGTTATTGATTCTAGTATATAGTATACATAAAATTATCTATTTTCTGAGTTTCTGGTATTTTCCTTCGATCAAAATATATATCTCTACAAATGAAATATGTAAACCAAGCATTGAAACCTAATCCTATATATTCTAAGAATGTTAGGAAATTTACGAAAATATTCAGTAATAACAGTTATTTCTTTTCACCCTGAAAAATATTCATTTTTGATTCTCTGACCACTGAAAAAAAACAACAAAAACGAGAGTGATGGTTTTTATAATCAGTTGTATATAAAATTGTAATATACAGGTACGAATATCAGATTCACTTTTTTACATCAATCAATTAATCTCAGAAACTGCAACAAACTGTCTGTACATAATTAAATTGTATACTATACACAATGCACAAAGATAAACGTTCAGTCTCCCTGAATCTAAGTCAGGAAATCTCGATTCTCGAATTCTGAAAAGTTAATTTCAATCATAGATTGTTGTGTAGAAGCGTGGGAACATGTTTGTTGGTTCCGACGCCGTACACGAACGTTGGATGCATGTAGGCAAAGTGTAAGAAAATCAAGTATAACAAATGGCTAATGAACAGCGTGGAGCAAACCAAAAGTCTAGCCGCAGGTTTTGGTATAGTAATGATGAGGATCAAGCACATTCTAAGAGCGCTCAATCCGCCGAATATAAAGAGACATAAAAAGAAAAAGGTGTTACTCTCTTCTTGATATATCAAGAGGCTTAGACCCAGTGTGAGGATATGTGAGTATAAAGTGTAGCCCAGCAACGCAGCCATATCCCAAAAAGGTATGTGAGCTCTGGCTAACTTACAAAGCACAAATCCTACGCAGGGGCTTAAAATCGCGTAAAAAAGCACCGCGTTCACAGGCGCAATGATCGTGTTTGTAGCTGTAGGATCTTTTATGCTATATCCATAATGCAGGAGCGCGATTAAAATCAAAATCGCCAAAAGAGGGCCTACCAAGTCCGGATCTTTTTTCCTAAATCTATCCGTGCAAGGAGGTCCGAGAGAGGCTATTATCCGCCTGGCTATTTCTTGCGGCGCAACATTCATGTAACGATTAAAAAACGATATACGGCTACTAAATTTACTTGGTTCTTTAAAATCAATGGGCAGAGATATCACCGCCGATCCGTTGTACGTCATGATGATTAATTGAACGAGTGGAAGAAAACTTATGCGGAAAATTACATATGTACAGCTTTGAACTGCAAAGTACAGATTTCTATAGAACGAAACCTAGACAATTGATAACTACAAAATGAATCTCATCTATGGAAATAATTGGGCATTATTTAGTTTGTTTCTTTTTCAGTTCTTCCTTAGCCTCCGTTATTCCTTCTTTCAAATTAGCTCCAAAACGTGAAAGCAAACTTGTCCATCGTTTGCCAAGTTCTGTAGGAGTTGTCGGTAGGCCGTTTAGCGATGAACGGTTTATAAAGTAAACTACAAGTTGCGCAGCCCTTCGTACAGGTCTAGAATCAGCCAATTTGTTGACTATTTCTTCGTTGTTGGCCAAGTATCTCATGAGAAAGCGCAGTACCATAATGACAAGTTTTTTCTCTATATTATACTAATAGTCTATACTTTTGGCACGTCAAACGTACACATGTTACGATATTTCAGCAGCAATTCCTGCTTCAGTCTCAGCTGCCTACGGAGCGTTTCTAGCTTCTGGAGTTGTTCCTCTTTGCTGTATTCAATCCCTGGCAATCTTTTGATCTGAAAATGAGTTTGGACAGTTTATTGAATAGTCGAGCATCGATTGACGTTTTAAAGCAATTTTGAGTTTCGGTTACCTGCGATCTTGCAGACTCTAGCTTTTTCTGCAAGTCTAAGATCTTGTGGCTCGTGTCTTGAGATTCTTTAGCCTTCTGGGTGTTGTCGTGCGGGTCTTTTTCAACGCTGGATCAAAAGGTACAAAGATTTTTAACTGTTATATAATGTTTGTGTGTGACAAGACAAATTTTGTCTTTTATCAAAGCGGGAAATCATACTTCGTATTTTACTTTTTGTGATCAATCTTCTCCACCTCGGTTTTTGGATACAAAAACAATCAGATAAAATGGGAAATAACGAAAAAAAATTCATAAATTTGTATTGTTGAGTCGCAATACTTACAAGCTATAAATAACTAGAGAAATGTGACAGACGGCGAGTTACAGCTCAACAGTCTGTGATAGGCTAATTGTAATGAATCAAAAGCCGTTTTGGCGAGTAGTTAATTTCGAAGAATTAATGGGAGTGAGAATAATGGAGAAATGGAATTTTTTGCTCACGAACCTTCGTATTATCTCGTAGACAAGTGGGAGGATTTCTATGTCTAGATCGTCAACTGTGAACTGACTTCTTGCTGGTGTTTCCTCCGGTATCTCAACAACTTCCATCATATTTTCACCGCTTGTTCTGTCCGCATTTTCAGCTCCTTCCACCTTTTCCACACTGATAGTTGCCTCCTTGAAATCCAATTTAACTAAATTGAATTAACCTTTTTTTATATAACACGACTTTCGGTCAATTACACTCAAAATTCGGCTCGAACACTCAAAATACGCATTCGGGTTGAATTCGTCTGGTTAAATAGCCGACGCAGATACAATAGTCTAGATTTTGGCCGCTTTCCACACGGGCGACAAAACTTGCCACGAAGCAACACGACTAGCCAGATTCAGCGGAAGTGTTTTATGATATCGCCTGCGTCGGTTCCCATCAAAGCGATAAGACGCGATGAAAGAAAGCTGTATATTATTCGTCAGTTCCAACAAAAATGACGAATGACATTGTTTTGTGTCGAATTTTGTCGCTTGAAATGAAATTTCGCACGAAAACCGTCTTTTTAAATATCAGCGATACATGGAGACGGTTGAAATATGAACTTCTAACGTATCCCCTCCCTCGCAGACCGCGTAGTCTGTGGATATCGAAACCGGAAGTACCTCCAGAATAGTCTAACATATAAAACGTAACATCCTTTTCGGTTCTCTTGTTCGGCTTGTCAAGAGTCGGAGGTACGTTTAGTGAACGTTATTTTTCAATCTGTAGTAATCCGCAGGAATCCTTCTTTCCGTTAATCAATCCTTTGCAATATAAGGAATTGAGTTTACATAGAAATAGTTAATTGTAATAGTTTTGTTCTTTATTAATCGTGCGTTTTATATTTTCAGTCCAAAATGGGGCGCCGACCTGCGAGATGGTGAGTCGATGTCATGCTTTCTGTTACGTTATTTAAACCGAATTTTCCAATCACTAGTATTCGCGAACAGCGAAAATCACTCGTTTCGATTCAAAATGTAGTATTTTACTTTTTTTTCAACCTAGTTTCGCATAGATTCACTCTCATTGAACCAAGAGCTAACCTTATTGTTACAGTTTCATTCTTGGCCTTCTATTGTTATACATACATACTTTGTTTTTGTGATCGTTAAAAGTTCTTTGATTCCGTTTGTAAATCGGAATCTCTGTTAATATCACGTATTTCAAACTCCCAATTTAATCATACGCGAGTTTGGCTTGAGTTTTAGAACAACTCGGTACAGACATAACCTTATAAACACTAGTGATTTATTGTTTCGCAATATGTGGCAATAAATCGATATGAAAGTAATTTTTCATTATTGCATTATCAGTTGAAACGAGACCGATCAAGGTCAATTTTTTCAATCTCCTTTCTAGACATGAATTTCATTTTCTAACGTCTGGATCAGATTCTAATTCTGAATAAAAATCAAAAGGCGATTTGATAGAAAACAAATCATTCATTATCTTCTTGATTGCAATTTTTGTATGAGAAATTGTTCAAAAAATAAAAAAATGGTAATGCAGAATTAATCGCGAAAAATTAACGATATCGAAATAATAGTCGGGAATTTGAATACAAATGATTAACGAAAGTTTTTTCTGATATTCCAGTTATCGCTACTGCAAAAACAAACCGTATCCCAAATCACGGTTCTGTCGTGGTGTACCAGACGCGAAAATCCGTATCTTTGATTTGGGAAAGAAGAAGGCATGCGTCGAAGACTTCCCTCTATGCGTCCACTTGGTTTCAGACGAGTATGAACAGCTCAGTTCCGAAGCCTTGGAGGCCGGTCGTATTTGCTGCAACAAATACATGGTCAAGAACGCTGGAAAAGATCAATTCCACATCAGAATGCGACTCCATCCTTTCCACGTCATCCGCATCAACAAAATGTTGTCATGCGCTGGAGCTGATAGGTCAGCCAAACGTCTTCACCACATCTAAAACATTTTATCTCCCATTTCCAGTTGCCTTTTCACATTAATTTCATTCTACTTATCAAAATTCGTATAATTCAATCGAATCCATATGAAATTCTATCATCAATTCTTCGTTTTTTGTAGAAATCAATCGAATATTTGCATCAAACGATTCTATTTTTACATAAATCAACAGAAAACACTTCTTCCCTCTTAAATAAAATCTTCGTTATTCATTTTCTTCGAATTTAGGCTCCAGACTGGGATGAGAGGAGCTTTTGGCAAGCCCCAAGGCACCGTAGCTCGCGTGCGAATTGGTCAACCGATCATGAGCGTGCGTTCATCGGACCGTCACAAGGCGGCAGTTATCGAGGCTCTCCGTCGTGCCAAGTTCAAGTTCCCTGGTCGCCAGAAAATCTACGTATCAAAGAAGTGGGGATTCACCAAGTACGAACGTGCTGAATATGAAGAACTCAAGGTAGCAGGCCGTCTCGCACAGGACGGTAGTAACGTCAAGTACCTTCCAGAGCACGGACCCCTCAACGCGTGGAAAAAATTCAGAGAAAGTTTGGCTAACGCCTAATATCTGTATTTCACAATTTTATAAACCAGGTCTCAATAAATTCTATTAAGACTATTGATTCGCCTTTTTGATTTTGCGACCTACTAATTAATACCGTATAACATTTATATTCTTCCAATAATCTTGTATTAGAAAGCTCGAAACAGGAGAAGCTTTAAATCAATCAATTTCGTTTTCATCTCGTCACATAAGTTGATTGCAGATAATGTAATAGTCTGGTTTTGTTTTTTACTACAAGACCTAATTCATGTATTAAACAGATAAAAACGCAAGGGAATATGAGTTCTAGTTTCAGAAATATATTTGTGAAGAAATAACGAAAAAAATGATTATATCGTAGAATACATGATTGTATAATATAAACAGACTATTTAATATCATTGAGGATAAAAAAAAAAACGATTTGAGATACCGTGTCTAGAGATGTCACGGTGGATTGCGTATGTACAAAAAACGTAAAGTCTAGTATGGAATATTGCAAATTCAAATAAAATAATCAAATAATACTAATAGCTAGAATGAATCGTTAGTTAAAATTGTTCAAAAGATTTCCCTAAATACCTAGTTAGTTAAAATTTGAAAAAGATTGAGATTCTGGGAATGTATACCCCATAAACTTTATACAATAATACAGCCAATTCCTAGCTGCCCACATTTTGGAACCAAACAAAAAAATAAAAAATAAAATAATGAGACGAAAGACAAAATACAAAAATAAAATAATACACTCCCTAAATTTTAGAGATACATAATAACTTGAGAATACTTCCAAAGCCCGACAATAATTCAAAAATCAAAAGATGTTTCACTGTTCAGGCAATTTTTTGCTTAAATTATAAACTATAATGAACCCCGCTGCTGTCTCAGTGACCAATTTTATCATTCGCACGTTCTGGGTTCTTGACGTGTCCATTTTCAACTTGTAATTCGTCGTCGATATCCAGGTCGTCGATTGGTTCAATATTATGCATTGGATGAAGGTGAGCGTCGAGTGCTTCGGTACTCGTAGCAGCGTCTAATAAAGGAGACAATTTCTCTGCTTCGCTATCGTCGTCTTGAGCCTGAGGAATATGGAAAGAAATATTTGAAGCCAAGATATCTGAAAGCATGCCAAATTATCGAAAATAACAAAAATCTTATCAATTTACCTCGTCGATCGGAGCGGATTGCTTTTCGTTAACTAATCTCAAAGTGTCTCTTGTACGGAGAGCAGTTTTGTCCCTTGGACGACCGACAACTTTGGCTCTTGCAGCAGGAGAACGACTACGAAGATCTTTTTGCGATCCAGAATTTTCATCCCTTGCAAGTAGAACAGACATTCGGAACTCGGGTGTTGCACAAGGCAGCATACCACTAGTTCTTGGTGACTTCTCCGTGTCTTTTGGAGACGAATGTTTGGAAACAGGAGTACGTTCAGCTGATCTATAAAATATTATCTCTTTCTACGATCCTAATATCTCTGATCACCTGAGATATCATTCAACCCTTAGATAAAATTGCACCGTTTAAATACGTGCAAAATTCTTATCGAGCTTCGATTTCTTTTTCTGTTTTTACTTAATTTTATTATACAGAAGATTTTCCAACACGACGATTCCTACACGCATCAGTCACCAAGAAAAATTGATATTTCTTTTTTTTAGAGTGATTATTATCAAGCGACGTAACAGTAGGATTAGTATTGATCAAATTATTGAAATAAATACTTATCGCACACGTGTTAATATTGCAGAGTTGATTAAAACAGTTCCCAGATGCAATTTGATTAAAGGGTTAAATGTGTGTTAGACATGAAAAGCTAGTGATTTTGTTAAATGTAACAGTGCCGAGAAAAGACCTAAACTGAAAAGTTGAAAAAAGACAAGTTTTCAATTTTTAAATCGCACAAGATTAAAAATATTTCTTTAAAGCACATTTTACAATAATAAAAAACTTTTCGAATTCGTTTCATTTATCATAACTTTTTTCTTAGCGATTTAAAAATTCAGAAAGGGTCTTCCCTCGATGAAAATAGACGAGTGGTAAAGAATCTCTAGAGTGTATTCGTTGAAACAATTGGCAGGTGCCGATCGAGGATTCTTCATCCCACTTCGCCGACATACCGATTTAATATTTCAGCTGCTTGAATAGCACTGGCTGTGTCAGTGTCAGGTGTATCCAAAGATTCTGCAGGTAGAACGGTAGCTCTTGGTGTATAGGGGCCGTTCAAAGCCTCTATAAGAGAGACGGCTTCGTATCCTGATGGAATATTTTCACAGCTTCCCTGAAACGTAATTGAATGAAAACGTTTTTAAATATTTGTCTAGATCTAGATCTGGATCTCCTTGTTTAGAAATTAGTAAAAGAAAAATATATCAACGAATACCTCTGCCAATGGAGGATTCGAAAGTATCACTCCGGTCGCTTTTTGCAGAGCTTTAATTTGCAGTAAAGCTCTAAAAGGCGCTCTACATATAGGGCAATTGTTTGCCTGATATCTTAGAGAATCTGCACATCCGTTACAAAGACACAAGTGTCTGCAGGGCAGAATCAACGTGTCTCTTACATCGCACATGCATATTACACATTCTGAGCCACTGTCTTCTGTGTCTTCGTCGCTTCCTTGTTGCTGATGAAGAAAAATTAAATAACGAATGAAAAAACAGAGGTGAAAATGCTGATTTCACTAGGGGAGAGGACTACCTTGGCATTCTCACTATTCTTGTTTTCGATACCGTAGATTTCTTGCAAGAGATAACAGAGCCCGTCAACGTAGAGCTTCTGCTTCAATGCTTTTAACACGTATGATCCATCTGAGTGTTTTTCTATCACAGCTATTGTAGTATGAGATTGTTTCGGCTCCTCTGTTCCCTCCTCCGCTACGCAGTGTATTGCCATTGGAATTACCTGAAAATAAGCAAGAGTATGATTACTAAATGAGAAATAAAATGCTTATTTTATAGTGTGGGGATCAGAAATGGGATTTCAAATTCTGTGATGTTTTGAAAACTCAATTTTTTTTTATCGCAATAAATTTTTGGTGAAAAAGAATAGCACTTGATTGGAAAATGCGATGAAAAGTGTTGATATTCTAGTGTTTTTCGTTTCTATTGTTGATAAAATAAGAACGAAGAGAACATTTCTTATGCAGAAAATTCAAGTTTTCTTAAATTCTTTAAAAATCACCTCTCTGTCGGGATTATAGATCAAATCTTCCTCGTTGTATAAAGTTGGATCAAAGATATGAGATGATTGGCTGAACTGCTGGTTAGCTCCCTTTTTATAATGATATGTCTCAGAATTCATGGAAGGATCTCGTGGCAAGTATCTAAAAAAGAAGAAAAGAGATCAGGACAACGATATCAGTCTAGAGAAAGCAGAATAAATATTCAAAAAAATATTTAGGTTGTATATATTCTTATTCGATAGATTCTCATCCATAAAAATCCACAATATAAACTCACACAACTCCGTTAGCAGTGACGTCCTCCGTACAAAAGTAGTAAACAGTAATAGCGCATCTGACGTCACAGTCGAATGTGAATTCTATGTTGAATCTTGTCGGCTTATAGTCAGCGTCACCATCTCCGTAATGTTTGCTATTATGATGCTGCGAGGATGTGGAAGTTTGGTCAATCGTCCTGACCAGACGCAGCGATTCTTTCCTTATGTTCACCAGGCTCTTGAGCGTTTTTGTCGGATCGTTGGCTTGGGGGGGAGGATAAGGAAACTGAAAACGCAGTGGAATTAATTCAGACTAACGATTCTTTGTATTATTATCATTGGGATAAAAATTACCCATTTCAGTGGACTAGAAATTGTCGACTAGTAATTAAATATGTAGATATTGATCCTGAGACTCACCGGCGTTGGCCGACTGCCCAGAAAATTCAAATCTGCATTTTCACCGAAAAGATAAGCCTCCGGCTGTGGTGTGTCGAACCTTTCGCCACCCATTATGAAATGGCTACCAAAATAACTGCCTGGGAAATGAAATATACGATTTGTCATTATTCCTTACTTATAATTGCGATTTTTTATTGATTTAGGCTCTGGAATATGCGATTCAATTACATTTTTTGGATTCTTTTTTTTCTTGTTCTCAATTTATTTATTTATTTATTTATTTATCATAAAGGAGAATCGGAGCTCAAGAAATATCGATGTATGATGAAGGATGCCTAATTGTATGTGGCGAGTGAGTAAAACTTGATTGAAAATGTATAAGTGCGATTGAATAATGATAATGATGATGACTTACCTGAACGAGGTGGATATTTGTAGGCATGGTTTGAAACTATATCCACTTCTTCAACACCCGCGTTTTGTCTGCTGGTCAAAGAGCCCATTTTGACAAACAGGGATTGAGGCGAGCTCGGATCAAAGGAGGTATTTTACAAAACACTTATTTGTGTACAGTTCGTATTTTTGACAACCAAACAGTCAACAACGGTGTGTCTAATCAGCTGGCCGTGAAGACCACTGATTAAACAGCTCGGAAGATAAACTGACTTTCGTCGCGAATTTGAAACGTCACTCTACTCCCCGCCGATAAATTGTCCAGTATAAATTATAGGGAGATCCGACCGCGTAACAATCGATCAATTGAAATTTATTTTAATTCTTGCTCATTGTTGTCATTTGTTTCATATTCATTTAGAATTGGCTCACCGGAGTGAACAAATTTTCGGCTAGCTATTTAGAATCGCGTCTACTTTTTTTCATCTCGTTTACCGACCTATGGATACTAAGTTCATGGCCAATTATGATTGGACAAGGAATGCATATGGCATTTTGATAACAGTCGTTAGCCAATGAAAAGGAAGAAGAGTTGGACAAGGACAGACCGAAATTGTGGTTTTGCGATAACTTCAGATGTCACGTGGAGTTTTCACGGAACGCGATAACTGAAAGAAAAAAGAAAAAAAAAAACCGAATCGCTCTCAACATTACGCTACTGAGATTATAATTATTGATTGAGCACGTCTGCGCGCGTTTTTTAAATCTCGACTATCACGGTGTAATTGATATTCCTGAAAATTAATCAAAAGACATGTGAGAAAAAGGCGACGGCTTCCAAAACCTTCACTCCAGGACGGCGACGACGCCAAAAGTAGAACCAACATAATGCTACCTGCAGGGAACAGCATATTATGTCGTCGAAAATCGCAACTCCCTTTTTTCAGCATATCAATATAGTGACGGGCAATATAATCAACTGACCGTGAAACACTGCGTTTTAACAAGGCCTCTGATCAGTCTGCTTCCTTTTCCTCACGATTATAAACCACCAGCAAGGTTACGTATATCGCGTGCGTCGCAAATAAGAAATAAGAATACATACATCGTTCGAAATTGTTTGATTCCAACTGGTATGAGGTTACGCGCGATTCTTCATCCGTCCTCGATATACTATAACTTTTCTTCATTGTTGTCAACAAAAGGCGCGGTTCATTTGTCGTCTTCTAAATTCAAGCGAAAGCAAGAAGACAGCAGAGCATTCCAACGACGTATTTTCATTTCGAAATTCGGCCAACGAAACGCGCGTAACAATTAGACAAAAGAACCTAAGCGCAACTTTATGTCGGTCAGAATGGGAAATTTGAAATAATGATTGTCCGATCGATTATCAATCCGATGCTGCAATCGATATTTGAATAATTCTCTTATACCGATTATCGTTCATTGTTGCAATTTGATTATCAGATTTGCGTGAACACTATTTCCGTCTAGTATGTCAATCTATTCTCTAGCTCGCTCTCAGCCAATGGTTGATACTCGGTAAAAAAAGGACAGAGATATATGTATAGTCTGAGAGTTCATTTCTCGCAGTCACTTCCGTGAAACGAATCTCCGCCCCCTTGAACTGAACTAGCAGTTCAGTCATCAGAATTGTTCTTACGTCTGTCAATTACCGCGCACTATCGAGGTCTTAATCAGTGTTTAAATCGGTCGTTCAACGCGTGTTCTTTGTTTGCCGATATAAGGATAATATAAAATCAGTAGTATAATCGATGCGTTTTATTGATGAAACACGCGGTTTGAAAGATTCTATTTTAAAGTTATAACCACGGAGGGAGATCAGGAGTTGTGGTTATGTTGTGGTTAAACGAATCGACTCCACTCCACGAAGAAGAATGTTATTGCTTTAACTGACCTCGGTTGTTTCTAATCCTGTATTTAACATTACCTTCGTTTTGGAACAGTAAATTACCAACGCTTACCTATACCGAAGTCTCGACGATATTTCAATCGCCCTAAATGGTTCGTACATATTCATCATTGTTATTATATTCAATGTCTTTCTCGTCCTTGAGAAAGATGACATTCGTTTAATAAAAACGATTACTTCTTAGAATTGAATAATATAACGTTATAGTAATAAAACTCGCACGAGAAATTCCCACTAGCTTTTTATATACATCAACCGAATTTCCTTGTTGTAAAATCTTCTTTCAACCTCATCGTCAGGAAAAGGGATAAATTTATTTTTCAAAATTATTAGTAAAAAACGTTCTCTCCAAACCCCGGTTTCTTTCGTGTTTTAGTAAGCAGCATCATTTTGTAGGCACTACGTATGATGTCAGCTATAGTCCCTGGGGCTCATAGTATATCAGAAACTATACCCGAACGCGATAATGCTGCTGACAGAAAAAAACTTCAAGAAGATTTGTTAGCCGCTGCTAAAAAATGCCATCTTAGATTCGGAGGACGAGCCGAACTCGCTACTGATTCAGACTCGTGCGTTACTCAGCTCTGTTATATGTTCGAGTTGATTTTCAGCCACGGATTACGTCCCAATCGAGTAGACAAACTGAACTCTGCGCTCAGGTAAATATTCACTTTCTTCAATTTACTCCACTTTGTTTCATCGATTTCCCATTCATTTACCTCCCAACAAAAAGAATCACATGTTTCAATCACTACCCGGTTTTCAGGCACGTTTCCGATCTAGTTTCTGGTGGATTGTACAAAACGGGATCATCCACAGACCCCACATTCTGGCCATGCATCAGAGAGCAGCTTACTTGGCATGAACAAGAGCGTTTTAGCGTTCTGAGAAAAGTCCGGACAGATTTAGGCCGCGGTAGAGCTTGGCTAAGAGCTGCGCTGAACGAAAGATCCCTGGAAAGACATTTGCACACCGTTATCGACCCTGATACTCTATCGCTGTTCTATGAGGATTGGGCATTTCTGTTAGATCAGGAAAGAGCCTCTGTATTACCCAACGTCGCCGCAGGTAACTGCAAAAACTTTCAGTTTTCTGTGTATATTTCCTACCGCAACTTACGCTCTGACGTTATGATGAATACGGTTTCTTCTATCCTCAAAAACTAGGTCTCGGGACTATCTTGTTCGCTATAAGGATAGACAACGAGGATCTCGACGATCGGACCAGAGAGGGACAGGTAGCTGGCTGCAGCGTATCTCAATCTGAACCTATTATTCCTACAGTAATCCCAGGTGCTTATTTACGTTAGTCTTTAATATCGAGGACTCGAAAGCTCCAAGCTCGGAAGTTAATCCTGCAAAATACATACAAGTTACTATTTCAAGATAGGAAATGCATTCATTATCTTGGTTTATTGAATTCGGAGCAAATTCAGATACTATTTGATCTTAACATTGATTCAAAATCCAATAATGAATGATTTGTATACTATTTTGTCTGTTGGATCAGATTCTTCGAGAATGGATCCAGAGAAGCGTAAGAAGAAGGTACCGACTCACATAATCTCATTCGATGATGACGATGGCGAAAGTCGAATCGATACAGTGAGTGTATCGGTTAGCGCGCCACCCACTTGTCTCAATTCGCCAATCATGACTACTGTTAAGGAGTATCTGCTAGATGTTCAACCAGATTCGGATGGCTCTACCGGAATTGACCAGAACAACACCAAATTAGAATGGCAAAAGTGAGATATTACAATACGGATACAAATCACATTCCTCAGAAGTTATTCTTGGCAGAACCTTGTTTATGTTTTTAAAGTGGATTTATGGCTCTGAATTATTCACTAGAACAACTCAGGGTGTCTAGTTGTCAGGGAAATCTGGAAAACCTGGAAATATCAGGGAATTTGATATGCCGTAGACGTTAGACACCTTGAACATATACCTATTCAGATCTTGTTATACAATTTACTATTTTCTGATTTCACACAGTGAGCCTATAGAAGAGGAACGAGTTTTGACTCCCCTGACGGACGTTGGAAGTATGGGAGGACTAGTGCCAGTATCACCGATCGAGGAACCGAATCTTGAAGACTTGCTCGTAACGCCTCCGAGTTATTCGGATGTAAGTAATCTCTTGACCAGTTCCCCTGCTGAATGTAACTCAAAACATTCCACGATCTATGAATTATAAAAAACTTCTTCCAGGATGCGCACGAAATAACTGAGGCTGCAGTCGAGGCAATCGAACCACTTACTGGTTTAGAGATACAAAAAGATGTCGACAGTCTTGATATCGAAACTTTACGCGTCAGGCTGCTAGCTTTTGCTGAATTACTCGATCAAGCCAAGGAAGATGCAGTTGGCAGCAGACTGCAGCTCGCTCGTTTCCAAAGACAGCATCAGGATCAAGCGGAGAGACACGATTTGCAGCTACAAGCACTCCATAGGTAACTATCACCGCATATTATTTAATTACTGATAATAAATCGTGGTTAAACTAATACAAAATAAAAAAATCCATAGGGAGAATCAACTACTCAGACAACAACTTCGCAAATACGTTACTGCCGTTCAAATGCTAAGAAGGGATTCCGACTCTACTACAGTTTCGGAAGAAGATCATTCCCTGGATTACCATAACGAGGCTCAACAATATCAAGATAAACTGGTACAAGTGGCTGAAATGCACGCCGAACTTATGGAATTCAACGCCAGACTTACTATGCAGTTAACCAACAGGTATCGCATATTGAATGAGCAACATCTTTTTGTTGGAGTAACAAAATACCGATTGAAAATCCCAAGATTTCTAACTCCTTTTTTGTCCCTCTCACAGAGATAGATTGGTAAAATTACTACAGGAGGAATTGGAATGTCTCAGAGGGCCTTTGAGCGAAGATGGATTGCCAACCGAACCACCTTGTCTGATTCATATTTGGGTACCGTCTGCTTTCCTGACCGGTCAATCTTCTGATATCCATCACGTTTATCAGGTGAATGTTTGAAAAAAATATAATAATAAAAATTCTCGATAAGATAAGATCGTTGACTATATCAACGACTGGTAAACAAAAAGCGACTATTGTTGTTTTTAGACGATTATGACAATTTTCACTCAATAAACAAAACAAAGTTCAAAAAAATTTCAATCTTTTTTCAACAGATATACGTCCGTATCAGAGACACGGAATGGAATATTTACAGACGTTACGCTCAGTTTTACAATCTCCACAAAGAGCTTAAGAAACACGACGCGATAGTGACGACATTTGAATTCCCTCCCAAAAAGACGATAGGAAACAAGGTAAATATATCCCTAAAAGAGAATAAAACTATCCCCTTTCTTTGCTAAATATTTTCACTTATCATTTTTCTTCAACAGGATGCAAAGTTTGTCGAAGATCGACGTCAGAGGCTACAGCAATGGTTGAGAAGAGTTGTTGGTCGTCTTGCCCAATGCTCACCGGCCTTTGCAGCCAGACCAAGCAGACAAACTCTTGTATCGTTGATGCCTTTCTTTGGGTGAGCTAAAGTCAAAAGATTTCTACGTGTGAAAAAAAAACTGTTATTATTATTTGAATTACTAGATGAGAAAGTGCAAAATATGATATAAGAATCGTTAACGATCAGGTACTTGCCGTTTACATTTGTTACTGTTATTTATAGATGAATATTTCTAAATACGGTATATATAATTGTTATCGTTGATAAAAATTCAAAAATCGTAGAAGAAAGAAAAAAAAACAGAAAACAAACAGATGTGTTCTTCAATATTGTAAATTAGAATTCCCATACGTTTTTTCGCAGTGATCTACCTAACAACGACGAATCAAGAAAAAAAGGAAATACTACGACGAGAAACACGTTTTCATCTTCACCACAGTATACGGGATTGTAATAAACAAGTTATTTAGCTAATTTGTACATATATATAATATATATAAATATATAAAGAATTTAAAGTTCAAGCGATTGTATTAAACACTGTTATACGTATTAAAAGTAATTATTAAAAGCTGGTCTTTTATGAAAAAAAAAAAAAAAAAAACAGTTTTGAATCAACCATATTTTTTAACAGCTTTCATTTACAAAGATTTTAATTTTAATTTTTTCACTGCTATTGTTTTTTTATTTCAATATATCTGTCGGAATGACAACGATCATTCAAATTTCATAAGACTTACAAAATATACGGAAAAAAAGATCTTTTATTATCAATCCGATTGTATCGTCCCAGCTAATTTAATTACGTGATCGAGAGAAAAAAAAAAAAAAAGGATACTTAATTTACTATTTTAGACAAAATAGGCCTTATTATTTACTCCGCGATTGAACAAATCGTGTAACGTAAATACATGTTACATTCCAACTAATGTTATTATATTATTGAAAATAGTTTTATTCAGATCTCTCTCCCTCTCTATTTTTTTTCTCTCTCTTCTCGTTAATTATACTAATGAGAATAAGTTTTTGATTAAAAAATTCGTTTTTCATATCGTTCGGACTCTCTACCACCTTATTTCATAATTGCCGTTCGTTTACTGAATCAAAATACCATTTGGGAATAAAGCGATGAATACTTTCGAACATTTCTATCAATTAATAAGAATAAATTACTCAAATATTTTGACCAACGCTCTATACCAGTGCGACGTGACCATTCATTTTCTAATGATTAATTCTGATTCTTTTTATATGACATTGATTTATATCTATGTATACATTATTAATATTACTTATACTATTGCGTATTATGAGCTTTGTTTTTACAGCTACTACCGCTACTACTAAACCCTTTTAAAAATCTATACAAAAGTGATGAAAGTTAAATGATGAAAAAAGATTTAAAAATTAAAGCCATAATTATAAAATTAACAAAGTTCAAAGAGAATAAAAATAAGAGAGAACAAAAATATGATTAACAAATGAATAAAAGGTGCATAGAGAAATTTGCAGATTGACAAATTGGCACTAAATTGGTAAAATTTTTATTATTATTATTAATTATTAATTATTATTATTATTATTATTTCTTCTTTTGTTTACGTAAGGCGACTTAACATTAATATAAAAAGGTACACTTTTTTTCTTTTCATTTTTATTTATACTTTATCGATAAAAATAAAAGTGCATATTGTTATTATTATTATTATTATTATTAATATTGGAACAAGTACATACATCGTTTATTTTTTTTTTTTACTTTATTTTTTTTGTTTTATTATCATTTTCTTTTTTCTTTCAATATGCTGATAAATAATAATAATAAAAACTAATTGTACATATAATGTATAAGAACCATACTTTTTATTTATAATAACAAGTTGCGCAGAATAAAAGTCTCGCTATGGAGAGGTAAGGTCAAAACGCTGCAGCTTATGAGATCAAAGTTTTACTATTTCTTACCTGTTAAATTATACATACATATATATGTATATATGTATGTATATGTACCTATATGTATAGTAATATAGAAATGAACAAAATAACCAAAAAAAAAAAATCAGTTTTGCCGCCAGTGAATACATGGAGAGAAATGGATAATATCCTTTTTCCACTCATTATTAAGTGTCAATTATAGCGTGATAGTTTACAATTAGTAATTAAATGAAAATGAAACGACGAGACAAGAACAAAATAAACTATAAAAATAACGAAACAAAAATTATAATAATAATATAAAAATTTATTATTAATATAATGTAATATGAAAATTATGTATGTAGTACGAATCAAACTAAGTAAGCTCACCTTTCCATATTGAGATTTCAAAGTGGTTTTGCGAAGAATATAATACCAATGTATATTATCATTATTGTTATTATTATTATTAATATTATTATCATTATTATTTGTAACTATTAAATAAAAAAAGAAACTTTGTAAGGCTATAATGAACTATGTTTGTTGTTGCATCACGATATTTTTTTTTCTTCTTCTTTCTTTCTTTCTTTTTTTTTTTCTTCTCTTGCGTCACAGTATAATAATATAGTATATTACATATAATGTATGTGTATGAAAAATTTGTTTATCGGGGTACACCCATGTAAAAAGTTATATTACTTTTCATCCTTCATAGTAAAACACGTTTACGGGCGCCGAGTGTTTAACTGAAATTATTCTATCTATCTATCTATCTATCTATCTATCTATTTACCTATTTACTTATAAAGACAAAGAGAGAAACGAATATTAAAAAATTAAGACTAAGAATTGAAAAAAAAAACCAGAAAAAAAAACTATAGTACAATTATACATAAAATTATAATAATAATATATGCCAAAAGTTATAAAATATAATAATAACAATAATAATAGACAATAAGTGAAAGAAGGCCCGAGTGAAAAAGTAAAGTGTGGAATAAGAAAAAGAGTATTGTTCGTTACTTTAGGTATGTATTATATCAGATTTATATTAATTTGATATGGGGAAACGCAGAGGAACAAAAAAAAAAAAAACTCGAGATAATTATGACTGAAAAAAAAAGAATACTAAAAAGAAACTTATAAAATGAATACCCGCAGATCTATTTTTATTACACATGGTACATAATGTAAAAATTATCATTTATTATAAGATCAATTTTTGTTTTTTCATCTTGTTTTTCAAATTAAATACTGTACTTCAAAGATATCATTTTATACACGCATTAATTTTGTCCTCAACGGCTTTTCTTTGATTTAATATAGTACAATGTATTTTATAGTATTTTCATTTTTATTTTTATTTTTTTCATCGTCAACCGTCGACAAATTATTCTGAAATGAATAATTAAAATTTTGGAGCAGCCGAAATCTGTCTCAAGTCTTTTTTTTTTTTGTTCACTTTCCAACAAACTACAGGTACTTGAAATAAAATATCTACAAAACTAGTAAATCTTATATTTTTGTTCATTATCTCATTTTCTCTACATTTTTAAACAAGCCGTTTCGAAAATACTGCCGAGGGAAAAAAGTACGTTTTGTTTTCATGATTTATCATATTATTATACATAGCTGGCAGCCGTAGTACGCGGAGCAAGAATTAGGGTGGTTTAATAACGCGAGCTAATATGACACATGAATAATAAAAGAAATTAAATTAAATTAAATTAAATTAATTAGCAATACTAAAATGAATAATCGCATTGCAAGATTCTAGAATAACAAAAAAAGATCATCCATCACATGTTGGGGAAAAATTTATTTAAATCGTTTTTAAAATATCGACTGTATATCTCGTAATTTGGAAATGTATAAAATGAATTAATAAATTTACAAAAAAAAACTATCTAAGGTAAATTGTTTATGAAAAAATATTTTGATAAGTTTTTTTTTTTTTCTTCTTCTCTATATTTAAGGAATGATTATAATCGATGATAATGTATGAAATATTTCAAAATTATTATTACTGAAACGAAAAAAAAAAGAGAAAACAAATCAGAAAACTTATCGCTGATGCAGGAGTCTCAAAATTATCGTTTAGTGTTGAAAGTATACGTATAACTATGTCTTATGATGAATATATTATTGATAATCCAGTTGTCTCATTAGGTGGAGTCGTATATACATATAACAAAGATGAAAATGAAAATGAAAATGAAAATGAAAAAAAAAAACTAGAATTCACATACTCATTTATCCTTTATGCATTCTTTTAACTACAATAAAGTCATGGTGTGAAAACAAACAACGTGTGTGTGTGTGTGTGTATACTAGGTATTATTATTATTATTATTTGTTTTTTTTTTTTCTTCTTCTTCTCCGCCTTTTCCTTATTCTTCAGACATTGATATCCGTAAGTTTTGTAAACACTATCGAGGCACAGGGGTACCTTTTTTTTTTATATTTTATTATTTTATTTTTTATATAAACTTAAATTTAAGATATTACAACTCGCTGTTAATTATAATTAAAACGATTTTAAATAAAATTAAGGGATGTAATAATGATAGTTGAAAGAAAATTTAAAAAAAATCGTCTGAAACAATTTTTCAGTACAAAAAAAAAAACAGAAAAAAATCTGATTAAAAATATAATTCTATAGTTTAATAAAATAAAAACACATTTCGATAATATATCACTCGTAATGTTTTTTTTTGTTTGTTTTCTTGTTTTTTTTTTTTTTGTTATTATTTTTTTTACCAGTGATAATTTGTACTGTAAAGCTAACTTAGTTGGCTTTGGCTACATATTTTAAAATACGTTTTGAATGTTATATAGAAAATATCTTATTCAGCCAAACTTACGGGAGTTTTTAAGATCTAAACTCTCTTTTATATGTATGTATACGCTAGAGATAAAAAAAAAAAAATTCAATGAGACGATATAAAATTAAATTAAACGATTACTTAATATATATAATATATATATATATATATATATATATAAGAAAATTAAAGAGAAATAATAGAAAAGAGGAAAAAAAAAAACCACTTTACATCTCATTTGTAAATAAATCTACTGACACTGTTTTTTTTTTTTCTTTTTTTTTCCCCTTACATTTTTCTCCTAATAATAATAAAAGTAATAATAATAATAATGAAAGTGTAACAATAATGATCAATGGACATTCTCGTATTTTTTTTTTCCAAATTTCAAAGTTACAACTTTTTAGAAAGAAACAAGAAAAGAAAAAACTTTATCGCTGCAGCCAACGTAATCCTTAATAATAATAATTAGTTTTGCAAATAAAAAAAAAAAAAAGAAATGACTCCAGATCTGAATATAGGGATCGATAGATAATAATACTGTTCTTATTGTATCTAGGACAGATCGGATAAAAGTGTTTGATGTTTTTGTACCACAGCGCTGTTGTATTATTATTATTATTATTAATTATAATAATATTAATAGAATAATGAATATAAAAGAATCATGGTATCTCCTTAAATTATTAACAGTACTCTAAGTTGTTTATGTTTTTTTATTTTATTTTTTTCATTGTGTTTGCTTATTTTTGTTCTCTGTTAATTAATTATTTCATCTCTACATTCCGATCTAGAGATATTTTAATTGGAGTACTCTTGGTAATGGGTATTTTTTTTTTATTTTTTTTTTCAAATTATCATACTTATAGCGTACTTATTAATTATTTCATTCGACTGACTAATTTTGATTTAGCCCTAGGACGGACTAGAATAGTAGAATTACAGACGAGACGAACTGCGGTAGTCGCTAACTTTTGAGACCATTTTATTCATTCGAGGGTAAAAATTGACCAACTTGAATTTTAGAAAAAAAAGAAAAGAAAAAAAAAACAACGATAAAATCTGAATTATTCATTTGAATCAAAAATTTCGTATGATCGACAAATATGTATTATTATTGAAAGTAAATTGTCTATTACTATTTCTACTTTCGGTGAGAATATACAATCCATTATATTTATTTATTTATATCCTTCAGGGTATGAAAATACAAGAGAATTTTCCAAGATTAGAAATGTTGGGTGTCACCGATTGCCAATTCAAATGTAGTAATCAAACCGGTGGTAACGTTTGTTTCTTCTATACGTTATTATATTTTCAATTTGTTTTTTTTTTTCTCTCTTTCGGTTTAATTTTTGACGAAAACAAAAACAAAAAAATAATAATAATAATAAATAATATTCGAAATATTTATTGTAAAACATCGATCAAAAAATTCACTAAATTCGTTTTTTACGTTTTTTTTTTTTTCTTTACCAAAGATATACAAATTTATTTCAAGTTACTTCTATACAAAGTACAAGTTTCATGAAATTAGAAATATATTTACTCAGTTTATTGAGTATCATAGAAATGGTGAATAAAAATTTTCACAATTATAATATCGATAATCGTGTAATCGATAAATTTTCTGGACAGTCCTAGGGTTAAATAAATGTATGTTTTATAATTGACGTTGATCATCGTTATTTACTGTTATTCTGAAACCTGTTCAGATTGATTTCTTTAAGATATGTCGTTATAAGAATCTCTGTCTGTCTGTTTAGGACATAAAACGGCGGTATATCTATAGCAAGTGTAAATATCGTATGACGGTATTTAAAAACAACAAGAAAAAAAAAAAAAAAAAGAGAAATCGTTACAGTTAGTACCAAATTCTTACAATACCGCCAATTATTCAATCTTTTGAAAAGAGAGATAAAAACGATGGGAAAATATCTGCCTAATTTTATTTTTATTTTTTTATTTAATTTTGGATATTTCCAAATAACAGGTAATCCTTTTATACAGCAGTCTTTATACATGTCAATTACTCCTTTAGTATTGACAAATCCAAAGATTTAAAAAAAAAAAGGAAAAAAAAAAAGAAATATATCAACAACGACGATAAGACATCAGGCAAGTTTACAGCAAAGACTGAAGAAAATTAATTGAAAAAAAAAAACAAACAAAAAAACACCAAGTCCGATAACCCTAATCGAAGCTCTCCGAAGATGAAATTACAACATGTTTCTTCAACACTTTAATATTCAATATCTCTTCTAAAGTGTTTAAAATTCAGAATGAACAGGACGAGATAAAACTTAATCATTTGTTAATAATTAACACACCTCGCCATGCTTTTCTAAGGCATAATAAATATATGCGTATCTTATTGAGCTGTTTTAAAAAACGAGAAAGTGAGAGAGAGAGAGAGAGAGAGAGAAAAAGAGAGAGGGAGAGAGCATAGTGCCAGAATCCCAGGTACTTGTGTGTTGAAATTGTTTTTGTTTCTTTTTTTTTCGTCCTTTTTTTCAATTTTTTTTTTTTTTTTCTATAAATACCGTGGCTAGATGTATATACATACATTGCAGTAACAGACAGTGTATTTACCTAATAATAATCGTCATCATTATTTGTATATCTTATAAACCTGCTTAATCATGTAATATCTTCGAAGAGAATTGAAATCACGATAATAATAATAATAATAATAATAATAATAATAATAATAATAATAATAATGTTTGGAACCAACAAATTTAAAAGAAAAGAAAAATTTCTGTGTGTCAAAAAGCGATGTGGGGAAGAAACCAAAAACAAAAACGAAAAAAAAAAAAAAGAAGAATATGAAATAATTCTAACAACTCGTCGTCAAGAGTTTGACTACGTATCCGAAAATACAAATTATAAGTTTACATACATATATGTATATGCATATATACAGATAATTTAATCTATCCCACGAACAACGCTGTACATTTTTTTTTTCTTCTTTTTTTTTTTTTTTGTAAATTATTTTTCATACACATTGCACTGTGTTATGGCCTATTATACATATAAGTAGGTAGATGGGTAGTAGTAATAGTAGTAGCGGTAGTAGTTATGTAGTATCCTATATAAAAGACGTCTCTGCAGGGTTGATGAAAATGAAAAAAAATAAATGAAAAATAAAATAAAAAATAAATAAGTAAAACCAATCTCCTGCGTTTGAATGCGAATAGAAATATTTCTTACGAGTTCTGTTTGTTTCTTCTTTTCTTTTCGTTTTTTTTTTTTCTTTCTTTTCTCCGTCCTTTGTGACATTATAGTTTTACATAATATTATATTTATAGGTATGTATACTATTTATACAAGATATTATGAAAAAATACTTGGTGTCTAATAATGTCTAGCGAATTGTGTATAATAACGAACAGAGTGTCGTCGTTTCTACTATGTATACCATATAATATCTATGTAGATACGATTTAACTTTTTACGTTAGGAATTATGCCAGTAAAAATATTATTTTTCTTTTTGTTCTGGTGTAAGTAATTGTATGCATGTGTGTATGTTATTTGTGAATTTAATTAATTCTATGTATGCGAATCGAGAGCATCTGTTTGGTATAAAATGTTCCTTTTATTATCATTATCATTATTATTATTATTTTGTTGTTGTTTTATTTGACTTTTTTTCCATATACAAATGTATAAATACCTACAACCATTTATCTCGTTTGATTTTCCTCTCTCTCATTTTATATATTCAGGCTATCAAATAAATATACGTCTATATCGGTGTGAGTTGATTTGAAAATTGATCATAGAGCAAATGAAATGAAATACTTGATATTTAATTTAATATTTATACGATTTATGTTATATGTAGAATGTATGTATAAATCAATGAAACGAACGAATACGAATACGAATAAATGAATTAACTAATCGATGAATTCAATTGAATTGAATTGATAAATAGTAGGTATATGTGCCCATTGTAAACACGTTATTCGTGGATAGTTTGAATAATATTCTGTTATATATCATAAATACACGCATACTCAGTATCAATCTCATTCATATTCATTATAAATTCTTATTTATAATAACACTAATGTTTCTTTTTTTAATTTTATTTATTAATTTTTTCTTCTTTTCTTGTTAATGTTTCATCACTTCACCCAGTGTATAAACAGACACACCTGTAACGTACCAATTAAGGGGGGAGGGGGGGTGGAGGAGGGGGTCGATTTCTTTGCTTACCTGATACCATCGTACTTGTTTTTAATCATTTTTGTCTCTTATTTTCGTTTTTTTTTTTTGTTTTTTTATACTATATTGTATTCATAGTTATATAAAAATCACAAATCATCATCAATTATATCAATCAATACTCTTCATATTGTCAGTTGTCATATCATATCATATCATTTCATTTCATGTCGATTTTCTACATACAACATATTGTGTATAGGTACACCTATCGATATCATTTTCTTTATGGATTCACGCTGCGTCGTCTCATACATACATACACATTCACCGATCTGTCATTGCATGCCTTAATTTTTCTCTTTTTTTTTTTTCTTTTCTTATCTTTCCTTATCTTATTCTTTTCCTCTTTCTTCTTTTTCTTTTATTATTGGTTGTACATATTCAGATTGTAGTCTAACGTAATGCAAGGTGCCTTAAAAATCGTAACAGCTAATTGAAAAAGAAAAAAAACAAAAATTTCCTCTTTTTCTTTTTGTCTCGTTCGCTTAAATATTTGATAATAAGTAGGTGTATTATTCCCCCTACGAGTTAATAACTAATGTAGCAAGAACAAAAAAAAAAAAAAAGAAGTCAAATAATGATATCAATAATAATAATAATAATAATAATAATGAATGAAAATTATTCAAATAAATGAGAATTTGAGCTCTAGAAGATAAATTACCTGAAGGGGTCCGTCCAACATGTGTACATAGCGTCATATCGTTAGTGCTAAGATAATTCTCAAACGCTATTTTCTTTTTTTTTTTTTTTTTACCTCTTAGGTATTTCGGATAATCGCGAAGGAAGGAAACCTCCGAACGAACGAATGTATCGAACATTTGATTAAAAGTTGATGAAAATGCTTTTGATTTGGTAGAAAAAAAAACAAACAAACAAAACAAACAAAGTACATTGGTTTTTGTTTCTTTTTCTTCGATTTTTTTTATATCAACTTAAAAAATAAGATCATAAAATAATACCTCTCTCTCTCTCTCTCTCTCTCTTTCTTTCTATCTCAATCTCAACGTTTCGCGTGTGATCTTTAAGGCATCCTGTAAAATTATCGAATATTTGTTTTATTTTTCCGTCAGATTTCTTTTTTTTTTCTTGTTTTTTCTTCTTCTAATTTTCGACATACAAGTAATAATACAAAACGATAAAAAGAGATAATGTTTATTCTAACTTGATTTGAGATGATCGTATCGCTACGAGGAATTATGGATAATATTCATAACCGGTGAAAGCTTTATGAAAAGATTTTTTTATATATATATATAATATATACATAATAAACGTATTTATTATTGGGTACGTATGTTTTCTTGTATTTTTTTTAATCTTCAAATTTTATTTCATTTTATTTATTTATTTATTTTTTGTGTTTTTACCTAAACCTTACCATAGGTACCCCTCTCTCTCTCTCTCTCTCTCTTTTTCGGAACTCTGTATATAGGTAATTTTGTTCATCGATCATTATTGAAATTTAATACTTATTCTTCTTCGTTTTTTATTTTTATTTTTATTTATTCATTTATAATAATAATTATTATTAATATTATTTTTTTTTTTTTTGCTTTTTTGTTTCATCATTTTGAATATTTATCCCTGTATACAAAACTAAAGTTTGTTTAGCGCGTTATTACGCACTAAATTTAGAATACACCATTTTATTTTCTTATTTTTTTTGTTTTTTTCTTTCTTTCTTTTTTTTTTGTTTGTTTATTAGTCTTTTTCCCTGTAGAACACAATGTTTATTCCTAAACGTTGTTTTCAATTATCACAAATTATTGTTCCTCATATTCATTTATTATTATTTTTTTTTTCATTTCATTTTTTTCTTCTTTTTTTCTTTCAAATATTTAATTAACGGAGCTTAGTTTCGGTTTTTTTTTCTCCTTACTTACATTCTTTTTGTTTCATTTCGATTTTTTTTTTTTTTTTTGTTCCTTCAAATACTTTTTGTGTTTGTTTGTTTTCTTTATTCATGTGATCATCAATTCATTATTATTATTATCATTATTATTAATCAATTACACAATCACATTTTATATTTTACCCAGAAAATAAAAGATAAAAAAAAATACAAAAAAAAAAAAAAAAAAAAAAAAATTCAATGGGTCACACTGGGAGTTGGCTGTTCCTCTCGGGGGTTCGTTCTTCTTCTTTATCCTTATATCCTCACCCTAATTATTTTCCTCTTTGTTTTTCCATTTGTTCTTATCTTTTCTTTTTATCTTCATCTTTATTATTTTCTTTTTCTTCTTCTTCTTCTTCTTCTTCGCAATTGCCGTCATGCCATTTTTCTTTGTTTTCTTTTTTTCCTTTACTCTCTCTCTCTCTTTCTTTCTCTTTTCTTTTGTATATCAAAGTATACATAATACATCATCCTGGCCACAAAGTTATAATGTATATAGGTATGTTGTTTCGTTTTCTCTGTATTTTTTGTTTGTTTATTTTTTATTTATTTTTTTATATTTTTTTTCTTCCTTTTTTTTGTTGTTTTTATTTTCTTATTAAAAAGTATAAACCAGCCACAGATTAACGTACTTTCTCTTACCGAAGATTGTACGTGAACCTGTTACTACTAAGGGTTCGGAGGTGGCGTAGGTGGCGTTGTACGAGGCGACGGTGACGAACTAGCGATCAGTGTAGGGCTAGCCGCTTGTTGTAGCGGTAGGAACGCTGATCCCAAACTTGGTTTTAATTGGAATGGTACGCACGGTTTTGGGCAGTAGTCTAATTTGCTCAAGTCTATCATCGGCCGCCTGTGTAAAATCAAAATTTACATCAAATTACAATTGTATTATCTTGATTATCTATCAGAATCTCAAGTTTTCCCTAATTAACTGAAGTAGAAAATGACACAGAAAATTGGAAATCGACTTAAATTTGGGCCAATGAGGCACATTATTTTCTCTCGTTAGGTAGGAATACTTAATTCAAATGATTTGGGTAATGATAAAAAGGAAAAAAGCTAGATTGACAATAAACAGATAATTGAAATATCATCTCACCTGGCATCCTCGACGAATTTGAGATTAACCTTTTCGCAACCGTCTGGTGGTTCTCTGGCCAAAAACCTGTTGATGTGAGGCGACGTGCCTAGGGCTCTTTCTTGTTCAGGCGTAGAACCGCGACTTCCACCTAAATTTTAAATAATATGATAATAATTAATCGTACTATTCGATATAAAGTGAAAATACTAGAGACTAAAATCGAATTGAAAGATTACCTGTAAAGAAAGATACCAAAATGATATTTATATAAATAATACAGACAAATATGTATAATATAAGAACGAATCAAACAACAAATTTCATCATGCTAAACGTAAATTCAATCATATTTCACAGTCGCACACAATTTCGTATATCAAACGGCAAGCAACAGCGATTTGTAATATCAGAGTGGCCACAAATATTGGGGAATAAAATTTTATTACATTTCCAGATCTTCCAGGACCCAAAACGCGTTTTTTTTTTCTTTTTTTATTATATTAAATTCAAATTTACAAAAATTGTAGCTTCAAGTAAAATTTAACGATCAGGATTATAATTACGTTCAGATCAACAAATATCATCAAGTTATTATTTCGAATAGGTAATTCAATTTTGAAGAGTGATTCTTAATTCTATGGTTTTCCATTACGAAGATCGAAATTCCATGAGATTTCCGGGATTTTCAGATCTGTAGCCACCCTGAATATGTTTGATATTCAATGACGGAGAACCACCTCCTATCTTTGAATCGAGACGAACAATTATATCAGAATTATCTTTACTTTCATGCATAAATGTACAATTAATTTTTCATAAAAATTGTTTGAGAGATAAATTTTCGACAAAACTGTTCGATTATCAAGTTTAAAACAAATTCCTCAACGATTTAGAAGTAACTTTAGTGCAGGGAAATAATTCTTATCAAATTGACGATAACTATCGTTTTGAAAAGTGATCTTCATTCGATAGATAACAAGAATGTTAGAATTTAATAGATATAAACGAATAATTTGTACAAATAACTGAATAATCATTGTCCAGGATATACTCGAGAAATATAAGAAGAAGAAGAAAAATAAGAAGAAAAAGGAGTAGTATGCGGTACTGTAGTACTGAGATTACTGAGTATGTACATACACGCGTCTAGAGTACAACAATACCTTATAAAGTTTTTCACACAAGATAAGAAAGAGGAGTAAGATAAGATCACGTAGGAATGTGGAGGTCGAAGTGATCATAAAACTAGTTACGCACTCATACCGATGTACCAGTGAGAACTATCGAGTATATATTTTCTTTAAAATAGACACGGCATACCAAGATGCCAAGTTCAATTCATTACACGACAACAACCAAGCAGGGAGATTCCTATTTCGAATATCTTCGAATCTGATTAATTTCCATTCGATTCAGAGTTAATCAGAATTTCAAAAATAAATGAAACTGACTGAGTTAAGCCGATTAAACTTAGTTTGGTTTATAATTCCAACTAATTGATTATTTCCAGACTCAAGTTTCCGGTACATAAATTTCATCATAAATTAGAATCTTTTGTGTAAACAGAACGAAATATCAAAATATCAAATCAGGGAATAAAAGTTCAGATTAAAAGAGTGATTAAATTCTTTATGGATCGTTAAGTTTTGTGAATTAAACACGTAGGGGAAAAGAAAATCGTTTGTATTCTAAAATAAATAATAAATATCGCAGTGACTGAATAATAATAGTTTTTAGAATCGAAATCCTGGATCAAAAGTAGAGATTTTTGTCTCGATATGTTCGATACAAAAAAAAAAAAAAAAAACCAAATACAAACAACGCACAAGTCTTCTGCAGTATTTTGCATATGATACAATAACGAATCTTGAAAAAACTGTAAAGACGATGCCTTTTAAACATGCGCATGCTCGAAAAAAATGTATAAATACAACGATAGATAATTTTTGAATCAAATCAAATCCAATCCACTTGAAGATGCGAAAGAAAAAAAATGAAAATAAATCACCATTGTAACAAAACGAGCATAAGAATAAATATGATGAAAAAAATTGATATTATTGAAGGGAAGAAAATTTATAAAAATATATAAAAATGAAATTGGATTAAAGAAAAGAATAAGGTTTGTTTCGAATGAAGGCCAACCTTGTGGTAGATCACTGGGTGGACGGGAAGCATCCATAACACCAGGAATCAGCGGAGACTCAGAATTCCTTGACGGAGGGCCTGTTTTATAACGAGCACATGCTACAGTTAGACGTAACGTGGCGTAATCGATTGAAATGTGCTTTTTGGATAAAATACAAGAAGAAGAAAACCTCCAACGTGTGCCCGATAGTAATTGAGAAAACTTTTTTGGTCTTATAGATCGAATCTGATCGATTCTAAAATACCTGAAAATAGTTTGTCTTGTTGTTTTTTTTCTAATTATTTCTAATTTTCTTAATCGATCAGAAGAATAATTAAAAAACATTACATCGAAGAAAGGCAATTGTTATTATCCTTCCCTCGATTTGTCTGGTCGCATAAAAAAGACTTTTATATAGGTATTTTTCTCACCTGAAGAATAAGAACTGGAGGGAAGGTCGGTGGCTGGAGTTTGCGTATTTACGCTACGTGTCGCTCTCAGTAGATCTGCTAAAGGCGCTCTGTGTCCCTCTGGAGTAATTTGCTCACGATATCTTGCGTACTGAAAATAGAAAATTGGATTGATTTATTCAGAGCAAATGATGAGAGATAATCACCAAATATATTGCAGGATTCGTCATAGTTACAAAGGCACAGAATGACAAAATTCGGGAAAATTTTGCGAAATTTGATCTGAAATTAGGGAATTTTCAAGGGTTTAATTGAACTGAAGTATATTCAATAGCAAAATTATTGTTAATAGGATTCAACCAGTATTTTGAATCGATATCTGCGACTGACAAGATAAAAACTATACAAAATCATATTCTTTCAATCAATTATCACGTAGATTGTGATAAAATAATCTGTGATCAATCAGCGGAAGTTTTACATTATTTCAATCGTAGAATTTTAGTGTTTTTTTCTTCGATATTGAATGAGGATACGAGTCGTCATATTCATAAATTTGAAGTATTCTCTAATTCGATACTGACGTAAAATTCTCAAGTAAAAAATTAGTTTCATCGTAAGGAAATTAGCGAGAATGCTTAAATTTTATGGACGAGCTAAAGTGCTTTTTTTCAAAATTGAATAAGCAAATCTAGGAGAAAATATTTATGAAAAATCTTGGATATTAGGAAAAACTATTGAAAGTTATATGAACAAATGCGGGGTTTGGTTTCTGCAGCATTTTCTTTACCTTGTCCTCGACGGTGTGATCAGAGTCAGTGGTATTTCCTCCCGATTTAAGCACCAACCCTTCGATTTCTTGATTAAGACCTTCGATAGACGAACGCATAGGAGGCCTCATTGGTTTCACTGGTATATTCATGGGACTTGCTTTCGTACTTAAACTGAACTGGTTATCTGTTGAATGAAAAAGAAAATGAAATCGATGAAATTTAATTTTTCTTCCAAGATCATTGACTCAAAGATATCCAAAACTCTGTTCAAACTTGCTTCATAATTACTCAGAGCCTTAGAAGAATAAATAAATATTTTGAAAAGTATGTTCGATTAAATCTCAAGCTTTTGAGTTTTAAAAACACTGAAATTCGTGTTTCATTTATTTAATATAAATGTTTTGTAACGTAGAATTGAAATGGATTTATCGTTTGATCGTTTTATCCTCTTTTCAAACTTACGTAGGGATGTTTGGGAGGCGATACTTGGCAGAGGAACCGTATGATCCCCTGGAAGGGCTGGTGGAGGTCCGCTAGGCATGATAAGTCCAAAAGCAGCTGTTCTTTCTCTGCTGCTAGTTCCCTCTTTGTTAGTACGTTGTAGTCTGAGGAAAAAATGACTCTTTAAATTCCATTTTTATTTTTTATCTTTTCACACAAACAGTAAAAACAAGAATAACAATTCTAAAGAAACTAATGAATAAACTAAAAATTCTTTAAATAACAAATACTCACCGATGCCTGATGTACTTTTCTACTAGTTTATCATCGGTTGTTGTGGCAGTGGTAGTAGTGGTAGTGGTTGTGGCGGTTTGTTCAACGGTATGCCGTGGATGAATTTTTCTCGATTCGCTAGGCCATTCTTCGGTCTGCGTAAACAAACGATACAACATTGTTAACATCTTTCTGTATTGATTCAAAAGCGATATCAAAAATATTCGATATAATACAATATTACAATAATGAACAACAGTAATAGATACAATTGAAAAACACATGAGACCATTTATTAGACAATTATTCAACGGTATTTAAAAAATTCGACATCACATGGTGAATGTGTTTGGACCAACTTGAGTAACGATTCCTTGAATTTTGCTGTTTTTACATTACTTTAGTCATGAATTGGCAAATTTAGTTTCTCGATTTCACATTATTATGAATTTATATACATTGGTTTATCAGGATTGATAATTACGCTGTTTCAGAGAACAATTTCCAAAGTTGGAATCTTTTTTCTTACATTTGATATCTCGATATTTGAAGAAGAAAAAAATGAGTTCTAGTTTAAATTCCTGTATAAATATATAGTGTTATTAGCACGTTTTTAGGTCTAAATCTAATAAAATCCTGAAATTAAAATTGATCTTCACAAATTCATATATTGTTTAGAAAACGTTTGTATCAATTTTATCTGATTCTTGAATTTCAAATTCTCAATCCTTTCGATAGAAGAGCATCAATTATTGAATGGGACGGCAAGTTTTTTAATCAGGATATCCAGCAACTGAGCATTGCGCAATTTCCTGAGAATTCCGCAGGCTCTCAAAGGCAATATTTGTCCTTTTTCTAGAGTAAAAATCTCAACACTTCAGTCCACCATGCAAATAAAACACGAATATTTATCTGAGAATATTCATCTAGACTTAATTGTTTTTTTCTAAAACCAAAATCAAGTACGATGTAAATGTTAAGATTTGATTATAATATTGAAATATCAAGACTTTGAGCTATTTCTGTTATCAACTCGCTGTCTTACAACTTTCATATACTTTGAACAACATTCAATAACCACCAAAAATCTCAAAACGTATTTGCTTTTCGAATTTCAATACAGAATTTGAAATTTCCAGAACTTTAGCAAAATTCCCTGATAATTTGATGTTTTCCAGGTTTTCCCTGTCCGTCATTGAAAACCCTGTTAAATTGGTGATCTAATAAAATAAGGATTGTATATTTACCTGGGTGGATTTGTCCACCAGAAGTAGGCTGGGATGAATATAATAGGCATCGCGTGGCCACTGTCCTTTAAGGTAAATAGTATCGAGCGAAGCAGTCCGTCTGATATTCTGACTGCCGCTAAGACTTTCGCTTGATCGTCCGCTGAGTGTTTTCGATTTAGCTGAAGATTGAATAAAAATAAAGAAGACCATATTAATGGCAAAGAGAAAAGAGTATTATTTATTAATATAAAAATTATAACGAGACGATAAGAAACTGAGGAGAATCGACGATCGTTTGACCGTCGTTTAACCAACTCATAGACTTAATCTCAAAACAAGATACTAAAAAATTAGTGTCTTAGTGTCACATGCATCATATACAAATGTATGCTAAATAAACGTGTACACATTTAATATGATTACAAAATTGACAAATGAATAAATAAATAAAGAGACATAAACGATAATATAAAATCGTCTTTTTTCTATTCTGTCACTAAAATTTTCAACAATTTTTGTGATAGTGCCACCGTGAACTCAGTTTTTTCTATATCCCGGCCTGCACTACACTAATAATAATTTTCATTTGTTTTGTTTGTTATGAAGTTGAAGTTAGCCGCGAAAATTAACAACCAAATGAAATGGGTTATAGATTAAAATGAGTTTGTGAAGAACAAGAATCGAGATTTTGTTAAGTTATTAGGGAAACCGTAAAGCTTTTATTGAATTATAGACGTAAATCTGTATACTGCATCGTCCAAATTCAAGAAAAATTCAGCACGTTTGGCTGCTAACTTCAGCTTCATTTGTTTGTTATCGTTTTTTCATCACTGTAACGAAGTGAGCTGCGTTTAGAATAGAATTACGAACTCGAAAGTTTTCATATAAGTGCGATAAACAAACGAGAGAGTATCTGAATTCGAACAATTCGCTACTATTGAATATATAAAAATCGAATGCGATTTTGAATCTCCGAAACCATCAGACCGAACCGAAAATAGTAAATATTCGGTTATCGTATACGGAAAAAAACGAAAAGAGGGATAGAAAAATCCGTTTATTATCGCCGAATATAAATAAAATATGTAAAAAAAACAAAGAAACTGAAAGAAACGAATCGAAAAAGAGAGAGAGAGAAAAAAAAGGAACATCGACAAGCTGCAACTCACGATAGAAGAAAAAAAAAAAAAAAAAAATCGGGAATCTACTAATTTTCGATGAATTCAATGATCCGCGTTTAGCCACACCGTAATATACGTAATAATACTATGGCAAAGCAAGCAAGCGAGCGCAAGAGAGTAGTAAGAGATACGCTGATAGTAGTATGACACGCATACACATTCCCGTCTAGCGTACGCGGGACGCGACCCACACGCACGATCGGCGTTTCCCCGCTAGCGTAATAGTAGCCGCGTATGTATGTATGTATGTACGTACGTATACGTGAGAGACGGTAAGCGCACTTCCCCTCGCGTCCCCTCCCCCTCCCACCCTCACGTCGCGCCGTAGCTCGGTGTAGCTATACTACTACATGATGTATATACGTAGTGTACTACGTACGTTTTATGTATGTATGTATTGTAGGTATAACGTATATATTTATCGATAGAAGAGAAACGACGAAGGTTCGATTGTCCGTAGGTTAACATAGGTAGAAAATAATTCTAACTAATAGAATATATAAATCAAAGGGGGGGTTTACGAGTCCCTGTTAATATTATTAGTCAAAGTTTGAAAATACGACAATTATAATAATGATGATAATAATTGACGGTAGATTATACTACTAAAAGATAGTATACTGTTTTAACAGAAGATTTGTAAAAAATGTATAATACATAATATAATATAATAGTACCTTTGTAGGAAAGAGAGCCAGGGCTTCGTTGGCCCGATGATGATTGATCGGGGGATACGCGAGCCCGCCACGCGTTTGTCGGTGATACGGTCGGGCTGTTGCTGTTACTTTTTTTAATACTTGTACTTTGCCGTAGTAGAGAGCTCATGGGCAAAGTAGCCCGCATTGGTCCTTGTTTTGACGTTGAGCATGGTGAGGATTTTCGCATCCGCTGCGATCCCGACATTTTGTCATGTAGACGGGTATTATATCCGTGGTTCGTCGGTCCTCCCCGACGATAAACGTAATATGTATTATATTCCTAAAGGCAGGCTGAGGCAGGCACTCAGTCAGGCAGTCAGGGCAAGCAGTCAGGCAAGCAGGCCGTCCGTTGTTAAACACATACACAGAATAGAGAAACACACACCACAAACATACGCACACACAGGAGAGAGAGAGAGAGAGAGAGAGAGAGAGAGAGAGAGAAACACAGAGGTAGGCACAAAACGCACACACGTTACCGTCCCCCCGGCAGCAAACCCACTAAAATTCACCACTATACACAACTCTCACCTTAATTAAAAATCATAAAATAAACTTTTCTTTGATATATAGATTGTTTTAATATTAAGTATTTTTTACACGGTATACGGTACACGATTATTCACTATACGCTACGCGTCTTGTCATTTGCAATGTTCTGTTCACTGCTGCTGCTGCTGCTGCTGCTGGTGCTCCGTGCTGGTTGCTGCTGCTGCTGCTGCTGCCTCAATACGCGCATCACGTGATCAGAAATCCTGCCCGGTCATTGGTTATCCGGGTACCCCGAACGAAGCGTCGTACTACGCTGGGACGCGTTCCATTCACTAGCGTTCCGTCCCTCTCTTACTAACAATCGCCCGGATAAGGACGCGGGAGGAGTGTACATATAAAAGTACGCGTTGGTCAAAAAGAAAATAAAAAATAAGGACGCGAACAAGTTAGAAAACTATTTGATCGTGAGCAAGAGATAGAAGTATATAAGTAGAAATCTCACCCGCCTTTACTATTCTGTATAAATATAATAAAAGACGGAGATAGTCCCGGCGTAACATACATACATAATATACCACTAGCTCAACAAGCCCGCGCGCAGGAGCAGGACGCAGAATAATACTAAACGTGAAATTATAAGGAACGAACGCGCGAGACGCTCTCGTTCAGGCTCGTAACCCGCGCCACGCCACACCACACCATACCATACTATACTATTTCCATGCCATGCTATACGCTATGCTATACTCTACTCCACTCCACTCTTACTCTACTCCACTCTACTCTACTCCAGCCAGGCCCCCCGAGAGTTATAGAAGATAATACTAGATAAATAGATAGATAGGTGTACTACACATGTATGTATGTATACGTATGGGAGTAGTTTTCGTCCAATCCAACGAAACTATACGAAAAGAAACGAAACGTGCCCAAACGTACTACGCAGTCGGAATTCGAACCTTGATTCTTCTTTCGTTTTTTTTTTTTCTTCTTTTCTTTCATATTACGTTCGTCTTACCTCGCTCAGCAGCTTTCCTCTCTCTTTTCCTCTTACCTGAATTACGGATCATTTCAATATTATGAGGATATGTGTTATAATAAAAACAAGATGTTGAAAAATTCTTTATTTTTTTTTCGTTTTTTTTTCTATATTTTTTCACTTTTATTATATCTAGTTACTTGTTTTATACCACGAATCGCAACTTGCGATTATAAAACTATGTATATATTGTATCTGTATATACAGATACTATTTTATAGATGAGAGAAAAATTCAATTAAAAAAACCAAGAAAAAAAAAATGAAAAGAAATTGATACTAGTATTTGTAATAAAAACAGAGAAATTTTTGAAAGTTATATATTATATAATATACTGTATACCTACTGTGTATTAGATTCAAGGATATTATGTATGTTGTATATTGTGTACGTCGAGAAATAAATCGATGAAGCGTTAGTTTATTTACAAATCATAATATATAAGCTTTGTACAGCGGGACATATTAATCTGTTAATTTTTTTATCTTATTTTTCATTTTTATCTTTTATAGTCTTTAATACTAATTACATATTATATTGTGAGGACATACATTACTATACATACATGTATATATGTATAGTTTACTTTACATCGATTTTTCGCTTCAGTTTTCTTGTTCTTGACGATGTTTATGATTTAATTTCTTTTTTTTTTTTTTTTTAAATTTTTATTCTCTTCTTTTTGTTTCATTGCATAAAAAAAATATGACTAGATCAAGAAAATACAATGGAAAAAAAATGTACGTTAGAATATAAATATAATATACTGTATACACAAATCGTATATTATAATACGTTTAAAAACAATGAAAAAAATCATTCCATATCATTTGATCTCTGATTCATATTAAACGAAATGAAATAAATAATAAAGTGTACAATTTTGATCGATTCGCGTTCATTTTGTAAATGAAAAAACTTGTTGCAATTATCAATAATGTTAGTTTTTATCTTGTTATTTATTTATTTTTTATTTTTGAGAAGAAATTTAACAAAAAAAAAAAAAAAAAAAAAAAAAAAAAAGATGCAGTCGAAATTAAATATTCGTTTTCATTCCTTTTTTCCCTTATTTCCTTTTATCTATCTATTTATCTATCTATAGATTTGCGTCATCCGGTTGATTCGATTAACATATACATATATCTATAATAGAAATAATATATTAACGATCACAATAATAATATTAATAATAATAATAACAATAATAATAATAATGAGAATAGAAAAAAAGCTGTTGAAATCAAAACGTTTCAAAAGAATAATGAAAATATTGTACATAATACTATACAATATATTATATCATATTATTTATACAGAGATTACGTTTCCAAATATACTTATGTACGTATGAATCTATCGTAATTAATACCTACATGTGTGTATGTAAAATGGCCGAATTTGTTATACATAATATGTATACAATAGTAATAATTACAATGGCGAGAATTATATTTATTTATTATTATGACACGTTTTCATTGTGTTTCAAAACAAACAAACAAAAAAAAAAAAAAACCCGAAAAAACAGAAAACAAAAAATGAAGCATTTTTTGAAAGATATTGTCATCGTACAATATGATACAAATTAGAAAATAAAGCAATAATTACCGAAAGAAATAAAAATGAGAAAAAGAAAAAAAAACAGACAGAATCGAGTGTTTAATGATTTTTTATCTGTTATTTTTAATTCTATTGTATTTATTTTATTTTTTTTTAATTTTCTTTAAGTAATACTCTGCCTCGAATAACGTCGACGATTCTATAATAGCAGTCTTCTTTTTAACAACTACCTAGTCGAGTCTCTGCCATCTCTTACTATTATAGTTTATTAAACGCAGTTATTTTAAATGCAATACACAATTTTCGATATAATTTCTTTTTCTCAGATCTTATAAATTAAATCTAAATATATTATATATATAATATTGTTATCTTTAAAGAAATACGAACTAACTAATTTCTTCTTTCTGTTTTTTTTTCTTCTCTACCTCTTTTTTTTGCTTGATCTTTTTTTTTAACGCGTTTATCATTATTCGCTACATTATGTATGTATATTTTGTAATTTTTTTTTTTTTTTTATATACATACATAAAAATACACAAAAATGGACTGACGACGATGAGATCTGCAACGAATGTGACATAATAAACACATATACAATAAAATATACATACATGTGTACACGTGTATAGATATTGTAATGGATTGATCCAAGTCTATTATTTCTTTCGAATAATGAAATTTCTTCATTTTAAATGCATGGATAAATTTAAATGCAATCTTTTGTACTCTGTAATAGAATCTCGAGTATGTAATAATATG
The DNA here is from genome assembly GCA_963989295.1 of Ametastegia equiseti. NCBI lineage: Eukaryota > Metazoa > Arthropoda > Insecta > Hymenoptera > Tenthredinidae > Ametastegia > Ametastegia equiseti. Next base: position 14,094,925 of record OZ022398.1, read on the forward strand.
TTTACGAAAATCTTTGTTTTTTTTTTATTCTAGTTTATATCGCCTTGAAGAATGAAGAATGAAAAAAAAAAGAAACAAATTTTTTTCAAACGAATAATCTTTTTCTCGATTTTTGATAATTATTATCGTTTTTACATAGATATATCTACATAAAGGCGACGATACGAACTTATTATATTATAATATAATATTGTCTATTAAAGATTAAAAAATTAACTTTATACCGAATACATACACGATTGATTCATACAATATATAATATACCTTTACAATAAACAGCCAGTTTTTTTTTTTTTTCCCTTTTTTCTTCTAATTCTTAATACTGAAAAAATATATACAATACATTATTTCTTATAGATTATTACTTTATATGTATACCTATTCCATACAGAAAAAAAAATAAAAAATAAATAAAAATTAAGAAAAAAAAATACAAAAAAAAAAAGGAAAAATCATACAATTTTACATTTCGTTACACATTTCACGATTCACAATTCACATTTCGTTCCACAATATGTATAAAATTTTATCCCTGTTTGTTCAAATATGGTTAGAAAAAAAAAAAAAAAACAGGATTTTAATTCCTCGTTCGGCGTTTTTATTATTATATGAGTTTGACGAAATTCATTTTCTTACGATAAACGTCTAACAACGCGATTTATCAAGGCAATGAGTGTATTTCTTCTTTTTCTTTTTAATGATTCTTTTTTTTTTAATTTCAACAGTCTATCGTTCCAACGCTCTCCAAAAAGTAGAATAAATTCAGAAATTTTTGACAATATACTGTGACCACATGTGACCGACTTTCCAAAACTTTCAAGATCAATTTTCTTCGAATAAAAAACTGATAAATAAATAATGAATTATCAAAAGAATAGTGAATTTTTTAAATTCTCTTCAAATAGGCAATAGAAAAAAATGTTATTAAAAAAATAATAATATACATCTCGTTTTGGGTCATGGACAAGTTTGTTTGTTTCTTTCTTTTTTTCTTTTCTCGATTGTTATTATAGTTTTGAGAAAAAAAATCATTTGGTAAAGAGTCTGTATATCGAGGCAAGTGGGGGGCGGGGGGAGGAGGAGCACTCAATATATTTATAAGGCACTAATTATATCAGATAACTGAATGAACTCTTCTCGTCTTTTCGTACAAGCCCCTTAAAATACTATAACGTTTCATCAATTCCATCACGAATTATCATCGAATGACAATCGTCTACCTAATAGAAAGCTAATCGCTACTATCAAGCAATATTTTCAGCAGATAAAATAGTTATAATTATACATCGGATAGATATTAACGTTCTTTTATCGATTTAAATATGATATTCAATCAAATAAATACAGGCTCAAAGATAAAATTATTTTCTTATAGCAGAAAACTTTACTCTTTATCTCTCAGTTGCAACGGATAATTTTTTCCCCCAGTCATTTTTACAATGAGCAAACTAATAAAAAAATCAACTGAAATCTATTAGTATCTAAAGTCTAATAATTATCGATAAATTCTAAGGTAATGTAGAGAAGCTTATTGTTGACAATCTAATTTTCGTGTGACCAAATCCAATGACATTTATTCTCGCTATTGGACTTTTTGAGTAGTGAACAATGGCTAAATAATTTGATCAGATTCACTAATCTAGCTATAAAATTCGATAATTTGAATTAAGCGATTGGAAAAGCGTGAAAATTCTTCTCGACAACGTTTTGAAACATAAATGAGACGGTATAAGAGAATTCTAGAACTTTTGTGCGTCATAGTTGCGTACCGAAAAGATAAAAGCAGTCAAAAGGTACGAAGTTTTGTCATGATCGATTGATTTCAATGGAGATTTATTGAATAATAATTACTGGACGTATGAGAAATGCTTAAACGGGGTATAAACGAACCCCCATGAAAATAATTTATCTCTTTAAAAAAAATTCGGAGTACCCTAGATAAATAATTCCAAAGTTTAAATTTATCATAAAGAAACTTTAGTAGATCAGTTAGTTAAGCGTTGTAAAACCGATTTGGTTTTATCTTCGATTAAAATAAATATTATTTACATTTTTTTATACCGAATGCAAATTCAGCGGATTAAATTAACGAATTATTATCTAATTGTTCGAATAAGTATTCGGGGTGATTGTAACTCGGGTTAAAACGCAACTACCAATACCTGTACTTTTTAACGCAGTCATTACCGAGATCTACAACGACTAGGTGATTATTAGGCAGAACAGCGATACCCGATGGTCGACGAAGCTTCGAACTGTGAGAATCAATTTCAGTCAAAAGCGTACCGCCTCCAAGTTTAAGAACATGAATAACACTCCGACCTTTCTCGCATCGAGATCCAATTATCTTTCCATCCATATCCACAGCTATACTTCCGTATCTTCCTTTTCCTATGCGAAAACAAAGAAGCGCGGCTTAGTTTTTTTACTTTTTCATCATGTGAGTGATAGTAGAGTATTGGTTTAGTTTCAAAAACTACTTTTGCTAATTCAAAACAATTTTCTACTTCTGGATCATTTGGTCAGACGTTCTTCAACTCACAAATGATCTGGAAAACCGTTGGACACAAAAAAGTAAAAAAGTTAAAATGAATGGCGATGAAAAGTCTAAGGCTGTCTCATTTTTCTCTAAAGACTTAAATTTTCTTCATCGTCAACTTACCTTTGCCTTCGGCATAAATTTCCTCCGAGAAATCACCCTTGGCTGAGAATACTTGGATACGAGAATCAGCGACTAGAATTTCGCCAGCTGGTCCGACGGTCACAGAACTGATGAGTTTGAACATATTTCGTTTTCCCACCTGTGGGTTTAAAAAATTCGTATGAATGAATAAAAAGCTTGTGAAGTTTATTGAAATAAGTTGAATCGAAAGGTGAAAACCCACTTGGAACAACATCTTCCCGTCGCAGTCAAATACGAAAACACAGCACTGGCCGTTGTCAGCGACTAACACGTGGCCGTAACTTCTGTCAACGGCGACGTCTATGGGTTCCTGAAAAATAACTCGTTTTATTTAGCAACTTGATAACTCGATACGAGATTATAAGAGACTCTGATTAGGTGCGTCACCTGGAATCCATTGTAGGAAAACGATCTGATCGTATCGCCGAGGGAAGTCATTTCAGTGACAGTGCGAGTCCTCCAGTTAATTACGACCAATCCTTGTTCGGAAACTGCAATTCCTGTACAACTGCGACCCTCCAGTCCTTCGTTAGTTATGTGTCTTTGAAATTCTAGATCGTAGTTCAAAACCTGAGAAATAAGAGTTTTTGTTTATTGAGAGATCACCAGTTTGATTGATCTTTCGATGATAGGTAAATTTTACCCAGGGCTCATTTTGGGTGAAAAATATTTAACAAATGCATAGGTTACGATTTTTTTTTTTAGCAAAGAGGTGAATTTTTCGCACTTGTATCTTCCAGATAAATCCGGATTTATTTCTACTCCAAAATCCATCCTCTTCACATGGAGAAATAAATAATTGTATTCAAACGTGCATTATTCAACTATTTTTTTCCTAGAAGTACCAAATCTGACGAGTATTCCAGTTAAAATTCGACTTGAAAATATTGAAAATTCAGAAAGTTATGCTTTTTTTAGTTAAAAGGTATATTTTCTGACAAATTTACCTATTCGCGATTTTATTTGAACATGTTGTGATTTGAATTTTGACGTAATAACTTTTCACCCATGTTTTAGAATGTCCAAAGTATTTTTAGTATTTTTTTAAATCCAAATCCTACTGATAGTTTTGACACAGCAACCGTTTGAAACTTGGCTGGGTAAATTCTACCCAGTGTGATCTTTAACTTATTCCATGTAAATGTGGCCACGAAAGAATTAAAAATTAACATAGAAATAAACATCCTGAGTTTTACGGGTGAGACCTGATTCTATACCTTGATACGAGAATTTCCAGTATCAACAATGTATATTGTTCCATCATCGTCGACAGCGACAGCAACTGGTTGATGAAAATCGTCTTTGCCATGTCCTCGTCGTCCGTATATTTTAACCGGTTCGTTATGTTCAGTGGCATCGAAATATAGGGGATAATCTTTGATGGGTCTTTCGAATACTGAGACTTTAAGAATATAGCGACTAGCGTTAGGCGGTCTAAACGAAACTTCGTAAGTCCCATCTTCCAAGTCTTTTATCTCTGTTTCAATAAAATTCTGCTGATTAGAGGACTGGATTGTCTCAGCTAATGTTAATTCCGCACCGATCGGATCCCCTCCAGCATTTCTTGGATGGCCGTGATAATCGACAGTCTCAACGACTACTATCGTCTGCAATTTAGCCACCGCTGGTTCTTTTAGTCTCGCACGGCACAGACCTGTGAAAAAAAAAAGAAATCTTAAAAAATCTGTTAATATTTCTATGGCGTATCCAATTCCCTGAGATTTTCAGGTTTTCTAGACCAAAAATAGAGATTTTTCAGGACCTATTTAAACCTAACTCACACGACGAACTTACTTTTTGATGCTAATTCATTAAATACATTGATTGCAAATTCTTTTCATTTTATAAGTTGAGATAGTAAACTTTTTCGTTTAATTCAATTTTTATCGAACTTCGTTGCCTAACTCATCGATAAATATTACAAATGTGAAGAAACTAAAAGAAGATTAGAATTTCTACCTTTGCTTCGTTAGGTAATAATTACAAGTTTTAGAAATGATTTCCAATCCGATGAAACAAGACTGAGCAAAAAAATACAAAAAAAAAAGGCAAATGCCATTCATATCACAGGGGGAAAAAAAAAAAATGACCTGGCAGTGTCGTGCTGGAACGAACTCTCCCGAATGTGCTAAGGACAGTTTCAATTTCGGCGTGAGCTTCGTTGTGCAAAAATTCAGCAGTGATAAAGGCGTTTTCCCTAGGTTCGCTGAGGGCAACAGCTGCATCAAGCTGATCGGACAAGCTCCCGATTCTTTGAGTGATATTCCGGACTTCGACCTGTGAATAAAAATAACAAAGATGATTAGCAATTGGATAATTGAAGAGATTCGAGTCACTTTCCCAGATAGAATAATACCTGGTATTGAAGACCCTCGCACTCTCGCTCAACTTTATTCTTCTCTGCTTCGATCAAAGCGTGTTGTTCTTCAAGGACGTGTTTCTTGTCTCTAGAAGCTGCGGTAACAGCGGCCTGGAGCTCCGCCCTCCTCCTTTCGACGCAAGCTATTACTTCTGCAAATTCTGTATCTACAGAGTTCAAACATCTCTCCGTAGCAGTTTCCAAACGTCTTAATTCCGCACTTACTGAATCCTGAGCTTGCGTTAGCTGAAAGTAGTTGATAATTTGCTTTAGTAACTGAAACTCAAGATTTACCAGAGCTGTACTGATTTAATTATCAAATTTTTCCAAAAAAAAAAGGAGATAATATTTTCATAGTTTATTGGCATCGAGACTACCTTTGATATACACTCGTTCGCTTTGTAGAGCAGTATTTCAGACATACGTTTTATGGCAATACTGAAAGGGATAATAGTGTGCTCTGTACATCCTGGCGAAGTACCAGCGTGACTGCCGCCAGTGCATACCGTACAAAAAACTGTATCGCACGTCTCGCAGAATAATAATTCCTGGTTAATGTGGACCGAGCATTTTGGGATGACCTGTAAATTTTATTTCAATTTGAGTTATATCGTTGAATAATTGAGACTTCAAGACGAGATTCAAATCTATTTGAATTATATTCTGAAACCATCGAGGGTTTCTATTCCCCTATTGTTCCCAGTATTTGTATTTGTATTTGTATTTTTTTGAACAAAATTATATTACACACGCCTAGGCAATTTGTTAATTTATTTTATTAATCTCAACTCGTTTCTTCACTGTGTATAAATTTTGTTTTTGCATTTCGGATTTAGAATCTCAACACAGTTTTGTGAATTCACTAGCGAAGCAGAAAACTGAATGGAATTCGCTATTCTGTTAAACCAAATACGATTATTTTTGAAACCGGCGGAGAATGTGTTGAAAATAATTGGAATATTGCAAAAACAAGAAAAACACTCTATAGCCAGATAGGGAGACAATAATAAAATGGCGAACCTCTCGTCTCTGTCTGGACATCAAATCGAGTAGTTGATTGACGAGAAAGCTTGGCGGTAAGGCGGGTACACCGCCACGTGGAATAGTAATAAGTTCTCGACATATTGGGCATCGAAACGCCCCTGCTTCTCTTGTCTGCGACGCAGCGATTCTTGTTAGGCAGTGAAGACAGACCTGAGAAAAGATAAAGCGGTAGAATATTAGCAACTTTATTCATTTGAGGCAGCTTCATGAAAATTGAAGACAATTTTTAAGAAATGAGAAGAATTTTATAAGTGTTTTGCTTACTTCTTCCAAAATAATTTTCAATTTTTCCTCATTTTTCAAAACATTTTAAAGAAACTTGCAGGAATTTTGATTAAAAATAAATTTAGAGAATCTCGAAGTGTTTTAAAGAATCTCTAAATGAATTCATGATTTTTATAGGATTTCAAAGAAGTGCGAAGAGCTCTCAAAATTTTTTAAGGATAATTTCATAGTAATTTAGACAATTTTCTGAGAATCGCAAAGAATTTTAATCAAATTGATCATTTGAAATGTATTTAGCAAAATTTTCATTCATAAATTCTGTGAAATTCAAAGAAATTTCACGAATGTGGTAGAATTTCAATGAAAATATATTAAAAAGCTGATGTTTTATGATAAAGAAAACAAACAAAAATACCCGAAAGGCGATAAAAGAGAGATGAGATAAGTCAATGGATTAGCGACTGATTAAAATACAAATTGATATTATATTCAAGTGGTATACTTACGGTATGAGAACATGGTAATAATTTAGGAGTATGTTCGCTGCCGTCGTAGACGCAAAGACAAGTACCGCAGGTTAAAAAACTTTCGTTAAAATCCTCGTAATTAATGCTGACTGTTTCAACGAGCATCGAGCTCATGCTGACCATTCGCTCCCCTAGCCTCGTCCTGCAACAAACAAACAAACAAAAAACAATTGAAACCGAATTACGAAAAATAAAACAATGAACAATTTGACTAAAAAATAAACAGATTTTCAAACCCGACGAAAAGGAAATAAAATTTATATCACTAAATCTTGACAAAGATACGTAGTTGGGAAGATATTTAGTGAATTATTCAGTGAAAAGTTGATATTAAACAAAAGATACTATAAAAAAATAAACAAATATATTGATTTTTCTTTTTTTTTTCCCCCCCTTTTTTCTCTCATCTGTAAATTATTACGGTTTTGATTATTCGATAATTACGTTAAATAAACAATGAAATAGGTCGATTTTTTATATACATATATTCGGTGTTTTCTGTATGGAAGAAAAAAAAAAAGGAAAAAAAGTCACAGTTACAGATCCGTAAAATGTAAAAACTCACTGAATAGCAAGCCGTAAAGCTTCCATATTAATCGCGTGTTCTCACAATCAATCGCAGAGAATAAGATGAGTTATATAGTTCTATGAAGTAAACACACGACGGAGCACAACTGCAGCAGTTTGCAACTCGGTAATAGTTGTTCGGTCGATTGTTTTTGTCGTTCGAGTTGTTGTTGCGATTTTAGTACAATATACATATATAATGATATATTCTCGATATACGTATTATAATGTATATAATGATATCGGTTTATTTAAATACATCTAAGAATGTAACGAAACGGTTGAAAAAAAAATAAATAAAAAATAAAATAAAAAAATAAAAAAACAAAACGCAATAACTGAGGAAAGTGATACGAGAATAAATAACGCACGTGTGTTGTTTTCGAACTATAAAACACAAAAGCGTCGTTCCGCGTAATAAAAAAAACAAAACAATACACTACACGATGTAACGTAAAAAACAAAAGATGAACGAAACAGAAGAAGACGAAACTCGATTCGAAACAACGGAAAACCGTTGGATGAATATAATACACATAGGATAAAAGAATAAAAACGAAAGAGAGGTAAAAATTGTTGGATTTTCACTGCACTTTTTTACAATATATCACACTGTCAGTTGTTATCGATATAGATAGATTCGAACACTTTTTTCAATATTTTAATCACAGTTCGATAGTTAGTTATAGTTTCGGTATCTCGCGGTCATTGTGCTGATGTACATACGTATCGTTATCGGATAATATACATATACGTATAGGCTAGCGCAAACGTATATATACATATACGTATATTATTATCGGTTGTTATCATCGTTTACAACGTGTAAATCGCGCGTAGTGACATCTCGTCTTTTAGCTGCACGGTATATGAATAAATATACATATTTTATATATACAATAAATTGACGAAATTGCAACAAAGCGATGAATCCAAACAGAAAAATAAACAAACAAACGGAGAAATGAACAAACGAAGGTATAGGTAAGTGAGGCGACTTGTAGAAAAAAATAAAATAAAAAGAAAATCACTCGAAAAAAAATTCTATTCTATAAGAAAAGTCCCCGCGGCGATGTATAAGGTGGACGTACTAATATAGTTAATATTCTAAACATAAAATCACTAAAATTTCTCGGTTGCATAGCGGCAGCGGTTTACGGCGCGGACTGCAGCAGCTAACAGCAGCAGCAGCAGCTCAGCGGCACAACGTATACGTATTTACCGACCAATCTCACGTTTCACAGCTGCACTGTCCGTGGTCTCTCTACGTTTATTACGCGTGTGTGTTTGTATCTTTGTGAAACACGCGGCCTCCCCCCCTTCCCTTATTTCTCTTTCTCTTTCTCTCTCTATGGTTCGGTGTCGTATCGCGATTCAAAACCCCGTTGCTGGTGTGTTGGTTGGTTGGTATAGACCAGTATGCGCTGCCTACTGCCTGATGCCCATGCCATTCGCAGCTCGTGCTTTTCGAGCCGAAGTATAGGTAGGTACGGGCCGAACCAAGAAGGCGAAGAAAACCGAGCCGAGTCCAATCACCGATGCGATTCCTAGCTCAGAGCTCAGTCCTCTAACCTCTTCCTCCTCCTCGTCCTCGTCTTCGTCGTCGTCGAGACTACGATGATGTGCGCGAGAGGAACACGGAGGGGATAAAATTTCGCTTTGGTATTTGTTTTCTTCCTGAACGAGTCTGTATACATATGTATATAGGTATATGCGTGTGCGTACAGGTCTTTTTTTCTCTCTTTCTCTCTTTGATATTATACCAAGGAGTTTCAGAATTTATATCCCGGACTTGGGAAAGGAATTTGAACAATGGATATATACGTATGCGTATAAACGTTGTTATTCCTCTTTTTTTTTTTTCGTTTGTTTGTTTTTCTGCATTTTCTCTCGTTATAATTAGAGATACATACTTTTGTTTTTCTATACCTCATTATTTTCATCATATCATCGCGCGGTGATATGAAACACGCGATTTTCCACTTGGAATTTTTCGAAGCTATTTTCTCAGCGAAAACATAGCCGATCAATTTGAAATTGATAACAGCGATGAAGAAGAAGTGAACAAATGGCGTGATGCTCTTAGATTTTCAAAAATCGGAAAAAAAAGTTCAGAAGACTTCTTACAACTTCTGATAAATAACCTGTAAAACTTTTGTTCGATTTTTCGAAGTACAAGAGTATCGTGCCTTTCGATTTATTCTTCTTTATCACTGTTATCAATTTTACATTTATCGAATATGTGTTTCTGCCAAGAAAATAACTTTTGAACCAAGTACGTGTTTCATTTCCCCTTCCGAGGAAATTCGAATATCACAAATTGTCGTCACCTCGAAAACGCGAATCGTAATTTCTCGACAACTATCCAACCGATTCAAACGAATCCTCGACAATTGAATTCAGTTTTTTGGCAAAAAGTGACTGAGTATGTCACTTGATCAAAAAAACTGATAAGATTCCAGTAAAACTCATGTTTTGTTATGTTAGCTAGGTTAACCTGGAAGTGATCTCTCAATTCTAATTTGTTTTTTGTTTTGTCTTTGAAATTCTATTACGTTCCTAGATTCTGTACACTATACAAGGTAGACCCCGAGCCTTTGTTCTTGTGGGTGAAATGGCTTGCGAACCTGTATATTATGTATACATGTATGTATGTATGTATGTACATATACATAGACATTACCTACCTATATCTAGCAGGTTGGATATACGCGAGGTTGAAAAGTATATGGATGGTAAGTGCAGTGTGCCGCGACTGCATCAGCACACAGCATATGTACATACATACATACATCATACGTAAAGTAAAGTACAGACTACAGGGTCGGTCTCCTCTCCGGTATACGGAGTCGCCGGGGCGAAGCCATAAAGTTAAAAGGTCTATGCCCTATATGGATTAAGAATACGATTGCACGAGTATAACTTGTGAATCATCCTATCACACTGCACACCTACCCTAACTACTTAGCTACCTATCTATACATACTGTGTAACGTGCGCTGCAAAGTGTTTTTAAAGTCGCAAACATAAGAAGAATAAGAAAAACTTAAAGGAACTTAAACTGGTATAACATTATACAGGAGCTCTTTGATGGAATTGTTATTGGTTTTTCTTTTCTTTCGTCTGTTAATTCAACGATATATATATATATATATATATGCTTTACGAATTTACGATCCAGACATGCTTACCGCTTGACAAATATAATTCATTTTGCATGTATGTATGTTCGCATATTTATATGAAGTTGAAGTTCGTGTTAACGTTATATAATGTAACAGAATTTTTGGGAATAATTCGCTATGTACTTCGCATGACTCAAACGTTGTTAGATTTGCAAAATTGATAAGGTACGTGTGTTTTGCTCACTTTGGCAAATTATGCACTTTTACTTTGGTGTTTTTGAACATTCAAGTCGCGAAATAAAGAATTTTTTTTTCCCCCATTATCTTGTTGCGAATTTCAACCTCATTCATATACTTGCAAGACCCATGATGTTGCACTTGTATACTATGTATATTATACTCATAATGCTTATACTCACATGAAGGGGCAGCAATTCATGAAGGTTTCGTCCATCAGACGAACATGTATCACCAAACTGTAACGTACAATAATAATAACAACGAATTTATTATCTATATGTATATAACATGTATATAAAATATGAATAATAAAAGACAAACATACGAGATAATATACAAGCATTCTTGGTACTTTGGGATATACATATAGGTATAATATATGGTAATAGCGAATAATTAAATAACAGTTATAAATTGATCCTATAAAGAATAAACGTGAGGAGTTACAAGTAAGTATGTTACTATATTTTTTCACACACAAACACACACACAGCTGTAACACATACTAAATCGAAGTCAACTAGTTCACATATCATTATATATCCACATACATATACATATAATATATTACACACGTATTATAGTATTGGGTTGACCGCAAGCCGAGTGTTCTCTCTCACAATCAGCCGCGTCGTTGCACCTAATCCTATTATATTGAATTACTGTATTAGTTTCCGATACATGTAGGGCCTATATATTATTATCTATTGGTATGTATATCTATATTACTGTGGGCCGTGTGGTGTTTCCAGGCCAACACGTATTGTACGTATATTAACGCAGCAAGGGAGTCGGGAGCTTGTATAATTATATACACAGATGCGTTACGTGTTATTCGCGATAATTAAAAAAAAAATAATAAAATTACATGCATGTATCATGTTTGAATAAAGGTTCACACGAGAAATTAGTAAAAAGAAAAAATTACGAAAAAATTAGTGGTCTATGGACTTCAGATCCACAAACTGAAATTCCCGCTTGAATTTATTGGAATCATGGATCATGTGTATGGAAAAAATTAAAGAATTTTAAAGAAAATTGACGAATTATCTAAAATATTCGTATACACCGATCTTTGAGACATTTAAAAAAATATATTTAGAATTGTCTGAAATTTTCTAGAAAAATTTACAATGTATAAAAAATTGATGTAATTTCCAGAAAATTGACCGGTTTTATAGAATATTCTATACACCCGCGGTCTTTGTGAAATCTATAGAAAGTTTTGGAAATTTAAAAAAAAAGAAAAAAAAAATTGGCGATATATTTACTCTAGAATTTTTTTTTCACCTGCAGTCTGAACAATTTTACAATTTTTTTTATAATGTTCAATAATTCGTAAAATATCCTATCGATATACCGAGTCGCTCCCCCAAAAACAAGCCGATAATATTCAGCCCAGTGAAGTGCGAGAGAAGGGTGCAAGAGTTGAAAATAATCTCGCATCCTTGCCTTTTCAAATGGTAACACCCCCCGTTGGAATGAGATGAATAAAAACCGAAAGATTAAAAAAAAAAAAAAAAAAAACAATTCTGAAATTTCGGATCGCTAAATTTCCGCGTAATCTGCTCATAGACTTATCAGCGTGAAAAAGAAACAGAAAAAGAAGAAAGTTATCCCTTGCCCTATAACCGAGCCTATAACCATGTGAAAAATGGCACCCGATCCGTGCAAACATACAGGGCTTTCGACTCTGATGATTTTTTCATGACCTATTCAAAGTGGTTCGAAAAATCCGTAAAAATTTATGAAAAATACTCTTCCAACTTTATAGAATAAACATCTGTATTTTGTTTTGGGAAAAGTTTAATGTCCAGCAAGTTATAATCACAGGTGAATTTTTATGTATTACAGTCGCACCCTACGTACATTCGTATACATACTTATAGTTATTTTCTTCGGCAAAGGCCAGGTGGATCGGTTTCCGGCCTCATGTTACATTCGAAATACGATATACCTTGTTACAATACCGCGGTGCGGGAGCTCCGCTGCACTAATACTGGACAAATCCCTACATACGTGCAATGACATTATCCCGTTTAAATCGTACAGGTATTAAATTATCCTTCAATTATTCCCAAGGAATGAAAAAAAAAAAAAAAAAAAATCAATTCGATCTCATGTCATCTGTTATTGTCATCTCCAGCTATAATCTGCATATAATCATCGATCGTGCAGGCTATCATCATTTCTGATCGTCGTCGTCGTCGTCATTTCAATCATAAAGGTGAAAGTTTACCCGCTGCATTCATAGATAAGAAAATACAATGCAATCGCTCTCGACTCGAATTAACGGGAACCGAAACCAGATATAGCTTTAGAAAGCTCTTGAGAATTATCCCCGTTACAGATGCATGTGTTTTTTTGTTGTTGTTGTTTTTTTTTTTACCCTGCAGACAGTAATAATAGATTCAACTGTATGCGGCATGCATGAGAATGAGGCGAAAATTGTTTAGCTTATAATGAGGTGATGAGAGTCCGACGATCTTTACGAAGATCGAAGTCAAGTAATAGAAGAATTGTATATATATTTATTTTGATTTTTTAACCGTTGGTAAGAAATTCAGGTGTTAGATACAGACATATACATATAAACAACGGACATGCAACAGGGAAGATGAAGAAGAAAGGACAGCTGATATTGATTTCTCCTTGTACAACGTTCCGCGTTCAGCGACAAAACAACAACGGGATGGATGCCCGAGCTACATACATAGAGACAAAGCTGGAAGTTAAACTCGATCGGTACTGCAGTCGCACGTTCCATATTATTTATAATTACATATATAGGTATATGCAAAGTGGCGGAGTAGGACGACACTTTTGTTCTTTCTTTCTATCTTTATTGCTAATTCTTTCAGTCCTTGCGATGATGTATATAGTCAGAGAAATAATAAAAAAACGGTACGCGGTATTTTTAACGATAATAATAAACCGCGATATATGGGAATGATTGTATAATTATTAGCGAGGAGTATGCGCACCTTGATTTGGGTCACTCTGCACCAGCCTGCAGCTACCAAAAACAGAATTATTTTTCCCAATCATTTACCACCCGTTTTATAAAGCGATTTTACGTTCATTTATTTGAATTATTCTCTTCAGTCGTTCGTCTTGCGGCTGCAAGTTTTCAGCAGGTTCGCTGATCCTGTCTCTTCTTATCCTCCCTGCAGGATTCGATCAGTTTTCACTCTCGCTCGCTTTTCCTCATATTACCGCGTGTTCGCGGGTTTTCAGATTCGAGATTCGCTTTAGGTTTCGAACTTTCCTTTTGTTTTACGGGAGTAAATCGGCGTCGAGCCCATTGTACACTTGCGTTTGTTTTTATCTATTTTCTAGTAGTACCTTGCGAACCGAGCTGCGGCCACGAACAGGCCAAACCTTCAACTGACGCCCCTTCGTTAACTCAAAGTACTGCCACCCCACGCTAGGGGTATATGCTAGCTCTATACATACGTATATCTCTGCTTCTTTTACACTACCACCTCATATCGCTACTGCCACCTTTCGAATACATTTCTAATCGGGTTGAGATTCTAGGGATTATATTAACCCTTTCAGGCTTCAGGCCAATTTTCTACTCTACTATTTCTACTATATTATATTATCTCCCGCCTTATCTCTTATCTATGTTATATGTATATACATACACGTAAAAACATATAATATTATAACAACACTGCAGCAGTGTTATTGCTGCGGCGGTGTTATCTTGTCGCAATAGTCTTATCTCTGTTATGCGTAGTTACGTTCTGTGTAAATAAATATTTTATTCATGTGTGAATTTTTTAAATACATTATCTAATCACCTGAATCCCAAACATAGGAATATACTAGTACTGCGTCTACAATTATTGTACAGAGTATTATTACTGTCTTATTTATAGATTAAACATTTTTCAGAGGAACGATATACGCCGTTTTATTATACTTTGTGCATAATCGTTTCGATTTCTTTAAATTTGGCTCGCCTTGGAACAATCGGAGTCTAATTTTCAATTGCGGTCTATAATGAAAAATTAGGAATGACAGTCGTCGGTATAGGGCAAATTACCCACCGAGTCGAAGTTACGACGATTTACCATCGAATCAATCGAGCGAGAAAATGACATGGAACGATTATCTAGTCTTCAGCTAAAGTTCCGTGAAGTTTACGTTTCAGAAATACTGACAATGAGCAACGGTTATCTTTTCCAAATTCAAAAATCATTCGATCTGAACGAGTTCGTGCTTTTGGTCTAACAAGTTCTTTGTTTCAAACATAGATCGCGCCACAGACAGGCTCGCGGCGCGTTGCAGTTGAGCGATTCATCCACAGATGGCAGCACCGGACTGAATCGAGTCCTCAGCCGCATCTGGATTTGAATATTTCGAAATTGAGGATTGACAATGCGTCAAATAAGACGAATCAATCGACCAATGCATTATGTTTCTCTAGAAAAATTGCGTCTGGTGTCGAAATTTCACCGCAAACTTTTAGCCGCGATGATGCGTTCGAAATTTTGAATACATGACAAGAAATGTTAGCATTACTTCGGCGAAGAGCTTATCGAAAGTTCGAATCTGCAGTAATGATAGATAAACGATCCAGATCCAGCGTTTTCCTGCTGATAATTTTCTTCTCATCGTCAAGAAGAAAAGCGGAAGGAAAACGGCGGCCTTTTGGTTTATATATACTTTCGCGTCTTGCGGAACCGCTGGGATTTCGGCGACTCGTTAATTTTCTGTCTAAACTTTATCTCGCATCAAATTATACCCAACTTCCTACAAGATTTCGGACAAAAGACGGGGGGTTGCGAAAGGATTTTGCCGAAAGTTAAACTGGAACTAAAACATCGTTTAGATTCATACCGCAGAGTTGATTAATCTCGCAACTCGAGGCAGGTCCTGCGCTCGTATAATCCATAATATAACTCGACAGGATTTCGTTTAGAAATGTCAATATATCAGTTGATTCATATCGTTGCGTGAATGATGACCTCCACCTCTCTTTTTTCTCTCTTTCTCTTTCGGTATCACACGACATTATTCCCTATATACGTTTCCGATAATTCGCTTTTCTCATTGCAAACATTACATCCATCAAAATCGATGTCTCATATCACTACGATTTTAAATAAAAATTATTAAAATTTGTTGGGAAGCCGTCTCGTGGATAGAAATGCTTTTTATTAGTCGTGACGTCACTATACACGATTCAAAATGGCGGCCGTATAGTGGAAGCCATAGTAATAGATTTTGTAGGTTAGGTTCGTTGGTGAATGACGTCAGAAATGGCGCGTGTTTCAAATGCTATTAAATTTGAAATGAAGCAGGTGGTTAAGGTTTCGAGATCCAAAGTAATCATAACAACAATTGATTGAATTCTGTAGAGCTGCTTTTGAAGTTTAAGAATAAATTCAAGTCCTGAACGTTGATTAACGCGTACTCTGTATTATATATGTAGCTATAAGAGTTAACAGAGAGAAAGTTATAATAATACGAAATTGAAGAAATGAAATTCGCGCGTAATTCCATGTAGCGAGAAAAGTCGTTCCGGGGCACAACCAACCCAGCTGCTATAGCGGTGTATTAAAACACGAAACAAGAAGAAATTTACTCGTGAACTTTTGGCACGTAGCAGATCCTATCGCACAGATGAGGTTAAACAGATGCAAAGTTTAAAAATAAGACTGCAGGCCACCGCCGCGTCGTATTCTTATGTATTAAGTTTAGTGATACATATACGACCACAGGCCTGACTCTCCGAAAATATACACAAAATACACAAGTACTTATCGCTCTTTGATCTGCAATCAACACAGTATTTACTCTCTGTTTGCTTTATAATAAATCGTTTATACAATTCGGTGAATAATTCTTCATTAGAATCAAAAGACACGCGAGTTTCGAGCGATAATTAAAATTCGTATTGCCTTCAATTTTGCTCAATATAAATTGAGAGAAGCTTTAATTATAATTCTGTGAATATCTCTGGATTTATTTTTTTCATCGTATTTCTTCCCATTTGCCGATCAGAGTCGTTATATTGTATTTGCTTCGCAGAATCTATATATACATATAATACATACGTACGAATGCGCTCGAATATACATTATATATATGGTGGATTGTGATATGAAAATAAAAATGAAAAAAAAATAAATAAAATAAAAAAATAAAAATCCGTGCAAAAGATGAAGCGCTTGCTGTCTCCCGCCCCCCCCCCCCTCCCCCCCGTTGGGATTTGAAAGCAATTTATTCATGGGGACGATTTATGCCCTCTGTAAATAAAAGCGGGGCGGGGTAGGTACTACGTAATTTGACGAGGGATTTATAAATTGAGATAGTTCATGGATAGTTTATGAATTCATTATAGGTATCTGTACCTAACAGATGACGATTTTCCCTCGAATTATATATAGGTATGTATATCAACTCTTATGTATGTCAATAGAGTTCGTTGAATACCTACACCCGCGGCACATATTCAATATCAATAAAGAGACTCAGCACTGGATACGAAGTCTAGACTTCTGAAACTTGAAATACGTCTCAAGTAGGCCTTTTCAGCGATAATCAGGCTTATAGATGTACTTTATAGTCGAAATTGTGCTTCTATTTACTCCAAAAATTAATCTACTATAATGAACCGACGATGCAAAATGTAATCGAATATTGAAGAAATTATATAGTAGAAATTTTCCATGGTAAACTTTTGAGGCACGTATAAGCAGATGTTGTATATTTTTTGGAGATGAGCAGCGGTTAAGTAGACGGAAAATTTGAGAATCAGTACTGTTTGTGCGACTGGTATGACGTTATTGTTGTTGAAACTTTTCCCATCCGTATGGAAAGTCGCGGGCTTGCCTGGTATTTATTTTCCCTCGGTTATTAAGTATACAGTATAGGTAGCTGCGCTATTGCCCCTGGGTCTATTTACCTACTTCAATAAAATACATAACTACCTACCTCGGTCCCCATCACATTTTGTTTAATTATATTTATACTTCGTGCCCGCGAATTCGAGAACTATATACGTACGTTTGTTATTTTCCGAACAATATTTGCACAGGATCGAGGCGCATATGTTTTCTCGTGACCTTTCAGTCTGTTAAAGTATGTACTTCATGCCCACTCCTTTGTATGTACACATTACGTACTCAAACTCAACAACTTTCCTTTTCACGTCCACTAATGATCCAGGAATGAATCAAATGTGACAAAATGAATGAACCACAGTCGATCTAGGTTTTACTGAACGTTCGGCAGGTGTATATTTCTGTCTATATAGCTATGATAACAATTGTTCAATCAATTTCTTGTTCGACATTGCCGAGGAGTAGCACATTTCGAGTTCGATCATGAGCCAAAGGTCGGATCAGAAACAGCATTTCCAATTAACCGGTGAATCCTCGGATCCAGCTGAGGTAGGTGAAGACGCGAGCGTAGGCGTCGGGGGTTCCCAGAGCGCAGGGGTTTCCGAAGGAAACAACACCGATCAAGACACCACCGGAAGTGAGGGGGCCACCAGAGTCTCCCTGAAAAAAAATTGAAAAAAAATTTCAATAATCAATGAGAGCGTTTACATCAGGGGTCAGCAAGTGGTGCACTTATAACGGAATGGGTGCACAGAGCAGGTTACGTGGTGCACAGCAGACGTTCTGAGTTGCTGACCCCTGGTTTAGATGATCGCCGTTCAGTTCTTGCTAGGTTTGCTTATCCTATTCTCCTCGATACTTACGTGGCAGTTACCCTGTCCAGCCCTGGTCAGGGTGCAGATGTTCTCGTTGGTTACACGCCAGCTTGAAGCTGCGCATTGAGCTTGAGATACGACGACGGTGTTAAGGAAGAGCAGTTGGTTGGAGCCATTGCCAGGGAACTGAAATATAGGGTAAAAACGAATTAGAAGATGATGAGAGGGTCAGATGGCTTTTAAAAGTCGTCCAAAAACGCCAAAGACGTCATAGATCTGAAGCAAAATTTACTAACGGAAGTTCTTCCCCATCCGGAAACGACAGCGGCAACATTTGAGGCGGTGAAGGCGCTGGTCGGAAGTCTTGCTGGCTGGACGGTGTTGGTACGGTAGACAATGTTGCTGGCAGTTTGGACGAGACCGACGTCGTTCCTGATGGTCCAGCTGTTGTAGCTCGGGTGCATAATGAAACGGGATGCCTGGTAGTGGTCACCACCGGAGTTCAAGACCAGAGTGTTGGTCACAACAGTCGTGGCGGAAACTGATCCGGTCAAACAATGAGCAGCGGTCAAAATCCATCTCTGGTTTATGATCGAACCACCGCAGAAGTGGGCATTGTTTTGCCTAAGAGACACTTGCCATGGGACCTGGCCAGCGTGGGCGTTAGATCCTCCGACGATTCTGCTCTCGGGGATTGAAGCCCCTGCAAAATTATTTGAAAAATAAACAATTATTTATATTCATTTGCCTGGAAGTTCGAATTTGTTCAAAAATCAGACTATAGGCAGGAGCTTTTCGGGTTCTATATTAGCTTTTCGGTAATCGGGAATTGGTCAAATGTCTCCAAACGCGTTTGACTGGACAAAAACAATTGGTATCGGGTTAATTGCCGCATTAAAAAAAGTGATTAACATTAGATTCATTAAATTGGATTTACAATATTACGTCATTTTGCAAGTCCAATGTTCTAATAAGAATGATTAAAAGTCGCCGAAAAACGGAGTCGGGAAAGGTTTTAATTGGTCGTTACGTCACTATAGCCAAGACGTTGCCATAGCAAAACAGCATGGAGTGTCAGAATAAGATTTTGAAAAGTTAGGTTAGGTTTGCTGATATTAAGTTACGTCACGATTGGCGCGCTTTTCAAATGAAACAAGATGTTCGAAAGCTATTTTCTCGGCAAAAACGTATCCGATCAATATAAAATTGAAAATAGCGATACAGAAGAATTAAACGAAGGCCTTGATACTCTTGGATTTTCAAAAATCGACCAAAAGTTTTACAGATTATTTATCAAAAGTTGTAATCTTTTGAACTTTTTTTTTAGATATTTGAAAATCTAAGAGTACGTAGCTCTTCGTTCAGCTCTTCTTTATCGTTGTTATCAATTTCACATTGATCGATTGATTGACAAAAAATACCAAGTGGAAAATCGTGTTTCATACCCGCTCAAGTCTGTGTATTTGAATAATTGCATATGTTTTCTTTTGTTCATTGTTACTAATAAAGTAAATAATCGTATGGAACGAAACGAATTCAATAATGGTATTTAAAGTTGGGATATTACCTGAGCAGGCGGCCACGAGGGCGAGAAGAAGACAGGCGAAGTGGATCATGTCTGCAGCTTTGTGGCTTCTCCCGGTCTAAACAGCAATATTTATACGGAATTCCTAATCCCATCGTTAATTATGCCAATGATAATTTGTCGGTGTAAAAGATTGATTAGAGCAGATCACTAATAAGATACTACGATAATTTCCGTCACAGATTGATCGATCGATATTCGATCCCGAGATCGTTGTATCTTCGTCAAAAATCACGGACATTGTACGATAAGACTTTGATTTATTTGACGGGATTGATTCTCGATCTTTGCCTTATCTGTTGTCCAGGGAATTCGCCACTTATGCCATACGTCAAGATCTGAATGCAGATCCATATTTTCGATTTTTTTTTTTTTTTTTTTTTTCACCTCGTGACTAGGCGGTGACAGCCAGAGATATGTGAAACAAAAAAATATTTGTCGTCAGCTGTCGCTTCGCAGTCTCGTCTTTGAGGTTGCGTTGAAACCTTATTCTGACTGCAAATAAACAGTTTAACAGTCTGGAGGGTTTTTCGCGAATGAAATTAGACAGAGAATTAGTAAAATCTGTCTAAACGATCATCGGGTTGTACCATTTTCACTCTGTGTTCCATACTAATTAACGCAGCTTTTCAGGCTCGGAAAAAAGTGGAAAATTTCTCTTGGTTTTCAAGTCTAATAAATTAGGGTCGGGTGTTTTGATTTCATTCATGTTCGAAACTGTGACATTTGGAAGGCATGCGATTATCGATTTTTCAAAAATTACTGGAAACAGTATAATACATAAAATCGCAGTTTTTAACTACGAAAATGTTTCCTGATTAATCAAGCCTCTGGTTCTCATACTGGAGAACAAATTATGTCAGCATCGACGGTTCTCCGAAGCTTTCGTAGTTTTTATATTATTTTTCATTCATTTTATTTATTTTATGTTTTTTTCTATTCCGCATCCTCAGCTCGGTACACCTTGTTCAACTAGGAAATATAAACCCTCTATTAATTATAACTGGAAAAGCACTTCTGCGTTCGTATACTTTTTTTCTTCATCTCACTCTGTCATTCGACAGCTAGAGTTGAGGGAAACATGAATTCCAACAAATGCTGAAAGTAAACTAGTGCACATTTTGTATTGTCGTTGAAAATATACGGTTTGGCGATTTTAGTTGCCTCGTTAAAATTTATCAAGGGAGAGAAAATTCTCTGTGGTTATATGATATTAATAATATCGCTTGCGAATTTACCGTCAAACCAAATGAAAGAGTAATAATTATATATCTACGATATATGAATCTGATTCTGTTTTTCTGTGTACATACATTCGAATTTGTTTATTGTATACATTTTTCTATCGCACTTGCGCATCAATTCGTCTCGCTAAGTGTGTCCAATTCTTAATGAGTTTATCCTCGATCGAGATTATCGCATCAGATTTCGAATCGTAATTAATATCAACATTTGTTTGTCCGCAACTTTAGATCCACAACTCGAGATATGTCTCTGATTTTCTCCGATACCGAGCGAAACCTTCCACTGGAAATTACCATCACGAATTTTTATTACATTTTTGAATTGAAAAAAATCATCTGCCGATTCGAAATTATTCCAGAAACGGTGCGAGGAAAAAATTTGGAATTCACAGGATTCTGCATCAGGATAATCCTTTCGTTTTTGATTGGTTTGATATTTTTCGTTCGTTTTACCCCTTGTTATAAATTTATTCATCTCCATTTGCACGAATGCACATTTACTACAAATTATTGTCAAGGTTGGGTGTACATCTTCCTAGTTATGGACCATAATCGCGAATTGCAAGTCCAAGATCCGTGAAATCCCTCAGGGATTTATGTTTTTTGTTATCCAATCGACGTAGCTGAATACTCGCGTAAAAACGTCCGGTCTTCCTCGTGCGCATGGTGTTCCCCATGAAACGATGCCGATTTGTACTTCTTCGGAGACTAGCGGACCCCCAGAGTCACCCTGCGTTAAATATATTAAGAAGAATACAAAGACTTGATCAGAATTTAGTTCAGGAAAAAAAATTCTTTCAATTTTGTTAAAAAGGGGATGAAACAGAAAACTGCTTCAGGAGTCCATTAGTTCTAACAGTTTCTCGTTCAATAATGGAGTAAAACGCGAGGGGCTATTCACTTCAATTTTTAGTGGACAGGTGATTACCGACTTCCAAAGACTTTCAAAGACCTCCAAAGACTTTCGAAGACTTCTAAAGACTTCCAAAGAATTCCAGATGCGTATTATGAGGAATTCTTCGAACTCTAACTGAAGACTTCCAGAAAACTTCCAAAGTCTCCTAAAGACTTCGAAGGACTTCCAGAGACTTCCGGAAGCTTCCAAAGACTTCCGAAGACTTCTCAAGAGTTCCAAAGACTTCCAAAGACTTCCAAAGGCTTCCAAAGACTTCCAAAGACTTCCAAAGATTTCTAAAGACTTCCAAAGATTTCCAAAGACTTCGAGAGACTACCAGTTGCCTATTATGAGGAATTCTGCGAATTTTAACCGAAGACTACCCAAGACTTTCAAAGAATTCCAAAGACTTCCAAAGACTTCCAAAACAAGTGTACGTACATAGGACTCTTTCCAAGTGAATAGCCGCTCGGTAAAACGTGTCAATTGAGCACCGAGGGATCCGAAATTTTGTCTCATTTTAGGTAAAAAGGTATAGCAAGTCGGTGAGGAAGTGGATTTTGTCGCAAGCTCGTAAAGAGGTCAGAGGAAGAAGCGATAAGGTTGGTTTATGCGACGTCAACCGCAGGTTATACGAGTCCCCGGACTTCACGTTGAAGGAATTGCTGTCCTGTTGCGTGACACTCGGCTGCACGTGCTTTAAAGCTTGTCGTCCTGTTCCAGGACACGGTACGCGACTCAGAAATACCTCCAGGACTCTCGCAAAAGCTCGAGGACTAGACTGAGCTAGAGGGTGACTGTCATTCATTGGCAAATACCACCGATTCGACTCTGAACGGCTAGTTCTGTGTCTAAAATTCCAACAGGATTTTTTACTCACGTGACAAGCACCCTCGCCCTCTTTATTCAGGGTGCAGATGTTGCTCTTTGTCACTCGAAAGCTCGTGTTCAGACATTCGTTCTGGTCGATCACACTCAAAGTAATGTGCTGAAGTTCGTTCGGCGTTTTTCCCGGATACTGTGAAGCCCATAGGATTTTGACGATCAATTAGTAATTTATTAAATTCCACTCTAATGAGATTTTACCCGGACAGGTTTCACCCCTTCAATAATTTTTAATTCAATTTTCAACAACGCCACGGTGAAAAACTACTAAATCAAAATAAAAATCAACAAAAAACTGGAATTTTCACCGGAAATCAGATTCCGGGAAAATTATATTTTACTCTTTTTTCTTTCCGGTTCATTTCACTCACCGACGTTGTACCCCAGCCTGACAACACAGCCGGGTAATCCGTCTTCTTGAAATCCTCAATCGGCAAAGCTATGGGCTTCACGTTTTCTGTGAAAACGATCGGCTTCTCAACTTCGATCAGGCCAATGTCATCGCGAATTAGGAGATCGCTGTAACTTGGATGGCTGATTATCCTATGGGAATGGTACGAATCTCCCCCTTCGTCCAAGGTATTCGTACCAACGACTGCGGTTATGCTATCGTTGGAAAATCTGCTTAAAAAAAGTCCCATTTACGACCAAACGCGGTTCAGAAAAGAAACTAACAAAATGGACATCGATTTCACAGACAGTTCAATCAAAATTTCAAAAACCAAGTAAATTTCGCCCGACCATAAATTTGGAATGATTTAATGGGAAAACCGACGCAGGAGACAAATCAGAGGAAAATAGAGAATTTTGTAGGATTTTGAGTCGCGGGGGGAGCAAATTTGGTAGCATATAGCCTCGGGATTAAAACGCTGCCGATTTTTTCATCAGGACTTGAAATCGATGTTTGAAATGAATAAAATGTTTTGAATTTTGGTTTTTTGGATTACCCAGCGAGACAGTGTGCTGCCGTGAGAATCCATCGGTCGTTGAGAATCGAACCTCCGCAAAAATGTCGGTCTCTTGATCGTAGGGAAACTTGGTAAGGAAATTGGCCATCTTTTGCAGCGGTTCCTCCAACGATCTTCACATTGTCTTCCTCGTCGGTTGTCGAGGCTGAAAATCGGAAGAATAATGGTTAGACAAAGTCCAGAGTCTGTCCGTTTCTTCAAATCGATTTCTCAAGGTGAAAGATCGCTCCGAAGAATTTCAAATTGATTGGCGATGATTGGAAAATTGGAAAAAAAATGTTGAATTTTTGGGAAAAGGGAAGTTTTTATAATCGCTCCGAAAATCAAAAGTCGAGTTTCCACAAGATCTACACGTTTTCAGGTCCAGAGAATCACCGTCAATTTTATATCCGACGATATCTTGAGAACGAATCCACGGATTTCCATGATTTTCGTTTCAATCGACGCGGTTCTTCGTAACTCAGAGCTGATTAAATTTTGGATTCAATCGGTAGACTAGTTTTCGAGTAACCGAACGAAGAAAATTTTACAAGAAAAAATTTCAAACAGTCGTATCTCGAGAACGAATCAACCGATTTTGACGATTTTGATCTTCAGCGATAGCATTCGCTCCAACTTAGAAATAACTGAATTTTGGAACAAATCAATGCACTAGTTTCGTACTGTTCAAACTTTCAAGATCTGCGCGGAAAGTTTCAGGGCTCGCCAATCGCGATCAGTCGATTTACCAGCTCGTTTCGATCCAGTTTCCCCGCACTCAATTAAAAAAAAAAAAACAACGAAGAAGTTAATCAGACAAGTATAAGATCGCCGTGATATCGAATTCACGAATCATGGACTATAACTTACCTATCACTCCAAATATCAGAGAGACAATGACAGCCAAGAATTGAAGATAAATCGGCTGTATAAGCATGATAGGATGTTGTGATATTATCGTCAAGATGAAACCTCTTCGGCAAAAGTTCTCTGATCGCTTGTCCAAAATACTCAGACCAGTTTGTACCAGTATTCTACCTAAGTAATAGTTAACCGGTAATATTCTATCTGTTTCTACCAGTTTAATCCACAGCCCCTCTTACCTTCAGTTTACAATCTACAGTATGAACCGTGTTTCAGAGGTTTGTTGCAACTGCGAATTGGTCCCGTGAGAACGCTCCTGATCTACCCTTGCTTCACCTAAGAACTTGACTCTGTCTCAAACTGCTAGTCTGCCATGTAAACCCGTTTATATAAAGCTACACCTATGTATTATATATCTATATCTATCTATCTATGTATTCATGTAATACATACCTAGGCAAAACATGCCCGTAAGATATCCTTCGTGGCCACGTTTTGCTGCAGGGAGACAATTTATGTGCATACACCTATAGGTAAATAGGACGATATAGATATACATATATGTGTACCTATGTATGTTATGTACATAAATACATAGTTGTTGGATATTTATTTATTTATGTATTATGCGTACACGCGATGTGACGGAATAAAGAATCCTTGCCATTCGTTGATTTGCAGTATATATGTATGTGTGTATATGGTTGTGATATGACTCGGCCACCCCCTGCCTTGAGAATTTGAATTTAGGGCTAGATATTAGATGCTTGAAAATGCAAAATAATGGCGGTCACGTTCCGCGCGATAACCTTGATAAATCTTCGCCTACGTGCACCCGAAACTTTTCGGTTCGCTGGTTACCACTTCTTGTTTGACTATAACCCTGTTTCACCTCAGACTTTACTTTTAATAATTACCCAACGTCTTGGGTTCTGCGAAACGAAGCTTTTTTCATTTAAACTTACCGCTGAAACGAAAAAAGAAAATTGAGAAGAAATTGTTATCAGCAATCCAAAAATCAACAGTACGGTTTTTGCCGATTATCCACATCGATCGTTTTCAATTTTTTTTTCATCGGCGATATCTCCAGAACGAATCAATGGATTTTGGTAATTCTGGTCTCCATCAATGCGGGTTTTCATAAATTAGAACCGATCGAATTTTGGAGCTGATCGGTTCGGAGGTCTACGAGTTTTCCCAAGAATAAAAATTTAATTCGATCATAATATCTCGAGAACCGAGCACCCGATTTTTATGATTTTAGTCTCGATCGATGGAATTCACTCCCATCTCAATCTGATCAAAATTTCTTCTCAATCTCGTGAGTGACTCTTCGTCATGACCAGCATTGATCATTTCCTCGCTCTCATATTTCTCGAAATTTGATATCTGAACGATTTTTTGATCGCTGATCGTTAAAATTAGCTCATGGTCTTCCAATTCCCAAATTTCGAAATAACTGATCCGATAAAATCGACCGATGAATCGGAAATTACTTGAAATGTCTAAAATGCGTTGCCTTTGCAAGAACAAGGAGAAAAAAAAATATTTTTTCGGTTTTTTTTTTCATGTGTATCTAATTATTTTCGAGTAGTCTAATAGTCTAAGCTTATAAACCAATTTGGAGTATTAATGTTTTAGGCGTTGGCGGGCTCGTCCCTTATAATTCGTCTGATTGTTTCTGAAGGTATGTAAACACTTGAAATTCTCTGGAATAGAAGCCTCACGCTCCATGGTTGTTCTCATCGTCCTGCGACGAGTGCTGTTAAATTACTCGCAACTTGTCCCATCAAAGTCTGGAGGGATTCATTTGGTTAAGCTTAACAGAGGAGGAATTCCACTTAAATGTTATTACCATATTGAAATAACTCTTTGGCACTCGGGTGGCAAAGCAAATTGACAGAAATTTAATTCTACGAAATTTAGTACCAACTTAAAAGCCTCCGTAAGTATATATTTGTCCGATAATTATCATCCGGATAATAATTAATTTCTTGGTACACAGACTCGTTTCTTCTGATTCTGGGAAACAAATCAATCAACGTTGTAAAGAAATTCTATTTCTTTTATATTTTTGCTTAATAGTTTTATTCGCTTCTACTCAGGCTGTTTAGTATTCTATCTACAGCTCTGCTTATTCCTCGATACGTTCCTTAATCCAGTCCACGTAACTCCAAATTCGGGTGTAGACGTCCGGATATCCAATTGCGCAGGGCATACCAAAAGAAACAATTCCAATTTGTCTTCCATCAACTGTCAACGGACCCCCGGAGTCCCCCTGTAACAAAATCAAAAAGAAAAGGGCAAAAGTTCAAAGTTAGAATTATGAGTCTCAAGTCCACTGCAGAATGTCAAATCATGCCTACCAAAAAATGTCCCATTAGCTGGACAGTCGTATGAACATTTTCATGGTCTTTCAGTTTCTGCCCACATGGTACAGAATTGGCATTACCCCGGCTGTCAAATTTCATTTGGTAATACTGGCTCAGTGCAGATAAATTATTTGCCCAACGTTGGGCCACTGCTGATGACTAGTACTGACAAATGAACATACATGGGGCTCAGCCGGAAGTCAGTTCTGTACTGGGAATACACTGGGCCAATATGGTGTTTCATACTGGCTGGGGATTATTTCGTCCTAATTCACGACACCATAAGTTGGACCGGTGTTAAAAACCGAAAATTGTCCCAAGATTGATTTTGACTTGGGCAAAGCTCGGCCCTTGGTGGCTGTCAGTATTGGCAGCTATGGCACCAACACCCTGCCAATGCCAAGTGAGTTTGCAGTATCTACTTCTGCATTAACACTTTCACGGATTGTAAGTAAATGAAGAGTAACTTACATGGCAAGCCCCCTCTCCTTCCCTAGTCAAAGTACAGATATTGGTGCCAGGGATATCGGTGGTACCGGAAAAAGCTGCTGCGCAACTTTCCTGAGGTATGACCATCAGCTTGATGGTTTGAAGAGCGTCAGGAAGTTCCCCTGGGAACTGGATAAGAAATTGGAATGACATTTCGGAGTCTTGAAGTCAGTCGGCTTTTTGCGAACAGCAGGA
Source organism: Ametastegia equiseti (assembly GCA_963989295.1). NCBI lineage: Eukaryota > Metazoa > Arthropoda > Insecta > Hymenoptera > Tenthredinidae > Ametastegia > Ametastegia equiseti. Next base: position 14,122,846 of record OZ022398.1, read on the forward strand.
AATATAAGTTGCTGATGATAACAACGAGAGGAGCGAATAATGCAGATGAATAAACTCACTGAAGTTCTACCCCATCCGGAAAGCAACGCTGGGTGATCAAAACTCGCGAAATCTTCATCTGGTAAAAGAACCGGCTGCACTTTTTCCCCAAAGACGATTTTACCCGAGACCTGGACCAGGCCAATGTCGTTTCTGATCGCTAACGGGTCGTAGTTCTCGTGGAGGAGTAATTTCTCAACGGGATAAGAGTCTCCACCTTCGGACAGCAGATTTGTACCTACCACTGCAGTCATCCACCTCGCATGCTGACTGCAGTGGTAGGTACAAACGTATTACATGAAGATCTGAACCACGGCTTCATTGACAACAGTGGACATTATACTTGCCCCTTAACACAGTGTCCAGCAGTCAAGACCCATCGTTCATTGATGATCGATCCACCGCAGAAGTGGCTATTGATTACCCGGAGAGACACTTGGTAAGGAACACCGCCTTCGGAAGCAGCCGATCCTCCGATTACTCTTAGGCTGCTGTAAGCTGAGAGTACAAAGCGACGTTATTTGCAAGTGGGGACAGGATTGAAATTCCGAATTTCGAAAGCTGCGAAAGCTAAAAATTCCGAATTTTTATACTAACTATTCACAGTTTTTCGAAAGATTATTTCCTTGAAAGTCTGCATTACGACCTTTCAGAATTTCCAACTTCTGAACTCTAACGTTTCTAGAAATTCAGAATCGCGCCTCAAATAAATTCCCTATCTTTGCATTCGGAGTAATCGTAGATGTGGGTTGGATTTTAGGATCGATTTCAAGAGGTTTTTCAAACTCGAGACAAACCATTCGACTTTTTTCCACTTACCATAGCAGGTGGTAACCAGTGTAGCGATTACTAAAACACAGGGAACTGATCGATCCATCGTGAAATGTGTGAAAACGAGGTTCAACGAGGAGCGCATTTATACCAATGGTATTCGTGCTCTTCGAATGCCGGAAAGAAAAATAAGTAGATCTATAGATAAAATAGATGGATAGATCTAGGCGAAAATATTACATGTTTGATCCCGCATCAGGTACTGACATAGATAAATATTTCTCATTGTTTGCAACGAGTTTGGAAAAATGTCTACGGCTTATCTATGAAGATTCGAAAGAATTCATCATTCCCATTCTCCTCAGGTGTCAATTCAGATTGTGAACTAAAAATGTGTCTATGAATTCGAAACACATTTACCCTTCGAAATTCTTCCAAATTAAAAATTTGCCGTAAATAAATAAATTGCCAGGCATATTCTCGCAAAATTACAAAGAAATTCTTGATTTCACGAAACTTTCATGGCAGAGACACGAAATGGTATTTAAATTCTATCAAATCGTATGGTGAGTTTGTGAAATTTGTAAATTAATTCTACAGTGAATTGCACAGTGAATTTCGCTACCCCTGTACATGCATAAAGTTTCTGATACAGTTCTGAAAGTTTAGCACAGAAATGTTGAACATCGATAGGCAAATATATATTCGTACTTGATCGGTAAGACTTGAGTGATTGAAAAAAGTATAATACGAATTCCGGATGCAGTGAATGGGCAAAATTCCATTTTGTTTCTCATTAAGTTACCATTATCACTCACGTACGTGTATAATGATTGCGATAAAAGCGTATTCCGTAATCTGCAGTCTTGGTTGATTTTTCACGAAGAATAGACCCAGGCATGCATAGCTAGATATTCGCTATTGGTTTGGCTTCGATTCTAATCACTGAACGGGCTTTCAAGGCTGTCGGCAATTTAACGGAAGACAAATCGTTCTGCGATTCGAATCTGGGTCGATCCGATCTCCTTGTTGTTTGCACGTAGTATAGGTAAGTACATAGCAATGTATGTGCATACGTCACACAAATACACACATCCATACATGCATAATGCAGTATAGATATACACAGGCAGACGTGCGAACTGGTTCTCCATTCAAATCGATAAATCGCCAATCATCTTCACGATCGTTTCTGCTACGTGAGATTTTTGCACATAAAGAGTGACACTTTTCGAGCTCAGAAAATCGAAACTTGGCTTAGCATTGGCAGGGTCTTGGCACCATAGCTGCCAATACTGACAGCTACCAAGGGCCGAGCTTTGCCTAAGTCAAAATCAATGTTGGGACTATTTTGGGTCGTTAACACCGTTCCAACTTATGGTGTCGTGAATTGGCACGAAATGATCCCCAACCAGTATGAAACACCATATTGGTCCAGTGTATTCCCAGTACAGAACTGACTTACGGTTGAGACCCATGTATGTTCACTTGTCAGTACTAGTCATCAGCATTGGCCCAACGTTGGGCAAATAATTTATCTTTACTGGGCCAGTATTACCAAATGAAATTTGGCAGCTGGGGTACAGTGCCAATTTAGTGCCATGTCGATAGATCCGGCAATACAGCTCTGGCATTCGTACATTGAATGTGTTTCTTCGCGTATTATTCACTGGGGAGTTTCAATTTAGGTGGTTTAAAATTCAGGGTAGTTGTTTCATTAGAGAACGTGATAAATCCGTACATTTTACGAGTAGCGTTCGGGAGGGATGATCCCGAATGCTTGAAAAACGCCAACCTCGAAAGAAAAAGCTCTCTCTCTCGAAGTAAGAGGAAATTCGAAACAGAATGTGAAATAAGGCAAACGTGACGGCGGAGAATAGCCAGAATTTGCTTCCTTGGAGTTGAATTAAAAAGCTAAACAGACGCAAAAAAAAAAAAAAAAAAAAAAAAAAACAAAAAAAAACAGGCAGACAATTAATATCGCCAGAATTTTAATAACTGAAGATAAATCTCGTGCGGCTCACTCGTCTGGCTTTATATACGTATATACTTGTATTGGGTGATTCGCCAAGTCCTGAAAGTAACTTTTTCAGGTTCCGAATCCTTGAGGGCCGCCCTTTTCTTATCCTCCCTTTTTACGGGCTTTTAGTTCTTCCCCGTTTAATTCCGGGTCGATTAATTAGCCTGGGTGATTAAGCGGAAGAGACAATGCTGTGCTATCTAATCAGCTTCTGCAGGACTATACGAGGGTGCTCCTTCGAGGAAACTAACCCCTTAGGACTTGTTGGATTGCCTTCGAAAAGGGTGCGAATATATTTTCTTCTTCATTTCATTCGTAGGTAGTAAACGTGAACTTTTCATGGTATTTTCGGGTCCGGAACTTTCGAAGAGTCTTATTTCCTGAGAAAAATTATACTCTGGATTAGCGAATTGAAATCGGCGAATAATTATATAAGGGGAATTTTTTTTTTGACCCCCCCTTCGAAAACAAACTTCATTTTTGTACGAAAAATTCCGTTGCTTCTCATGTTTTACCGGGGAAATTTCTTCCTCCAACATCCGCTCGACAATATCAAAGATAAATATTCTTTTTTCATTCTTCATTCGGAAACGCTGATTACCGCCAAATAATTAATCACGCAGAAATAGTTAGGTATGAAATAAATTCCTGAATTTCAGATTGTGCAGCTTGTGGGAGCCTGAGAATCTACAATTAAGTGATTAACGATCGATGAATCTTCATCCTTGCGTTACATGCGTTTGAAAATTTTCTGTCGCGGCGTCTAAGGAGTTGGGAAACTTTTCGGAATGGATTTCTCTGATTTGGTCGCGACACAGTTGAGGTTTTAACATCTTTCGATTTTCTACTCATGGCTATATGGACAGGAATCGATTTTTTTTTTTCAAGTGCTGAGAGACACTAGAATCGACGAGATCTAAAAGCCCCGAATAATCTGCGACCGAAACAAAGATTCAAAAGTCAAATGGTTGAAGAGAAAACGTAATCGAAAAAAATTCAGTAAATATATTATCATTTTTTTGTTTTTTCACTTTTTGGAAACCAACTTCCAGCTTTGGCATTTTTTTCCGAGCGAACCGGTAGATCCACGACGATCAGCTTGTGCTCGTTGGATTTGGCGTAAAATTCCATGATGTCAGGATTTTTTTGATTTTTGATATCACGAAAATTGTGAAAATGGCGACCAAAAAACCGTCGCGAGGTATTCGGGATCAGTTTATCGCAGATCAAACGATGAAAGAAGTGGATTTCCGCTTCCTGAATGCATTTCCCGAAAATAACTCCATAGATTTCGGATTCCTGAAGGGAAAAAAGCAACCAAAAAATCGTGCCACTTTTCGAATCCCACGAATGTCGAGTTTTCACGAACTTTTCAGCCATTCGTGAAATTATTTTTCGACTTCGTCATTTTTTTCCGAGCGAACCAATAGAGCTACAATTATCTGCCTGTGCTCGTTAGATTCGGTGTGAAATTTCGCGGTGCCTATAATTTTTTGATTTTGGATATCCTGAATAGTACGTTCCTCAATCACGCGATGTAGTGACCCATGTGTATCTTCCGTTGTTCGATTTGCTGTGTTTTCATGATATGGTGGACTGAAAAAGGCGCACCTCCGAATAATTATCCTTCGAAAAGTCCTTAAGGATTCATGTAAGTCCTTGGTCGATGCTGGTTGGTACCACAGCTGGCATTGAAAAGAATTTGCAGCCAAGATAATGGGTCAAAAGAGCGAAATTTTTCCGAGTACATAAATATAACGTCCCAGATACATGTCAGGATTTGATTAAAGAACAAGGTATAGAAAAATTCGTTAAGGATGTGGAAAAGTGAAAGCTTCCGCGCTCGCAAATTTCTTAAGAAATCTAAAAAGCGGGCGAATACTTTCGAGGTCGCTAGGCGCAAATGGAAGTAAATATCTTTGAAGTTTTTGTTCCCAGCTTTTGAACGACGCGACGAGAAACATCCAAGGGTAGGTACCAGCTCCTTTCCTTCACACCCTTATAATAATATCTTGCGGTTTGTTTATTTGTTCGCTTGTTCGTTTGTATACCAGAAAAATAATGATCCGAGCAATTAAACCCGAGCTGAATACTACAACCTTTCACACCTTCCGGTCCACCCTTCTCACAGCCATTGTATAGGATTACTAATTGCTATACCACCTTTTATCCCTACGTCAACACTGCCGCTGATGCTGTTCCTTGCGAGGATATTTCATGATAAAACATAATATTTCCTTCAAGAATATGGCTGTCATTTTATACTCTATATTAATATTTATAATTCTAAGGTTTTTAGAATGAACCGAGTGACTAGAAGGGATGCAGGGAGAGATATCTGCAGATATTATTAATTCCACTTTGGAAATAATCTGGAGATCAATTTTACCTTATGTAATATAATTTCAGGATCTACAAATGTGATTTTTACCTCCAGCCATGAAGCTTCAGATCTTGTTCTTGTAGGTAGCTGCGTAGGTATACAAGAAATACGAACAATGGGTGTTGGTACCTACTACGTCTGTACAGGTAATCTTAGGGCTTAAAATTTAAGGCCCTGAGATCTTGATTCTCGCCCGGAATATTAAGGTCGAAAACTTTCGAGTCTCGAGGCGGATTTGTTTACTATTCAATGCCGGTGTAGGTACTGCCTTGAAGCTGGAGAGAGTTTCCAAACTTTTCAGTTGTGCGTTCTAACGAAGTGCTTCCCCTATCAAGCGGGTCTATTATTATGGAGAAAAAAATTAAAAAAAAAAAAACGACAGCGAAGCGTGCCGTTTGATTTGTTACTCGAAAATTCGTGTTGGAAAAAAAAAATGAGGACCAATAAATTTTTAGCGTTTTTTATAACATAAGCCAATTTTTCCTATTTACATACACCCTGGGAAAATCTTCGGGGCAGTATCGAAGTCCCGAATTCCAAAAGCTTCAAATTTATTTGAGACGCCATTCCAAGTTTTTAGAAACGTTAGAGTCCAGATGTTGGAAATTCTGAAAGGTTGAAATGCAGACAGCTCAAAGATCCGAAAGTTCAAAACTCAGAAAGTTTCGAAAGTTGCAGACACGTGATCAGTTTCCAACGCTTCTCATTGGTCGTGACGTCTGCCAACTTTTCAACATGGCGGCATACCGAAAAGTATCAAAGTGAGGTTAGGTTAGATTAGCGGCGTGTCGAATGGCGGGCGTTTCAAAAAGAAAGAATTCTTGGCAAACTTAATTATGTGAAAGTTACTGAGCCCGGTAATATATTATACAAAATATACGAGTAAACAGCTGGGATCGGAGTTTCTGAAGCGTATTTATTTATTAATTTTTTTCAATCGAATCGATCGAAGCAACATTTTATCTTCTCTTATATTTACGCGTTCTGATTACTTCGTTCATCGCAATTTGTTTACCGCGGCCTGATACGTGGCAAGGCGTAGGTATATACATGGGCGAGTTGATAATAATCAAAGGGAAAATACGAACGTGAGTCGATTCTTCCAATCGTTTCAGACCAGAGTAAATATATATACGTATGTAAAAATACGGAATGACCAAAATAAAAAATAAAAATAAAAATTAACAAAAAGGGAAATAAATATTCAAAGTATACGGGGAACTGATGATATCACGCAGTCCCTCTATTGACTCGAAATATAACCGAATACCTCAGCCGTTATGGAGATAATAATAATTCGAAATGTCAAATATCGCACGTGCGAACCAGAGAGCTATATATATATATATACCAAACTTGGGTAATTATTTACCCGCAGAGTTGACGGACTGTTACGGAAATTGAAATCTGTTGAAAAAATTCTTTCGTAGATTGGTCATGCGAAAAAAAAATATATATAAGTAACGCGAGAATTCAATTTCCTCATTTTATTCGTATATACTATATTGTGATTCTTCGCTATTCCATATACAGCTGTTATAGGTATACCGACGAAATTACAGCTATAGGAATTTTCGTTCTATATCCATATTTTGAAAACAAGGAAAAATGCGAGGAAAAATGCCCGGAGGGATTATGCTTAATACATCGAATATTCGATTTGCGCTTTGTTTATTTTATCCACGTACAATCTACAGCAACGAATCGCCGTGTTTTCGAATGATTCGCGCACTCGACCATATACGTATCGAATTTCTAAAACGAAAAAGTCGAAACGTGAGTGAAAAATTATGGAAAAATCAAATAATTTCAGGTATGTGTGTAGGATTTCGGAGCTTATTGACAGATTTTTCAAACATATGCATTTCCATTGCGTATATATGAGAATAATTCAATTCCAATATTTCTGAATATATTTTCACATGCTTAGCTTGAATACGAAAAATAAATAAATTACTGACACGCGAATGTATATCAAGTGTGAAATAACGGTGTGGCTAGGCAACCCGTTGACTTGTATATATATATATATATATATGTATATACCTACTTCATTTCCCGGCACGTTATAGTTACAGCCTTAAATCTTAATTACAGATATACCAAAGAGCACTATACGCTTCTTGCCAACTTTCGAAGAAAGTTTCAAGCCCGTCTGCATGCGAGGATATTTCTCTCCTTGAAGGTATTATATATAAGACTGAAGAAATTTCTTATCCACCCCACGGTTCGAAAATTTCAATGAACAAGCAGGTAAATCGGCCCTAAAACTTCCCGCGCAAATCTTTCAAGTTCGAACAATACGAAACTACTGCATCGATCTATTCCAAAATTCAGTCATTTCTAAGTTGGAGCGAATGCTATCGATGAAGATGAAAATCGTCGAAATCCGTTGATTCGTTCTCGAGATACGACTGTTTGAAATTTTTTTTGGTAAAATTTAGTTCACTTAATTACTCAAAAACTAGTCGACCGATTGAATCAAAAATCTAATCAGCTCTGAGTTACGAAGAACCTCATCGATTGAAACGGAAATCATGGAAATCCGTAGATTCAGTCTCAAGATATCGTCGGATAGAAAATTGGTGGTGATTCTCTGGATCTGAAAACGTGCAGATCTTGTGAAAACTCTACTTTTCATTTCCGGAGTGATTCTAATAACTTTTTTTTTTTTTTTTTTCTTCCTAAAGCAAGAAGTTAACAAATCCAAAACTCGTTCTGATTTTCAAAAAAAAAAAAAATACTTCTAGAAAAAATTCGACCCCTTTTCATTTTCGACAAGTTCGTATATCTAAATTTTAAATTACAATTTTGCGGATTTTTCACAAAATTCATTCACATATTTTCACATCAGAGTCTCGTGCGATTATAACCGTACCTACCGTCACGAACTGCAGCAATCGTTCCAACCCGCACGTATGTACCTATATCCGCTCGAGTTAATTAATTATATCCATCTTATGGATTTGAGATGATTGCGAACTGGTGAGCTCAGCATATGACTGCAATAAGTGAAATGAACCACGGCAGCTGGGTCACATGGCTGTAATATAGGAAGCTGAGCTAGTACAATCGCGATTGAAAAATAGTCATTAAGAAGAAAAAAAAAACAAAAAAAAAAAGCGTCTCACATTATTACGCCGTAAAATAGTCGACAAGTTTGATAAGCGTTAATCGAACCGCGCAGTCATCGTGTCGAGAGACGCCACATAGTCCTAGCTGCAGTATCAAAAGCTGCTTTTTGCCATAGAAAGCCAATTCCTTTCGCAAAAAAATTAACAGAAAAAAAAAAGAATTCATTCGCGATTGGGAATAGAAATCGCCGGGGATATATATAAGCACCTCGAACTACCCTGGCTGCGGCTGGTATCGGTTATTGAATTTATTTCAAGAAGGGTACAGCTAGAACTGATCTAGATGGTTAAGTGTCGCTCCGGGACTCTGAAAGTGGCGTAAAAGAATGAGAAAAAATAAAATAAATAAATAAATAAGATAAAAAAGTGCAGAATAAGAGAAGAAAAAGAAGCCAAAAATCGTCTTGGTACCGTTTGAAATTGGACTCCATTGAATGGTCCCGAGGTGGTCCAGTAATAGTGGGACGAGCTAGATCTGTAGTAGATCGCAGAAAATATATCTCGACATCAAAGATGAGGAGAGGAGAGTCCTTTGCTGGGAAATTGATCCTTCTCGTAAGGATACTCGCTGTTTTTGGTCAGGAATATTTACGGGATCCAGGAGTTGGCTTCGGGGATCACCGATTTTCACCTAGACGTATTCTTGGCGGTTATCAAGTCCAGAAGCATGCCTTTCCTTGGCAGGTGTCACTCCGTAGACGCAATAAACATCATTGCGGTGGCTGCCTTGTGTCAAATGATCTTGTCGTCACCGCCGCCCATTGCCTCTTAAAGTAAAGTAACTTTTTCCTGTCTACTATGTAATTTGGTGGGACTGGTAAAAGATGCAGAAATCTTAGGATTTGCAATAGCTGTTGGTTGATATACGAAAGATAAGCTTTTGGGGTGGGTTTGAAGTTCCGAATTCCAAAAGTTCCGAACGGTTAAAATTTGGGATTCATTTGAGACGAGATTCTGAGTTTTTAGACACGTTAGAGTTCAGAAGTTGGAAATTCCGAAAGGTCGAAATGCAGACAGCTCAAAGTTCCGAAAGTTCAAAACTCAGAAAGTCCAAAAATCCGTAAATTTAAGGGAAGCTCGTTATAAAGCGGTGAAATGTTTCAAATTGGCTACGTAGACTTGAGGGAAAATTATCTTTCGAAAAATTGTGAATCGGTAGTAGAAAAATCCAGAATTTTTAGCTTTTGCAGCTTTCTAAATTCAAAATTTCAATTCCGCCCTGAGCTTTTCAACTTTTGGTTTTTCATAACTCGGAGCTGATTAGATTTTGGATTTAATCGGTCGACTAGTTTTCGAGTAATTGAGCGAACTAAATTTGACAAAAATAATTTCAAACAGTTGTACCTCGAAAATGAATCAACAGATTTTTACAATCTTGATCTTCATCGATAGCATTTGCTCCAACTTGGAAATGACTAAATTTTGAAATAGATATCTGCACTAGTTTTCCATTGTTCGAATATTAGCTGCTCGTTTAGAACGAATTCACGTAATTTTCAATGCATTTGAAACAAATTTACATTACGTTACTAATTCCAAATCATTTTTCGGATGCATGTTCGATATCTTCGAGCAAATGATTCATTTAATCATTCTATTCTTTCCAGAGTGAGAAGAAAACGAAAAGGAATCGTGGTCCGGGTCGGATCGCTCTCTAGAGAAAAAGGTGGTTACCTAGTTGCAGCTGAGAAGATAGTTTGTCACGAAAACTACGACCCAAAAGAGAATTTCAACGATATTGGACTGGTTTTCGTAAGGATTTGCTAAGCTAACTGCACCGGTGGTTTTTAATCCTTGATTTAACTCTTGCACAAACCTACTTACAACTAGTACAGAAAATTACCCTTCTGCGGTCCTGTAATCGTTATTTTAACGCGCCCGATACATTCACGTAAATTTTCACACTCCCTAGTCGAGGTTAGAAAATTAATTTGCATTTTTACTTCTGCAGTTAAAAAAGTCTCTGGTATTCAGCCCGAGTGTAAAACCCCTTTTTCTACCAACTGCTTTCATGGAAATCCCAGCAGGACTTGGGGTAGTTTCAAGTGGATGGGGAACAGTTACGGTGAGTATCGCATCATCCCTTAATATATTCTTCATCGAATACGTTCAATTATAGAATATTATTATTTTTTTCTGAGTTCGATACCCGGAGAAGATGGAATAAAAAAAACATGAGGAATTGGAAATCAAAGTATATAGATAGAGAAGAAAAATCGAGTCTAGAGCTTTTTTTCTTTTCCTTCTTTCTTTTTTTTTTCCTTATCTACGGAAAATTCTTTTGGAAAAGTTTTACAGAACTCGAAATAAAATTCTTAGCCGGGTGAAATTTGATCGAGAAGTTGTACCAAAGTATAATATACACCCCGACAACCCCTAACGTCGGCGAAAGAGTTGCGGCGCAGAGAGAATTTAAGGGTGCGGGAATACAAAAGTACGATTTCCACGTCGCCGACGAGCATTAACAACTTTTTGCAACTTGTGGCTCGACTCCTCCGTCGTCTTGTTTTAACTTTCGAATTTTTGTCTGTGGTCTCGACACGAGGCGAATTTATTCAATCGAAAGAAATTCTTAATCCTTTTTCGTTTTTTTTTTTTTTCCTCTTTTTTCTTCACCCAGCTAGCTACCCTTTATCCACAAAGTCGCGTAATTTGCTCGTTAAACTTTTCCTTTTTATCTTTATATCTTTCCTCTCTTTACCCACCATTTTCATTTTCTTTTTTTTTATTATTCAACTTTACTCGTAAATTTTTTTGCTATTTATTAAGTCATGTGCACAGTTTTTTTTTTTTTTCTTTTCCGATCATGAGTCAATGAATTCAACCCCTAGATCCTGATCATGTCCATAAATTTGCAAATTAACATATTTACCTACTGCAGTATCCTGTCAAGACAAACCCGGACGTTTTGTTCGCGGTTGATATGGAGGTCCTGGAAAATAGTCAGTGCTCAAAGATCCTTGGTCCTGCAGGATTGGAAATCAATGAAGAGCACATATGTGCCTATAGCGGAGAAAAAGGACGTGGTACTTGCCAGGTGAGAATGAGTTCTCATTTCACAGCATCTTTTTCATCAAACTTTTAAGTGGAATCGAAAGGAAAGGTGTATAACGAAAATTGTTAATGACCGTAATTCCGGAATTCAGTGTCCCGAATATCAAACGGAAATTAACTCACGTTTCCCACATATTTTCAGGGGGATTCAGGGGGGCCTTTGTCTTTTGGAAATATACTTTTAGGTATAGCTTCTTGGGGAATCCCCTGCGCCGAAGGTGTACCAGACGTATTTGTCAAGGTTCGTATATACGCAGTTTTGACGAAATCAAATAAAAGCTCAAAAAAGTGAAAAACCAGACATGGAATTCGCGAAACATACGTTTCCCTTCAATATCGTAGAATTATCACTGATCAACGTCAATTCGAACAAAACCAATCGAAATTCTGGTCCAAATAATTGTCACAGGTCTCCTATTACGTCGGTTGGATCCTCACCGAGCAACTGGAGAATCTAATCGAGAACGAAGTGATAGAATTTGACGATTTGTTTAGCGAGGAATGGAGTCAGGAATAAAATCCCAATTTTTCGGGTGAGAGTTTCATTTCGAGTCTATTAATCCCTAGGGCCAAAATTAACCAGGCTGATTTTTCCCCTTTTTGTATTCTAGAAATTTTGGTCATTTGTCATGCAAAATTGAGCCAAAGGTGGTTTTTTTTTTCTTGTTTTCTTTTCTTTTTCGGATTTGAAGCTTTTGGATTCTGATTGATGTTTTTTTTTCTCTAATTCTGGACTACGTCGATATCCCGATAACTTTCAATATCCCTTGCGAGTAATTTCGCGTTGATCTCGAGTCAATTAGGACCTAAGCCCTCCGATACTTGTTCTGAAAGAAAAGACATGATCATGGGATTACCTTGGCTCTATATATTGGCGTATTGATTCTTATACGGAAACGTTCGTAAGGATTAGACTCGATTGGTAGAATAGTAATTCCTGCGATGATTCGAAAGAGCAAAAAATAAAAATATGAGAGAAGAAAATTCAAAAATTATCATATAATATTCCTCCCTCATGAACTGAAAATCTTTTCTTCTTATTTCTTTTTAGGTGACACAATTCGGGCGTATTAAGCCCACATTACGCTCCCCTAGTTATTCTTTATTTACGGACAGCTTAAGACGCAGTCCCCAGCTTGCTTTTCAAACTTGTCCAACAATACGAAGCGTCCACGCTACTATGTTTTGTTCCTGAGTAATTACGGGCTTGAGTGACTTCGAGTTAATTACTAACCTACTGTTAATTTCAAACCAACAAAGAAATAAAATAACAATTACAAACATTAAATCCTGAACAATATAATGAATTTTTTCCTAGTCTAGCAAAGCTTCGTTTTTTTTTCTTTTTTTTTCAAAATGTTTTTGCTAACATTTCAATCGTAGACATAAAAAAAAAGTATATTCTTTCTTTCCAAAAGCATTTCACTAGCTAATTGCCTCTATTCCCTGACTCGAATAGATTTTTAAGTATTTTTTTTTTAGAAAATTCGAACTGTTCGATGTTTTTTTCAAAAACGGAATTGTAATTTCGTCTAGTTGTTTTTTTGGATAAAGGTAACCATTTTTTTTCCCATTAGAAACTTTGGGGATTTACAATTTTTACGTAAAAACGACAAAGAAAAAAAAATACGACAGCAATTTTTCTAATGCAAAACTATAATGAAATGTTTGAGTTTTTCTATAAAATTTTGTAGAAAATATTCCTGAGGGAAGAAATCTTGACCCTTTTTTGTTTGAGCCCCAGAAATTTTCGTGCAATTATTGCGAGATCGTTATAACTCGTTTGATTAGAGGTTGCAATTTATTACGAAGCTGGTATGAAAGTGGATACTTGTATAGATGTAGTTTGGCTACCCTACTTTCGCTAACTACTGTTTGAACTGAAACTTTATCGAACTATTCCATAAGGCTTGGGTATTTTAGCGCTATTTTCCAGAAAGCACGCAATTTGCAACTGATCCGATCTTTAGGAACTGCACGCGAGTTGCTGTGACGGTATTAACGCTGTAATTATTATACCTACCTACATGCACTTTTCGACCTTCTATTCATCTATATATATTTTTTCATTAATGCATGTATGTACCCCGTCCGATAAAATTCGAAGCAAGTACTTCGCGAGCTTAAGATAAAAAAACTAATTACCCTGCTGCAGCTTTTGCGAATAAAAAATCATTCCGCTAATTACCTGTGGTATAAATTTTCATAAACCTACGAATTCCAACGTATAGGGAATTTTTGTAGAGAAATTCGAACGTTCCGCAACCTGTTTTGAATAAAAAATTGCAGTTTTTTGTACTTTCTCGTATATAGACACTCATTAAAAATTGTTACTTTTGGGAATGAGACTAGAAAAAAATTGCAAATCCTTTTACAAAAGACCCTGAAAAATCCGAATGTATTTCCAATAATTCCTGAGATTTCTTAGAATTAGATATTATTCAGAAACTTCAAGTACTTAGAAAGTGCGTCTATAAATTTTGAAGAAAATTTGGCATCTTTGTAGTTCTTCTTCAACAAAAACCAGTTATTTTTTGATTTTATAAAATAGAATAAGAACTTAAAAGGAACTGCAAAAACCAACGATTACCCACGGATTTTCCAAATTTTTTTTTACGTCGTAGTTTGTGGTGCAAAAATCGTTGAAAGGAATCAAAATTCCTTATGCGATTCTGAATTATTGTATAAAACAATCTAAGTTGCGAAAAGGAGTTAAAAAATTGCCAGTTTTTCAATTTCGTTATTCTAACAGAAAATCTTAATTAGAAGCTACAAATTTCTACGGAAAAGCTAAAAGAAGAGTACGAATTTACGTATATTGAATTCGTAGACATTTTTTGAGTACCTATGGCGGACCATCTTGACCAAAATTTGGGAAAACAAAACCAAGAAAAAAAAAAGAAAACAGTCGCCTAAAAAAATCAAGTAGAAGAAAAAAATCGCATTCCCTATTCCTCAGTTTTGATGTTCCAATATTTGTGTAAATACAGTTAGAGACGGAGAGTTTCTGCCTCTCAAGAATATATATAATATTCTCTGGAAATACGAAGACGTTCTCTCAGAAGACCATATCTTTATATAGGCGAGTGAAATTCCCGTAAATTCTCAACCGCTTGACACAGTAGCCTAGCTTTGGTTCCGCCCTACCTCTATAAGGTACATACATATATACATGTATGTACTACATACATACATACGTACATAGGTATGAACATATCTATACTGCAGACTGGATGCTGTGCGCACACAATCGCTACCATTAGCAAAGATTTCCTAGTCCACACACAGGTATGCATTCTTGGATATGTGCTATTCTCTAGCTATCCATTCTGAAATACACAGACACAAATACCTAGATCCAGATGGCTTGTACTTACCCCCCGTTTGTGCCATTGAAATTCTAGTATTACCACATAGTCAGAGACTCGGTGAGCTTGCAACCCCCTTCTTTCATCCCATCCCCTACATGTGGAACGTTCTCGATATTTACATGTAGTTTCCAGATTCCAGCTGCACCGCTGAAACAACAGATTATACTTTATCACTAAAGATGCAGATGCACATGTACGTAATTTAGAGATTTCTGCGAGTTTCGAATATGTACGTACATTCGTGCTTTTCGTACAAGCTTTTTGTGAGTGAAAGTAATTTTTTTTCCTGATTTCGCCAGTTTTCCATGCGAATACTTTTTTTAAAAGATATATTGTCCAAATTGTTTCAAATTTCATTGCAGTTTCAGACAATTGGGGTAGTTTTATCAGGATTTTTGGTCCAATACTGAAGTCCTTTGGGCAGTGAGGCTGTCAGGTATACATCTGAGCGGTGAAAGTGATGAATAATTCCGCTTCTGCGAATCCTCAGAAGTGTAAATCTTCGAACAGTCCCTTTTCAACCTCAGAAACTAGATTTACAACAAGACACTATACGTCGTCCTCAAGGGGCGAAGCCCTACCGAGAGTGAAAATGTTGTACTTTTCTTCCACTTTTTTTCTTTTCTAGATGAATTTCAGTCCGAATCATCGGAGTATCGTTAAAAAAACTCGACGAAATATCACCCCAAGCTTAAACGAGCAAATACAATGCCAAGAAATCCCACCGCTGTCACCAAGCCCGTGTATATGTTACGTCTCGAAAGTGAAAGCGACGGTTTTACACCGTGTTTAGGTAGCACGTTTGTGAAAATTTTTTTCCACAGACTTTAGCGGGAATGTTATTTGTGTATTCCGTAAGGTGGAAAGCTCCCTGTTTTTTTCTTCCGGTTTTATTTATTTATTTATTTTTTTCTCTGTGCTTTTAGTCTCACCTCGCCCACACACGAGATCTATCTGGGATCTGAAAATCGTGACTCGAATAAACCTGAGGCAAACTTCGGTTTCTTGAAAGGTATACACGTATAGATCTGAGCTTGCGCAGGTATGAAAGGGGGGCTAAAATTTGACCGTTAATTTAGTCGATTGATAAACCACTAGGGTCGAAACCATCCACATGCGATAAACCAAATTAATACATTTTCGCACGCAGCTGTAGGTACAGGTACACGTTAACTGCGTAACGTTGAATTAACGCCCGGGTTGGTAACGGTTTCCCTATTCTATTATATCGGGAAATCAGGTTATCATCGTTATTCGATTTCAATGGGTAGTGTGGGATTCGTTTGATTACCCAACATGTCGTATTTCCCGCATGGTCTACGCACATCTACCTGTATCTGCACTATACCCGGTTATATCGAATCACCAATCGTTAAAAAAATTTCCATAACATTGATCTGCATCTGGCTTCTATTCATATGTGGCACAATTGTCAATCAGATATTGAGCGGAAAATTCCATAATAATTGACACAGTCGATCGTTCGTTTAGGAACTAGAAACTGGGAACTGGAATTCACAAGTTCACTAATCGCAGATATATAGGATCCTGCCAAAGTGGTCTGGCTCATCAATTTCTCGTCTGATAATTATCCCGATTAATTTGGAGATCCGGAGCTAATCAACGACTGAAATTAATTCCGATAACCGGATCTGCAAAGCCGCGTCTCACCTTATCGGTGCGGCATCACTAGGAATTTATTGACATCCGTGCTAATTCTACAAAGTACCATTTCTGATTGCCTGCAGACGCAGGCATTAAGATGAACGGAATCTCCGATCGGATATTAGGCGAATGATTGGTGCAATTAGAATCATTGGAATTGCATGTGAATGCGATGAGCTGGCAAATTGTTGAGGGAAGGGAGGCCCTACTAAAATTTTGGTAAAAAGTTTTTATTTTTTATTTTTTAAATGGCCAGAAAATCTGAAATCAGAAAACGGATCCTTGGAATTTTAGATTATAGGCTGGATGTTAGGAAGTTTTGAAAAAAGTTTCAATCTTCTGCGAAAGGTTCCTTGCGCATGAACTTCCATCGCAGAGGATTGAAACTTTTTTTCAAAACATATCTCACCATAATCTGCGGTTTCAAGGATTTGTTTTTTGATTGGAGACTTCTTGGCAATTTAAAAAATGAAACCTGCAATTAACCAAAATCTCAGTCGGATCCTCCCTTAGGAAAATCAGGATCTATCGTTTTTATTTTTCAAATTATTGATAATGGTGAATATTTTTGAGAGACGAAAAGAGAGAGAGAGACAGACAGAGAGAAAGATTGAAATTTTTTGTTTTTGGGAAAAACGTAGACCGCAGCTTTTGGCTTTTCGGTATCTGTACAGTGAATTACAAGGGTAGAAACAAAACGTACGACTGTGAAATAAAGGAAAAAAGATGATGAATGAAAAAGCTCTGAAAAGAAGCGAGGGAGATAAAGCTCGGATAGTGCAGCACCGAGGCGGACCGGGGGGCACCCTCTTGCATAATTTATTTCACATCAACCGCGGCTACATTCCGGTTATAATTTTAATCTGGATCCGCGGGAGCATGTCGTCGTAAAAATATAGTCGTAACCGCTTCTATGTTACATCGTCTCATCTAGTATTCTGCCTCATGCACTGAATCAAATGCACACATACGTTATACGGTATATCTATATATGTATACAGCCTCCGGAAGGATCTTGATTAATGCTAATTACCAAAAGTCGTAATTCAATCAAACGAGTCTCAACTTTACCTGCAGTTATACCTACGCACATGGATCAAGCTTGTATTTCATGGTGAATCTCGTCCTGCCAAAGGACTGGACCTCGAGGCGGAAATGCTTTTTTATTTATTTGGAGAAAAAGAGAAAAAAAAATTATTTTTCAGATCACGTTTTTATCGTCCATCCTCGTTTTGTGGTATTCTGTGGGTTTTATTGATACGAATTTTGCCAGTTTCTTTCCGTTATACATATTGTCGTTGTTTTTATTTGATATTTATTTTTATTTCCGTTTCAACCACCCCCCAGCGGACAGTTTTTTTTACCCTGTCATTGACGAGGTATTAGATATTGTTGAATTTATTTTCACAATTCGCTGAATTTTTTTTATTTTTTTTTTTATTTGCACATGAAAATTCGCACTGCCCTCGCAATCGCTTTGGTAAATGTTTCTTCGAGATTCAATGAATCATGATTTATACAGGGTGAAATATTTCGCCCCTTTCGCATTGGTGAACATCGGTAGGGAACAACGATCTGCCAGCTAACCACCGCCCGCCCTACGTTGTCGATCGAAATTTCCGATTATTGCCAGTTATCACAATCCAGGAAGAAAAAAACTACCTTTACGCAATAATCTACTACACCAATACTGATATATTTTTAATAAAATGAGAAAAAAAATAAAAATAATCAGAATCAAAATCAACTCAGAAGCTGCTTGAAAAAACAGCCATCTTAACTTTTGCTTGAACAAGTCGCCATCTCAAATTTTGCTTGAAGAAGCAGCTACATATCTCAAAAGTTGCTCGAATAACCGTCTTTCCGGCGAGCGACTCTGAAACCGCTCTGTAGTTGCATGACAAGTCAATAGCGCTACAGAGCGGTTTTAGAGTCGCTCGCGAAACAGCTTCGTTTTCGGTAAAAATTTGAGATAGCTGCTTTTTCAATAATTGGAATATGACCCGCAGGTAATCGCTAATGAAAACTTGAGATCGGATTTTTTTTTCAGCTACCAGACATGGCGATTTTCTACGCCACTTGTCTGAAAGTAAAATTGTGTAAACGTCCGATTTCTTCGTCTGGCCATTTCCGAGATGATAATTAATTTATCGAATAATATTTCAGTGAACTGTTTCGAGCAGAAATTGTTGTTCCAAGGATCGGATTAAACGTCTAGAAGCGTTAGTTGGAGCCAGCTGCAGATTTCGGAGTAAACAGGATAGTTGTAATCGTAGGTGTAGGTAGGTATACCTACTACTCCTGTTGCCGACAAACTTCCGAGAGGTTGAACTGCAGCTAAGTTTGTAGATGAAGTTATTGTGAAATAGAGAAACTCCATTCCCATACAAGTACATAAATATATATACAAACATGGATACACATATACATATACAAGTGGCAAGACATTACCGCGGATAACTTAACCTATCCGTAGGAGACTTGCGCATATATATAAATGGCACTCGCCTAGTTAATTAGTACGTGTTATTAACTAATAACGAGATCAAGTTCGGCGGTGTTTCTGAAACAGCATCCTGCAAAGTCCAAACCCTGCAGAGACGTAGGTACAATACTGAGAGGAGAACAATAACTGAAATATAACAGTAAAAAGTTGACTGGTACCCCGTAATAGTATGAGGGAAGGTTTTCGAGTCCACGAGGACTCGGCGTTTTTCTTCAAGTGCAAAAGAATGATTATGAAAAAGAGTTTGGATCGCTATTATTCTTGTGTTATCTGGCCAAACTCCAGAATGTTGGGCGCCAATTCTGCCAACTGTTCACATTTTCCAACGATTTTCAACTGACCGTGAGATCCGAGATCTCTGAACTGGTGCTCCATGGTATTCCACAAGGAATACTGTACGTCGGTCAGACTTTAGGTATATCTAGATTACTGAGAGTAGTAGGTATAAGGTACGCAATTGTCGAGAGACAAGAACTCTATAGTGTGATACGAACGAGCACAAAACGAGCCTGACAAAAGACACTGTTGGATGACCATAGGTATATACTCGTACTGTCCTGGCGCGTTCGAGCAAAGTTCTAAAACTACAATCTGTATCGGTATGAAGGTAGTCGGGTGGCACATGTTGTGCTATGTGGATTTCGCGCTCAACCCTGCAGTACCGGTTGGGTGCCACTACTGTACCAAGGGATCTCTCGTCGTGGTCCGGCAAATGTACAATGGAGAACGATGGGACGCTTTGTGGCTGGACAACTATGGGATGAATGCATCCGTTCTCTATATCTCCTACAGCTATATATAGCTAACTGCGGTTCTAGAACCGCGGTGCAAACTCTCCAGATAATCTTTCTGCATCGTTAGCTTTGTTTGTTTTCATATAGGTACCGTTGTAACTTTTACCTCGATGCATCCTCATACTTCTACCTTTTACACCCAGCTACACTATTCTTCTTCTATGCCTAGGAAATTTCCCCCAATCATTAGACGAGCCATCAGCTTCCAGATTTCGACACCATTTTCACATTTACCCAGATTTTCCAATCCTCCCCTTTGGTTTTCGTATCTTTAGCACCTATTGTTTTTGAGAAAAACAAAAATAAATATTGGCTTAAGTGGTTTTTGTGTAAAACAAAACGACCTTTTCGGATATAAAATCCATTTTTCGATAATTTTCCTATGACAGTCGAAAAACAGATTTATCGAAACGAAATAACTCGTTTTTTGGAAGTTTCTCACATGAACTAGAAGTCATTTTTCTAATTTTTCAATAGAACTAATTAGCGATTCTCCTTTTGATTAGGTTTCTTTATTTTCACATTTGCATAAAACCGGAGAGAATTTGAGATACAAATTTTCAGAATTATTTTATCGGAATTAAAACCGAACGAATGAAAAAAAGTGGTTTGAGTCAAGTTTTGGAATTTAATTAAGAATTTATTTTTCAATTGAAAGATTCGATTGCGATGTGCATGGGAGTACTTTAGTTTCGAACAAGATAAATAGAAATCGGAGCTATCCACTCGCGATCGTTCCGCGAGTTTTCGTCGTTTAGTTGCATCCCGAGGTATCTGTATAGACACGCTGAACGCTTTCAAACGAGCTTTAATTTCGATCTGGTTTAATTAAATTCGGCATTAAACTAGACCATTATCCAAAGGACGGGTCATTCCAACCTCCGATATAACTCGCGGTAAACCGTACACAGTCGAAGGGCTGAATTACTCAGACTTACAAGTTACGAAATTCAGCTATAACGTAAGCACAGGATTATACAAATATCAGTGTAACTTGTTAATAATTGTAGCTTGTGATTCTTGTGCAATTTCTTTATATACGTTAGTAATAAATCCTCATTGCGATTTATATGTTTCTTCATAAACGAATTTCCCCTGCGCACGTATGGCAGAAGTTTGAGAAATATTTTCATCGAGCTTTTAGGGGGCTATAGATGAAAGCTTTGCTTTACTGACGTTTCAGCGAGCTTTACTTCCCATTCTATTTTTTTTTCTTTTTTTTTTTTTGTTTTCTTTAGTTTTTCTATTTATTTGTTTTTTATACTCCAACTTTTCACCCGGGGTTGTCGCACGTCTCGACAAATAGCTCGATGTCGTACCATTGTGGGTGAAACTTGCCGTAAAAAGCTTTGTGCTTGCAGTATTATATATATATATATATGTATACCTCTGCCAAGCTCGTAGCTAGGTATCTACCTACCTACGTTTCTACCTTTTTACCTTCCTACTTTCAAACCTACTAGGTATACCGTACCGCACCTTTCAACGTTCGAACAATGCATACCGCGCCGTTGAGCTTACAAAAAAAAAAAAAAAAAAACTAACAAACAAAATGCACGTGACAAAAAGCTCCCGCGGCATTGAATTGACTGAATCATTAACTTCGCCTTTCTCTCTCTCTCTCTTTCTGTATATTTACTCGCCTATTATTTCACCATCGTTGCATAGAAAATCCGGGGTACGTCCTCCTCTTCTGTCAATCTCCGGAGGGTTGGAGCTTTTGAAAAAGCTCTTAGAGAACGGGCCTTGGGTAGAAAAACCCGGATGATTCTCGCTTTTCTTTTACACTGTGGCACGTAACTGTGGCCCGATGCAACAAACTTTGTTATTTCGAGGCCATAAGGCTGCAATTGACCGCTTTGAATGGGTCCCGGAATTCTTCCGGGACATTTAACTAGATCGTAACTCTAGCCATGCTGGCTCGTCTGGTTGCTAGCGATGTGCAGAATGGGTTGGCCCTATTGGACATTTTTTATTTGCACAAGCTAAATTTTCTAACCCTCACTCGAAGACCGTTCAACATTATTATTACCCGATGCCGAAACGGATGTGAGCTTTCACCCAGAGCTTTCGCAAAACGCGCTATCCTTTTCGTCCTTCAAACAATCCAGATCGCATCCTGTGTGCTCCAACAGACACACTGAACTGGGCACAAACCGATCCAATTCATTGTGCGCTGGGAATATTTCCAGTAATTTTATACCCCGTCGCGTAAACCTGTGAGAAGTTTGCCAAGAATTTTTTGGAACAAGGATTTCCTAATGTTGTGCTCAATCGTGCTTTAGACTTGTGCTGAATTGTGCCGTCGAGAGGTTTTTCAAAGGTCCAACGGATTTCGAAGAGTTTGTAAAAGTTTAAAGCTCGGTTGGTTCGGCACTTTCGGTTTATGGTCACCGCGATGATTGTTCCGGATTGTGCTATAAATTTGTGCGAGCTTGTGCCATAGAGCCGTTGCTGAGCAAAATGAGCTTTCGAGGAATTTGGAAAATTGAGAATCCGGTCAGTCCTGTACTTTTCAGGTATGGATATTCTGTTTATTGTGCTTGCTTGTGCTGTGCTAGTTTTTGGCATAAAATCATAAAACTTTCGAGAACTTCAAAGAAAAAACCCATCACAATACGATTTTAATAATCCTCATGCCTCAAGAACTAATACTCTGCAAGTTAGCACAATATTTTTCAAATGTCCATATCTAAAAAGTGCTATGCGGGATTTTGATCAATTCTCCATAGTTTTCTCGTTTTTTTTTAGTTTAGAAATTTACTAGATTTTTTTTAAACAAACGAGTGCGGCACACTGACGCACCAGTCAGGGACAATTCAGCACAATCATGCGGGAAAAAAAAAAAAAACAATTCGAGTATTCGGAGAAGTATTGCAGTTTTACAAGAAACTACATCGACAGAAAGTAGCCCGACGTTCTTTGATCAAAGGTGTATGAATTTCTCGTTCTTCACCCTTATAAAACGTTGAAATATTGGGTGACGGTCATTTTCTATTCATCTAGATCTGCAGCTCTACGAGTTTTTCTCCCCCGATTCAACACGGCTATACATATACCGTATGCCTAGGGCACTCGAGAGTTGGGGCGAATAGATCGAAGAAGGGAGATTTTCTTCAAGAAGAAAAATTGGAACCCATTTACTTTTGGGATTGGAAATACGGTTACAGATATACATACACCGTATAGGCATTCGTTCTCGAGGGTAACAGCAGCTGATTGTACAAGATAGTAGAAAAATCGTAGATACGCGTTGGTTTTGCAGAGTTTCGAAATTTGCTAGTTTTTTTTTTATTTTCCTTCTCGTAAGAAAATGTCGTTTGGGCTCGTCAGCTCGGAGAGAGGATACAAAGGGAATTGTAAATTTTGACGAAACTAATTGAGATTTGAAAATAACGTGACGCTAATTAAAGCGACTTTCCGGTTAGCTCTTCTCCTACTTGTGTCTACCCATGTCCTTAGGCTGACAACGATAATTACAAAGATGAAATTTCCGGTTCAAATTTTATTCGGGTGAAAATTTATTCGAGCCAATTTCCACGAAACTCTTACCTTAATTGCTCTCAGTCGATAACGACGCTCGAGAGAAAACTTTCTCAAAACTGTGGGGCCTGTGTGCGAAGGGGCGTAGGTACCATTATATACCTACGAGATGTATACGTATATATATATATATATACATACATATAATATATATACATAGCTATATACCTGCCTATATACCAAATGGCAACGAGAGCCCAAGAGCCGCAATTATTTTCGAGATATCCCTGAGAACAGGGGAATCTCCTGCAACCCCCTCGTCCGTAATACAACCAGAAATTTTTTTTAACGACTTTACAATCAACGTTTTCCCAAGCTTTCACTCTTCCCTTGAATTATATCTTAGGGTATAACTTAAAGGGTTGGTTCAAAATCCGATAAGGAATTTTCGGAAAAAAATATAATATTCAACAGTACGAAAGTTGCATATTTTAAATTCGCGCTCTTATAGAATCACACGGGAAAAATTGGGCTAAAATACGCCTCCCTGATGGTCAGAGGAATTTTGAAAAATCCAGCTGAACTGTCTAAACTTGATTTTTATTTGACGAAAATTTCGGGCATCTCCAATCAAACGCTTCGGATTTTTCTATAATTTTCTGAGGGGGGTGCTTTGTGCCCCACTTTTCATTCGCTCATCCAAGAATGACCACCAGACGCAAAGAAGCCACGAATCAATTCAAAGAATTCATTTTTCCAAATGACATTAAATTCCCAAAATTGTGCCAATATCAATTCTGTCAATTCCTGTAACTTGAACTCTTTTCGTTTCAACTCCGTCAATCATTGAAGCTGAGCAGGGATCTATTTCCTGACCTCGGATTCAACTAATCGCAAGCTTCTCCAGGAAAATCCTGGCAACTAAACACACGCACACTGGCAGTATCCCCGTTTACTCATACATACAAAAAAAAAAAAGAAAGAAAAAAAAAATGCCAGCGATAAGAAGGAAAAGGAATATAAGGGAAACGGAAGCGCGTGCATCGAAGTGAGAAATCGTTGTGGATGGAGAACGTTGCAGAGGGTGAAAAACCGGACTTTAGGGGATGGAAAAGCTCCGGTAAGAAAGATATCTGGTAGGTATCTATATATAAGGACGAGAAACGGACGGGTCTACGTCCCTCCGATTCGTTCAACTTTGTTGTTCTTTGCGCTCGTGTGCTTTCCAGGTTTTTATACCAACAGTTAGCCCCCGGGTTAGTTTCGTACGTGTTACGAAATCCGCAAGCTCCAACCGCCTTTAATTTTGCACTCTTTTCTCTCTTAGGTTCTAAATTCAGAGAACTGAAAGATCGAAAGCTTTCAGATCCTGCGCGCCATATAGCCTCCTCTGGCTATCCTCAGGACTTTGTTCGAATTCATCCTCATCCTCGTGGAGCAGAAATACAGTACAATACTAATTTTAGTTACGTAAAAATTGGGGATGAAGCAAATACGCTACCCCAATTTCAATCGAAGGCAGTTTTCTTTCAAATAAAGAAAAAAATAAAAATAAAGAAAAAATTAGCCAGGGGCGGAGAAAAAGTTGGAAAGAAAATCGACCCCTTCGCTCGGGGTGCCGAAGGGAATGGGTTTTCCAATCTTGGCAAGATACACGCATAATAGATACACTTATGTATTATTAGAGAGGTGGACGACCGCTTGCAGAAACTCGATTTCAACCATCCGGGAACTACGACTGGTGATCGATTACCGATTGATACAATACATATATGCACAGGTATAGGTATGTATATGAGTTTCCGTAGTACGTCCACGTAGCAGGGATGTTTGCTTATACACTAATGCTGCAGTTTCCGGCCAGTAGTGGTCTTCGAGTTATGGTACAATATACGTATACTATGATAGGTCACTATCGAACCAGCTCGTATTGGAGAAATCGATCAAATCGTGCAGGTCTACGATGATTAATCAAGGACAATTAATGTCTTTCGAGTAATTACTTCAAAATTGCCTTCTTTCTCGAGTATTCTATTCCGTTTTGCCCTGTTCTCCTATCCGTCAATTTATCTTTTTCTGATGGATTTTCTGAAAAACTGACAAAAAAAAAAAAAAAAATGGAGATAAATCGGCAGACCGCGATGGGCCAGTCCTAATATTTCCTGAGCGGATCTTTTAAGTTCGAAAAATACGAAATTAGTGCATCGATCGATTCCAAAATTCAGTCATTTCTAAGTTAGAGCTAATGCTATCGGTGAAGATAAAAATCGTAAAAATCCGTTGATTCGTTTTCGAGATACGACTGTTTGAATTTTTTTTTTGTAAAATTCAGTTCGCTTGATTACTCAAAAACTAGTCGACCGATTGAATCCAAAATCTAATCATCTCTGAGTTATAAAGAACTGCGTCGATTGAGACGAAAATAATGGAAATGCGTAAATTCGTTCCCAAAATAACGTCGGATGTAAAATTGGGGATGATTTTCTGGACCTAACATAAAAACGTGTAGGTATTGTGAAAACTCGACTTTTCATTTCCTGGTTGATTTTCCTAATACGAATTTCCCTTTTTCAAAGTCAGGAAGTTAACAAACAACGTTTCTGACCAAATCAAATGCCAAAATAATCTTCGTGGTCTTTAAACCCTGTTCCCTAAAATACGAAAAGGTCAGAATGACAGACACCACTTTCTAAAATGTTTGCTTTACCAAACGACTCGAGAAATTAATGATGAAAGGGTAGGTAATCGAGTATAAGTCGTCGAGTCGATTCGCCTTTTGTCTTTAAATGAATAAACGAATGAATGAATGAATGAATGAATGAATGAATGAATAAAGGACGAATGGATTTGTCGAGGCAGATTTGTACCTCGTGTAGAGCGGATACAGTCGTACAACGGAAGGGAAGTTTGGAGGACAGTGACGTTAATTCAAAGCTAAAGAATTCAAGCCAGGGAGCAATTTACCCAGTGTAATCAATTTAGGGTTCTACGACGACCACACGGAACGCCCTTATCGCGCAATGGGCAGATACCAGCTATAACCCCAGTAACCAAGTTTGTCGGCTCTTCGCGGTACTTTTCGGCTCCTTTCGATTCAACTCTGCGGTTCATATATATATATATATATATATACCTACACCAGCATCTGAAGGTCAATTTTGCCCTTCCTCGTTTTATGCCTAAGCCTATTAAACCCCCATGTGTCTTTTTTGCCACAGGGTGTGCAAGTTCGGCTTGAACATAACCAACCCTCAAGAAGAGGAACGAAAATAGGGAATGAAAAAAAAAATTTCTATCCATTGAAAATTCAGAAATTTCATCGATTTTTATCCCTTCATGGTTGATTCCTTTCAACCATTCGATGGACGAGTCCATTAGCAAAGCAGAGTCCATCATGGTTTTGCAGAGTGGACCTTCATACATATGTCGATAGAGAAAAATACTTTTTTTTTTTTTTTTTTTTTCTTTCGTATAAATCCTTCCATTACCGCAATCTATCCACGTCGATCATTGTCAGGGATTTCGTCCTTTGTCACTTTCCAATGTCCTCTTACGGCATATTCCATATACATAGACACATATACATGAAATACCATCGACTCTATAGAACCGTAGGTCTATGGAATGGGAATGTGTACTTTAACTCTTTGTCGATGGAGTTCACGAGTTTGGTCATTCAATTTTTCTTTCATTTTTCATTTTGTTTTTTTTACCTTTCTTTTATTTTTTTTTTATTTATTTTTTTTATATATGTGTATGTATAGCCCCCGAATCTATTTTAGCAACAGATGTGTCCCCCTGAGGGTACTTGCGTTGTATGGAAATTTTTTTCCGTTTTGATTATTGTATTCGTATGTGCTTTTCATGTATTTGTAATCGTCGGTCATGGACTACCTTGGAAAGTTGATTAAAAACAACAAACAAACCGTAAAAAATGGGAAAAAGAGAATTTATAACGCACGTCGATACTAGGTATACGATTTTTTTTTTTTTTTCTTCTTCTTCCTCTAATTTTACAAGCAAATATTATATTTATATACCTCACCGACGAATGCTGTTTAAATTCACTCAAACCCATGGATGTGTGGGAATTATAACCGCGAGGGGTTGGTTCGTATGATTTTCAGTTAGAATTTTTTTCACCCCCAGGTTAGGTAGCTAATGTAAAGTTTTCCCTTGATTTTCCGCACATAAAAAAAAAAAAATAAAAAAAAATAAAATAAAATAAAGCTGGGAAAAATTACACGAGGGATTTTTCAACCCCCCTATTGAGCGGATCGTACCCTACCGAAAGTTATAATTGCGATTAGCAGTTAGCAGTCACCGAAGATTTCTGGGGGATGAAAAAAAATCTTTCGAAGTTTTTTGGTCGTTGGAAATATATATATGTATATAAAAACACCAACTGTAGATATTTCTACTTTTACAAGTTTTGAGGTCCTTATACGCGATTGGGGTGAAAAATTTTTCAAGGTAAGTCTTTTAGAAGCGAAATAATGTACCGAGAAGTTGAGTGAGAAAAAGATGTGCCTTAGGGATTTTTCGTACATATTTCATCGATTTTTTTCATTCTATTCAATGTTGACTTCGGCACACCAGTATACGTGGATTAAACCAACCCCTAAATAAAAGGAAGCTAGCTATAACGTCGAGATTATATGAGAATCGAAGAATTTAAAGACTCCAGAATTTAATATGCGACCTTAGGGCCTGGATTTTTTCCCTCGCGGTTTTTCAATTTCCAATTCTCCCGTTTTATGTGATGCTGACGATCAAAGCATCTCCTCGTTTAATTCGAGAAATGAATTATCGCAAATGAACGAGGAGCCAAAAGAATAAAAAATAAAAAAATAAGGGAAACTCTTAGCTGTCAAGAAATTTGGCAAATCTGTGTGGCTGTATATAGTAGAAAGCTATTAACTATCGCACGCACTCTGAATTAATGCTCTCTGATAATTTATGGATCACAGCGGCCATGGAATTAGTGGGAAATCCAGGGAAGCGTATAACGCAAGCTTACTGTACCAGCCAGTAGCATAGATAAATCTGCTTCGAGTTGGGGGTAACGTCTGTCATGGAAATTCCACTTTTCTGGAATTGCAACGAAAAAAGGGTAAAAATATATTCATCGAAGTTTCATTTTTGCCCGAATTCGTTCTTACCAGTTCTTCGAAGGTCTAGAAATCGCTTGGCAAAAGTCTTTGACGTTTGGAAAAAAATTATCAAAGAAGCTCGAGTCCTCAAAAAGCACCAAACAAAGCAGAGGGCCAATAAAGTCGGCTTTAGGCCCGCGATTCGAACCTGATTCTCAATCACGGAAGTTCTAAGGAAGCTTATTGCCCCCCTGATTCCAGATTTTTGTTCTCTTCATCTCTAATGATTGCTCGGTGGTTTTTTAATTTTCTCGAAGGAAAAAAAAAATAGGTGTTTGAAAAAGTTGTACGAGTGCAGAAAGAAAAAAAATTTGAATGGAAGGCAGAGAATAGATGATGGCACAGAAAATAGAAGAGATGAAAATAAGAGGAAAAGGGAAAAAAAAAATAGTTCCTCCATTAGCCGACTGATGGAAAAGAGGTGGGCAATAGGAAACCGTCTCTTCTTATTGTTGGATGATGGCTGAGTGAGGGCGCATAGATCTATAGACCTTTAGACTAGCGTAGAAAAGAACGTTTTATTCTTTTCTATACGACGTTTAAAGCTCGCGTGGTAGATACGGTACGTTTTCTTCGAATGATTTAGGTCGGAGAGCTTCTTGCACACACGTGCTAGTGCCAACCTCCCTCGTTTCCCAGTTTCACATCTTCTTATTCTTATATTCTTGTTCCTTTTATTCTAGTTCTTATATCCTTTGGTCTCGTATCTTCATACCTAACCTAGGTATACTCCACGTGAGAAAATCCAGAAGACATCCTTCGCGATAATTTACTGCTGGATATACTCGTGTTAGAGGGTAGCTCTTAAATACCTCTGCCAAATATACATACTCTCCAGATCCAACATCCAGCTTCCTCTATACTCTTCGGGGAGAAAATTCCTCTTCGAATTCCTCTCACCCATTGGTATAAAAATCCACAAACTGCTGAATAAATCATCATTGACCATCCTGACCATGAAACCGTACCGTGTCCAGCTGATCAGGACTCGTGCAGTGATCCTGAGATCAATTTTCAATCCTCATGAGGTTAAGGAGTACCCAGAAATTACCTCTGTACTCTTTCAATATCGAGGGCTGATCATCATCAAACTGCTGCAACTGTCCTGACCATGAAGCTTTATTGTGTCCGGCTGATCAGGACTCTTGCAGTGATCTTGAGATCAATTTTCAATCCTCGTGAAGTGAAAGAGTAGCCAAAAATTGCCTTTGGACTGTTCCAAAATCGTGATGGATTTTCTCCAACTCCAATATCGAGGGCTGATCATCATCAAACTGGTGGAACTATCCAGACCATGAAGCCGTACCTTGTCAGGCTGATCGTGAGATTGATTTTTAATCTTCGTGAGGTGAAGGAGTAGATTGCTTTTGGACTCTTTGAAAATCGCGATGGATTTTCATCAACTTCAATATCGAAGGCTGACCACCCTGATAAATGGCTCTTACTCAGTGCCAGACGGTTGGCTAAATGAATTTGACATGCAGTTAGAGTAGGTGCCGGACCGTTTCTTATGATCAAATTCGATAGCCGCAGACCAAAGCGCGTTTCCATTCATCGATGAATGAAGCTCGACCATTAGCGGCATTGAGAGGGTTCGTGGGGTATACCGAGTATCGTCTAGACTCTGGACGTTTCACGGGACAGGTGGCCGAGCTGGGTTTGTCGTCGTTTCTAATAACGCTACACTGGGTACTCGAGGTAAATTGAATCGATCAGATTCCCTTCTCCTTCTCGTCTGCGGCAAAGGGCAATTTCGTGCAAGTGAAAGACAAAAAATCAACCTTGATGAAGCTGTGGCCTCGACCCTTCCACTCACAAACTCGATATTTGCTTCCATCGATCCTCTACCCACCATGCCACCTCCATCATGCTTCCAGAAAATTGAGTACCACGATGATGCTGATGATGATGACGAACTTTGACCGAATTCGAAATAGTGAAATGTGCATTGTGTCGTCGTAGATCATGAAAAAGCTAGGTGTCCGTTTCGGGACCAGTTGTGCTGCACGTACACTATGGTACATTATCGCTGGAAGAATTCAACAGCCCAGAGTCAGTTCAGGTACCCTGCAGGGGTTGGGTTGTGCCGCGGATTATTCGGGTCGCTGTGAGATATGTGAGTGAGGATGGCACGAATAAATTCTCAACGAGGCCACCCCGTGTTTCGCATTCCCATCATTCAGACTAAAAACACTCAACCTTTCCAACCGGACTGATGAACGGTTTAGTTACAATATTAACACACATTGCGCGACCGTAATGGTTCATTCCATGAAAATTCAGCCATTGATGGCAAAAATAATGAACCTTGCCTTTTTCGACTTGGTTTGCACTGTGTAGGGATGTATGTATGTACGTATAGAGAACTTTTTGTGTTTAGAATATCATGGTCTGGTTGATTCGCTTTGGAATGAGTGGTCGATGGTGTCTGTAGCTCGATCAAGTCCCGAGATATTGAGAAAAAACTTTCATCTTTAAGGCGATATGGTACAAGTGCTTTGAACCTAACCTAGTTGACACAACGTAATATTAATCTGACTGGAATTCTACTAGTATTTTTCAAACGGTAAAATACTCAGCCACCTTCTGCCGTGGTAAAGCATTTATCTCCCGAGTTTCATTCCAGTGGGTTGTATAGTTTGGAAGAAATTACGAATCGCGTTTTCGAGGTGATAGACAATTGGCAATCATTGAATCCCGAACATATTATAGTCACGTGGCACCTTAAGGCGACATGGAAGTCTGATAGAAATTTCATGATTACAAATTGTCGTCACCTCGAAAACGTGAATCATAATTTCTCGACGACTAGCCAACCGATCCGAACGAATCCTCGACGAATGAAGTCAGTTTTTTGGCAGAAACTGGTTGAGTATGTCACTTGGTCAAAAAAACTTACAGGATTCCAGTATAGCTCATGTTTCTTTCCATGTTAGCTAGGTTAAGTTGGAAGTGATCTCTACAACATCAGCTCAAAACGCGCACTCTGCTTGTATCCTGAAAAGTATTTTGAAGCATTCCAGCATCCATTTACGCGATCTTTCACCCAAGGGGATGCTGTCGAAAGAGCAAACGTGAGAATGACGTGAATAATTCATAGCCCGTGCCTCGGTCTTACATATCCATGTGGATAGGATCAATCTTCTATTTCTCTTTGCTATTTTGATTTCCTCGAGGTACCTACTCGCACATCCATATATGAGAATTTCTCACCACTGTCTTTGGCCTTTGGCAACAAAATCGATACCCAGCAATGAATCCACTGCTGTTACTTTCCCAGGACGATGTGAACTTTGCTTCGCTTATGAATTTGTTACAAAATTCTTCACCTTTCACGCAAAGGTTATCAAATTTTTCACAGACTTTGTTATTTTTTTTTTATTATTTTTATTTTTTTGACCTCTGTACCGGCCAGCGTGCGACGTTCGCAGAAGGTCGATGATATAATTGATCGCTGTATTATGGTGCGTTCCAGCTGGAAGGTGTGGGAATTTTCTTTAGGTGGTAAAATGCCGAACGAACACGAGCCACATTTTTCACAACGTCAAAATACCCTGTCAGATGCAGCCGAGCTTTCGTGGGGCAAAAAAAAAAAAAAAAAAAAAAATATCTATATATATTCTTTCCTTGGACCAAAGAATGTCCGAGCGAAATATAACCGCCTTTAAAAAAGCTTCTCCGTTATTTCTTGGTGTTTTTTCTCTCACCATTCGGCTTCGGAAATTCGGTTATGAAGCTCGCCAATCAGAAAACGAGCTTTTCAATCACTCGTCATACTTTTTTGCACGATTAAAAGCTCGCTACTATTTTTTGTTTTACCAAGACGAAATGGAAGTCTATGTAATTTCCTGACAATGAGACAAAACTTGTAGCATTAATTAAAAATGTGAAGTGTTTAACTTTGATGAAACTATTTACAAAAATGTTTCATCCCATTCCGTGTGATGTGATTCCCTTATTTCAATTTCCTCTTTCAAGGTAGGTATACGTTTAAAGCGTGTCTAAGTTTTCTTCTTCATCCCTTATACCTTTACCTTATACAGAGGTAACTAATGCCCTGGTGGTTTCCGCACGTGTGCTTTTCGCCAAAGTTCATCCTTTGAAATGATATACCTACCTACCTTAAGTTGTGTATTGGTTCTTCAACGTTCCACCTCGAGTTACTATTACTTTGTCTCTATCCTACTAACAATAAGACACATTTGAAGTTAGATTACACTTTCTGTAGATGTATACATATATACATTATAGGTAGCTGTGTTTCGACAACCGGGTAAGCCGATTTACTATCTATCGCTTCTATTCTATTCTCTATACTTCCTGCACCCGCACATCGTGTTTGGTAATATATTTACAACTCGATGTTGGTATAATGGAGAAACAAATCCTGTACATCGACGACCCAATATCTCGTACAAATATTTACTAGAATATCCCCTATCGATATGTATATACCATCCGTTCGTGGGATGCGCGATATTGCTCGAAGCTTTTACAAGCTTTTTTTTTTTTGAGAGAGAGATTATCAAACCTATAAGCTAATTTCCTCCAATTTTCACCGATTATTCACAAAAAAAAAAAAAACAAGTCAGAATCCTCCGGATCTGTTGAAAAAATCGCAAAGATGGGATAAAATTAATCGCGAATAATCAACTTGAGAGCTTTTTTTTCGTCTCTTTCGAAAACAAATGTTGATATTCTCGTTCAAAAGCTCGGAGCTTTTTTTTTTTTTCTAGATCGGAAATTTTAGTATCCAATAATTTCTCTGTCTGATTTAGCAGAACGCTGATCGCGAGCTTGAAATTCCAAACGTTTTGCCTTCTAGCTGAATTTTGAGAAACGATTCAGATGGTAACAATTTTCAGAATGCAGATTCATGCAGGGGGCATCTGGGGTAGGGATTTGGGTAAAAAAAGCTTCGATTTTGCGACCATCAATATCGTGTCCGGGGTATAATTAATGACTGAGAGATATCCGGGTCAAGTTTGATCCGGGGGTTAAATGCGGATGAAGGTGGGGGGTGAGTTTGGTAAAATTGAAAAATATCGCTCCGTTAGCCAGTAATCTACTTCGACGTTGAACTTCTGAGATTAGATATTATCAGGATGGGTGAGGGGTAGGGGGTTCAGGTATAGTCCTGAACCAGCTAGACTGCATAGTTCGCCAAACTATTCGAAGCTTTTTCTTATATACCACCCTTTGCTTTTTGCACCAGAAAACTATCAGTTTAACCGAATGGTTCTGCCCCCCGCCTCGAATACTCACACTTGTACAGACCTGAGAGGGGGGGATTCTTGGGCCACTAGTTTCTGTGATAGGGGGTTGTTACCCTCTACGTTTGTCGACGCTTTCCGACGCCCCAGGCGTCTCGACGACATATACCAATTCGACCGACGTCGACGTCGACGTCGACGTCGACGTCACCAGGCACTGGATAAGTCCGTTCTAGGACGTTGGGAAAATTCCATAAATCAGTCTCCCTTATATGTATAACCCCAGCTGTACTTTTAGATTAACGAGCTTTAAAGCACCGAGCTTTTCCACTTTTCTTCATCCCTTTTCTGATATATTCTTATATAGCGCTCCTTTTTGGTGTCCGTATAAAGCGTTTCGCTTCTGTATTTATCTTTCCTTATACGAATTAGCTACTGGTCTATTCCGCTCCGGATAACCGTGTCCGACATTTCCGGATCGACGATCCGCAAATGCGAGCTAATCGATGAATAGAAAAAAAAAAGCAATCCTACCCTGACACGACCCGGATTATGTTACACAGTTTCGACGGAATTGCATAAGCCGGTGCGGATTAGTATCGGCTAATTATTGCCATCCGAAAATTAGGTGCCTTGTTGGACAGTTACATATCCTCGATACGCGATCATTGGGGTAGGTCGAAAGCTTCTCTTTTTCGGAAATTTGCGCTTCTGATGCTGATGAGAAGTGCAAAAGCGATAAATTTTGTACTACTGACTGAGAGTTTTTAGGAAGATTATTTCCCCGAAAGTCTACGTAGCCGATTTGAAAAACACCGATGGTTCAAAATTCCGAAAGCTAAAGATTCGAAAAGCCAAAACTCCGAATCTCGGAATTCGCGAAATGCGAAGTCGTTTATTTCACAGCTTTGTCACGAGCTTCTCTTAAATTCGAGGATTTTTGGACTTTCTGAGTTATTAACTTTCGGATCTTTGATCTGTCTGAATTTCCACCTTTCGGAATTCCCAAATTCTGAACGCTAACATTTCTGGAAACTCAGAATCGAGTCTCAAATAAATTCGGAATTTTGACCCTTCGGAACTTTTCGAATTCGAAACTTTAATCCTACCCCTGAATTACGTGTGAAAATAGTCAAAAGTTCTTTCAGACGTTCCAGAATTTGAGTCAAAAGCTCCACAAGAATTGTGGACTTGTATTCGAATCACTAGTAACTGAAGCTGCTGTTCAATCCCAAAAAGCTCGCTTCTGACCTTCAGGCGCCTCCGCACTGTGTACACTCTGTCGCCTGAACGCAAGCTCAAAAGTACACAAATGAGGATTTCTTCTGACCATCAGGCTTGCAGCTCTCGCGTGAACTACGATGACGTGGATCGATTGAGAAATACTTGAGTTACAATTTTTTGATCAGAACAATTCACGTCTGCCACATTCGAAGAATCCCGAAGGTTAAAAATCCAAAAGAAAAAAGCTGAGGAAACGGCTTCCGATCAATTTCGATGTCCATGTATATCGTATCCAAGAAGTATCTCCGCTTATGTGGGATATCGAATCGTAGCGGAATTCGTAGTGGTGCTTTTAATAATCTGCGGATACTGCAGACGATATACATACATAAAAGATGTAGGAAATTCGTTGGAATAAGACGGGATTTATGTCGGGAGTAAATCTGCTCTACTACCCATATCGCGATTACCTGAGATTTTTCACTGAATCTTATCGTTCATCGACTGAAATTACATACCTCGCTTGCTTTTTCCGATAAAAAATAAAGAACAAGGGGAAAAAAAAAGAAAAGGGTAAGAAAAGGGAATATGAGCTTTGGGATTTTTCGATATCGCAATATAATTCGGCTTCGTTCAAAATGATCGACCAAATTTCACTGAAGCTTTTATCTATACTGCATATGAATTCGAGTTTAAGGTAAAAAGAAACGAGAAATACTCACCTGAAATACATAATTACGATTACATTATAGACTGTGCAGTCTGTAAACGTGGCACACTCTCTAGCTTTCTTGTCAAGTAGAAAAATTTCTCACAGAATCGATCCACTGCGTTGATGTTACGTATATTCCTATAGTGAACGAGTTGTCACCGAGATATACGTAGCTATCTAGGAGGATGAAAACGACTCGTTGGCGAGAATACCACGAGCTTCACTCAGCCGCCGCCAAGCTTCTTATTTTATGTTATTTTTCATTTTTATTTTCATTCTTATTTCATATATTTTTTATTTTCTTCTTTTTTTTTTTCTTTGTTTCGTCACCCCGCAGGATAACTGGGACGTGGAATTGGAACGCGATGAGAAAAACAATGACGTAATACAAGAGAAATTGAAAAATGACTACGGAAACGAGCTTGCGGTTTCGCGACGTGCTTTTTACTCATTGCGCATAACGCAATTTCCATTTTTTTTTTCTCTTTATATTTCTCTATCTTTCTTCATTCTTGAATTTTTTCTTTGGTTAATCTATATACTGACGTTGGTTTCAGAAACAGTCGAATTTTCTTTCGCTAATTTGATCCGAAAAAATGGAAAATTGATGAATACAATTTTTCGCGAGGAAAAACGACAATGTGTGAGCTTTTGCTTCGAATTTCTGTATTGTTTGATTATTTTCACAGCGAATGTGAATTTGGAGAAATTCTAATCCTTTTTGCCGTTGAATTAATACGTGATAGGCGAAATGCGTCGCATTATCTACGACTTGCTAATTTGCAAAAAAAAAAAAACAATAATTTCAAACTTCACGACTAAATAGACGCGAGACAACAATTTCAATGTGAATCCCGAGGTCTGCTTCCGACCTCTCAGGTTTATTTCTTGACGATACTTCACGCCCAACGAGCGGAAGTAACGTCAAGATATGCGGACGAGGGTTATATACACTTGTGTAAATTTCCTAACAAGCCGCAATTCTCTTCCCTCGGCTGGTTTCTTCTTTCCCTTGTTTTCTTTTTCTTCACTTTTGTTTCATTTTTTTTTGTTTTTTGTTTTGTTTTTTCTTCTTCTTTCTTAGAGTTGGACGAAACGCGATAATCCAATACCAATCCTAAATTTTTTAATTTCAACAAAAAAATCTTCTATTCCAAAAGCTCTGCGCCGTAAGAATTTTTGTGCACCGTTGGTCGGTTCAATTGTAAGCTCGTTAAGGGCTCATTTTGTATGAAAATAAAATCCTCGTCATGCGTGAACGAGGGAATTTTTCAATGTTTTTCTTTTAGCTAAGTTATTCGCAAATTAGTGTGGCTCAAACTTTGGAAAGTTTGGATAATCGACTGTAAGTTTGCACATAGTTGATTTTTTTTTTTTTTTTCAAGATTCCTGTCGTTCACGTGATGAGGCGGATTTTATTTCCGAACAAAATAAGCCCTCGACGACCTTAATCGGATCAACGGTGCTCCAAAATCCCTACGACACAGATTTTCAAAGTAAACATTTAAAAAAATGTGAAATGCACTTTGGTAAAAAATAGCATTCAATTGATGCATTTAATTTGATCGAGGAAAAGTTCCTATTGCAAAAGAAAAAACAGAAAAGGAGACGGAACAATATTGAAAAAAAAAAAACAACCAAAAGTATGCCAAACCTTCACATAATCAGGCTGGGAATGTCATTTTAGCGCCAAGTCATTGGCAATCAAGTGAAAAATAAATGTTTTGCCTTTGGAAAATTGACGATATCCTCTCAGAAAATTTCTCCAATTTCATTTGGTTTTTTTACTCCAATTCTGCCCGCAGGTGTTTTATAATTTGACGATTATGATGATCATGGGAAGCAATGAATTGAATTTGGGATTCGTTTAATTTTTCCAACCACAATACTTTAACTGATCCCTTTAAACGATCGCCATCACTTCCTACATCCGGGGTGTAGAACGTACGAGATTGACAAATAGTTCTGCATTTATTAGTACCTATACTCTACGTAACAGTTGGATTCGAATGATGGTTAACCAATGGATTATCATCAACCAATACAGTAGCTGCAGGTTTCGGTAGGATTTGATTTTCCAGTTGTGTATACGAAGTCC
The DNA here is from genome assembly GCA_963989295.1 of Ametastegia equiseti. Lineage (NCBI taxonomy): Eukaryota > Metazoa > Arthropoda > Insecta > Hymenoptera > Tenthredinidae > Ametastegia > Ametastegia equiseti. Next base: position 14,160,466 of record OZ022398.1, read on the forward strand.
TGGGTACAACGGTACCGCAGCTGGATATCGCGAAACGCTTATAATTAGCTTTTGCGCCTTTACTCCGTAGGTACCTAATGTCAACGTCAAAGATAATTGGGTTGTCAGTTCGGTTGAGCATTTATCCCCCTCCTGAATCAAATGAATAAATCAACTCCCTCAACCGACAAAATAAAGTGAAATCTGATAAACCAAAAACATCCTACGTTGCTGGAGATCCGTTTATACCTTTTCATCTCATTCAAACATTTCGTCACCCAGAAATCCAAGCTTTTTTCATTTCCAGAGATGATGAAATACCTACACATTTTCTTTCGCTGCTGACATCCTCCGATGAAGTTAAATTTTTTCAGGAGCTTCTAAAGCTCAATATAGCCGATCGAACTCCGAAGACTGATCAACATGTCGATATTTTGGTCTTATCGTGGCTGATTGTGAGTCCATTTCATTTTCTTGATGTTGTCATAATTTGAATGAGATTTCCTTGTTCGCGATGTGATCCTGTATGACGAAGAGTGGACTAGGCTGCTGAATGAAACGATAATTAATTATACAGCTAGGAGTTTCCGGAGGAAGTGGGTCCAAAGAGCGACTGTATGCTTCAGGACAAAGGACTCAGGAATTTCTCGGTATTTACTTTACCGATAGCTCATAGATTCGAAGAGTCGATCTGTCGATAAGGATCAGGACGAAAGTACCTCCGATCAGTTCTACGGAATAAGAAATTAATATCCTGCGAAGAGGTCCTTTTCAGGCGTGAAAATCACCTCGAAATCTGGCTCTAATTTCACCCAGGTTTTGTTTGTAAGAACAAAAACTCGTAAGGGTATTTCGTAGACTTATATACATATAAAGGTATAAGGTCCAGCGACGGACCCCTGGGCAGGTATACCTGCAGTCATCAAATTAGAGGAAACGAGGTGTGACGCGAGTTAACCTATAGTATACCGTTGAGGACTTTCGTTCAATGGGAAACTCCATATCTCAAGGGATAAAAAGCCCAACGTTGGGCTCGTTTGGCGGGCAACTTTTTTCCTTCTGATTTTTAGTTCATCTCCTTTTCACGCGTATGCGTAGGGGCAGGAATGTATGGGTCTCATCCTGATGCCTAAAAGGATAAAATTCTAAACTGTTGACCAGAACTAATTCCCTCCGAGGACGCACTGGCAACCCGACCGCAACTACATACAGAGATATTCACCCAAATTTACCCAAATTGCAAAAAAAAAAGAAAGAAAAAACTTTTACGGGGGTGGCTTTTTGCCCACCCTCTCTGTCCGGTTTTGTCAATGAGCCAATGAGGTCCTTTGGGGTCGATGTCATCGTCGAAACCAACACGTCCAAGTTTCAGTTAATTAATACCAGAATTCACGTTCGTTAATCATTTAATTATGTTAATTATTTAATTATAATTAACCACTTTTTTGGGATGCAGACAAATTTCAAGATTCTTTTAATAAATCTGATTCCAAATTAGGACTTCTCAAGTCTTACTCGTATTACTTGAGTCTCGTGTAATCCAGATTTTAAGTATCCTTCTCGATTTTCTCAAACTTCATCGCGGGTTTCCCAAAAGTTTGATAAATTTTTCAGAATTTGATCGAATTTCCCTGGAATTGCACTTGATTTTCCCCAAATTCTATTAGATTCTCAATAATTTCACGGAGTTTAGCAGATTTTTCAGAATTTACTAGACGTTTCCAAAATTCTATTTTTGATCTTCGTATTAAATCCACTGGAGTTTTTCCAAATTGAATCTCATTTTTCTAGAATTTTGGGGGGTTTTCGCCAGATTTTATCGAACGTCTCAGAATTCTACGCCGTTATTTCTAGCTCCTTACTTTATTCCAAATTTTCCTTTGGGGTTTTCCACGTCAGAATGTTAACCAAAAATCCTGACAGAATTAGGGTCGAAAGGTATTTTTATAATCCGAATATAGATACGAATCTGGAGAGTTCTCAAGAGGGAAGTGTTTTCTCGACGATCTCATATAACCAGAAGTTTTTCTCACGCGTTACCATAAAGATGAGACAAAATATGTTTTTGTGGTTGATAAATTTACCGCAATGACTAAGTTTATGAACTTCTCTTCACAAAACCCGTATAGAGAAAACTGCTAGATTACTATATACCCCGGCAAGTTTTTCTCGCTTCGGAGCTAAGCGATTGGAAAAAATTTATTGAACGCTGTCAAATGATCCTTGCCTGATAAGATTTTCCCTTCCTTTTCTCTCATCCCTCACTATAACATCCTACAGAAACTTTCCAAATACGTTCACAAAAATTCCCCATATATACACGTTTACCCGTAAAAATAAGAAATCAGAAAATTCTTGAACAAAAAGTGAATTATTTTTCATTTTTTTTCTATATGTTTTCCCAGCCCCCCTGCCAAAATTCGTTGAATTACTTTTGGCATATGAGACGGTTGCCTTTCCAGGATATTTCCGGAATAATTTTCATCAGAATCAATCGGGGGTTCTGCAAAACGCGTGTTTCAAATAAGTCCTATATCAATCACCCTACGATACAAACGCAAATTTTATTGCGAATATTTTCGCCGAATATCTAAATCGTTTCGCGAGAATTGGCATTTTGAAATTGTATTGCCGTAAAGGTGCAGGATATCAATCAGCTCCAGCTGATATTTGATTTTACCATAACTCGAATTGGCCTTACGAAAATTCCAAAAATGAACTATCAAATACTGTCATGGCATTTTTTGCTGGTTGAATTTCTTTCTTCAGCCAAATGGAACCTGTGCCAATATATCGGAAGCTGTCTAATCGTAAGAGACGCGTCCTGGACGCGAAACTGAAGCTGATAAGAAAGCACCCGAGTGTTGGATGGCAGGAAGATCAGATACCTATACGTGGTTGTAATTAAGGGTTGGCAGATGGCTGCCTTGCGTACATATATATACATACATACATACATACATACATACATACATACATACATACATACCTACACATGTATTCTCAATCGCTTCGAATACCGTGTGAAAAGCCAAGGCAAGTCTAGCAAGGGTGCGAATTGAGGGTAGAAACGACGTCAATCGGAGGTAGCAACGTTCTTTTGACACCAACTGTGACCAGCGTTGGGACATTCTATATAGGTACTTGTGAAGAAAGAATCGGAAAGAAACGTTGGTCCTTGGTCCTGGATATGGGCGAGATGCCAATTCCAATTAGGGTCGACAGCCATCTCACGAAGATGGTGGTCCATACATACCTACACGTCCATGTATTTCTCTTGCACCTTGGTGAACAGCACTGGTTGTAATATCGGTATCGACTGTATCCCAGCAAAGGGTCGTCAAACGGTACAAAGAAATTTCTCAGCTGAAGTGTCTAGATTCCGGATAGCAGTCTCTGTATTCTACTCATTACTCGGTACCTTAGTATCTACCTCTAGGTAGAAATATACCTAGAGTACCTTCGATGTATCGAGTGATCATAGAGGTGAGAATTGCAGAAAGTGGAAAGAAATTGAAAAGAATTTTTTCTAGTACGATGCAGGGCGATGGGTAATTGGAAACCGATGTAAAAACACCCTATATCGAGCCGACCCCATCGTCGTAGAATTGAGCGACAAGCCAATTTCGAAATTTCATTATTCCTGGGCTAGAAGGGGTGTAATTGAATCTTGCCCTGTTTTTTTGGTTTTTTTTTCTTCTTTGTATCTCAATTTCGGTGTTGCTGCTAAAGAAATTCGACTTTTCGTATGAAATTTCGGCGTTGAAAACTCAGACAAGTTTTTCTAGGATGTGAAAAAGAAAAATCTATACTTCGTGGGTTTTTGTCTGATTGGATAATCTGAAAATTAACAACATCGTAAAATTCTCGTTCAGAAGTTTCGCAAAAATTCTCCTTATTTCCGCATCCAACGTAAAAAATATTTGAGTTGTGAGGATTGGCGAGATATTTAAGGGGAGGAGTATGTCGTGGTTGGAAACATTGAACGTAGTCCAAAATTAATTTGTTTCATCACCAAAGTTTATTTTGCATCATTATAATCATCTCACTTAAAAACGATTGCTGCACGAATTCAGGCACACCGTGTGGGTCCGATTCGACTTATCTATGATCAAAATTCTAAGGAATACAGACCGTCACAAATTGAACGAGGGAAATTAGAAAATTTAATTTTCAGGCTGAGTTATTTGCAAATAAGTGGAAAAGAAATGTTCGATTTTCGGAAAATTGGCCATTATATCTTGTATGATAATTTTTTCAATTCAATTTCCTTCGTTCAATTTACGACGGCGCGTCTTCCGAACAATTCGGATCCTGAGAAAGTGAAATCGGTCTTACGGTGTGCCTCGATTCGTGCAGCGACTGATTTTTAGTGAAATGATTATAATGATATAAAATGAACTTTGGTAAAGAAATAAATTGATTTTTGACCACATTTTATTTTTACAACCACGACATACCTACTGCTCCCTTTAATAATTCATTTTTCGAATCCTTTTTGCGAAAAATGTGTCCCCGATATACTTACGGAGGTAAAGTGAAAAATATCCTGCGTTCGTAAGTCCACAAGGATTCTGTAGCTGTAGCCTTTAGGGGTGAATGAATCGTCTCTTCGAGTTGGACGTAAGACGTGGTAGAATCACGTCGTTTGCGGGAGTTACCAACTTTGGTCGTTTCGCCTGACGTAGGATATCGAGATTGCGTTCTAGGGGGGGGATTGGTGGCAAGGACGTACAATCCTGGCAAGGGCGAATCCCTTTCCCACGTACATACAAACCGCCGTGGGACTGAGAAAACCACCAAGAACCGTATCAGGACCACGAAACCGCGTCCCCTGCAGCTTCGTGTATCAGGCAAAACAATGAATTAATGATCTCGACAGCGTCCGTGTTTCTCGTCCTTAAATCGCTGCAGACATACAAGTTCATTGAGCTTTTCTCTCCTGCAGCTCGAAGGGAATTTTCAATTTTCATCAGCCCTATAGGGAGCGATTTTTCTCCACTTTTTCAACTTACTTTTTTTTCTCTCCTCCGCATCTTTGGCTGATCAGCTTCTTTACCGAGCTGTGAATGGGGTGTAAAAAGCTCCTACCCACCCTGGAGATGCTCGAGCTTTTTTTTTCTTTTTTCTTTTTTCTTTTTTCTTTTTTTGTTGTTTTCTTAGGATCTCAATAATCGTCAAGTTCCCGATGCAAGTCTGAACAGCTCGATGTATTCATACGACTCAATGGCTTGACGTTAAATCGATATTCTTCGATGAAAAAGCTCTGCATCCCTCAATCCTAAATCCTCCATCCTTTCTTATCTTTCGTCCTTCAGGGGATGGTTTATTCCCATTCTTATTTATGTATACAGAGCACTGCTTCTTACGAGATTACGAGATCTTCTACAAGCAGAGTATATATGTATATATATATATAAGAACTTGCTCACTTATCACTAACCACTTCCATATAGGTATACTCTTCTCGAACTGTCATCAACTTCGTAGCTCAGCAATTCTTTATATACCATACTATAGTATATCCTGCAACCTGCATCCGTATTAAACTTACTCGATTGGTTCCAACGTATCCAAAGAAATTCCAGTCACGTCTTAAGTGATTGGATCTGCCTCAGCTTCTTATCCGTCTAACGTCTAACGTCTAACGTCTGACGTCTTACATATACATGCCTATCAGAGTTCGGAACTATTAGGTTGATCAGAAATTAAGATTCAAATTCATCCCCTGCCTCCCTTTCTGCCATCGAAAGAGTCATTTTCGATGGTAATCCTTGGCAGTACTCGATTCAAATTTGTTTAGGGATGTTTTTGCGAAAAAAAAAAAAAAAAAATGCAAAATGGGTCGATAAGAATTACAAATTTCTACGCAGCTTACTTTATAGTTGGTTTACTTTTTCAGAGATTTCCAATGCGCAGGGTGCAGGGGGAGAGGATGCGAAAGCACTTATCTCTTTTCACCTCGTAAAAGCTTTGGTGCTTTTTCCAATTCCTTGCAGTCATGACGTCCCGGAAATCCTGGAATAACCAAACGCAGTTAACGTCGACGATGACGAGGTCGTCGTGGCACCTGGAGCTTAAACGGTCTCATTCAACCGACTGTGCAAATCTTCTTCTTTTATGGGTGAAAAGGATCGATACATTTCACCTTTACGAAACTTTTTCGCAAAACTTGCGTACCTACTGCAGTTTAGGGGTGTTGAGTAGGTAAGCGAAATTCAACCGTCTGGTTGCATCGCGAGGTTCGCGGATTGCATTAGCTTGAATATTTACTAGTACTCGGATACTTTTTTTTTTTTTCTCTCTGTTTCTTTTCTACTTCACGGTGAAATCGACTTCCGGCTCTTTTCCAACTTTTACAGGCCCTTTTTTCGTTTTATTTTTTTCCTATACCCCTTCTTCTTCTTCTTCTTCTTCTGCTTTTTTTCTGCTTCTTCGTTTCTTTTACTTTTGTGGATTTCTTTTAACTTCGTTCAACACTTTCCCGTGCTTTCGAATCTATTGCGCCTTCACAGTACCAACCAACCCCTTGCCACAAACGTCCAGAGTTGCTCTTTTCTTCTTCAGAAGCTCACCGGGTGCAGGCGACAAAAGATTCCTCCTCGATTTCAACCCCCGACGACATCCGGCGTATAAGGGCTCGTATATGGCAAAGAATCGCGTTGATACCTGTATAGTATATATCGAGAGTAAAAAATTTAAGGGAGAGGGTGGAAAATATCTTTCTCTCAAAAAAAAAAAAAAAAAAAAGAAAAAAGAAATTACTACCCCCGAATGTTTTTCACCCCTATTTTTATCTCGTACTCGAGCCAAAAGTACCTAAAACGTCAAAGAAAAAAAAAAAAAAAAAAAAAAAAAACCGAACCGATAGTCCCTCGCCATTATTGCTATCTAAGTTAAAACCTATTCCAAGCTCTGAGCGCGTCTTTGAACTTTGTTGTTTCGTTTGGCGAGTTGAATTTACGGAGAAACACACCCTCTTCTGAGGGTGGCAGCCCTACTTAACCGCCTAAAAAGGTCAAGACGAAACGAACCAGTCTGAAAAGTTGCCTTGCTCTATACTGATGCATCTAACACCGTAAATAATGGGAAATAAATCAATATAAATAAAACTTTTCACTGTTTAACAAACTGCAAAAAGACTTGGAAATTTTTTCCCTTAGAATTCAAAATAATCGATCGATTTTTGACTACTTAGATATATAATTTTTCCAACCGCGACGGACTCATCCTTTCGAATGATTAGGGGGTTGATTAGATTTTTTCGCGATTGTTTATCCGTGGGCTGCGTTTACTGTACCAATCCTGGTTCCTGCAGGATCCTGGTTGGTTTCAGCGGTTTACGTCGTACGTGAGATTAGACGAGCCAGGGATCCTCGCTAGGCGTAAACTAGATTAGAACGGTAGCACCGCAGAGGGTTTTGCGACGTGCCAAGAATCAAGGATTCGGTATTCTCGGTTAATTGTTGGTGTATCTAGACTGCCTGCCTTCTTGATTGAGAATGCTCAAATTCTATGGGGAAAAGCTTTGCGGAATTTTATGCAACCCTTACATCCCAGTTTCTTGTTTTCATCCCTTACATACTTCAGAAAAGCTTCAGAGGAAACAGATGAGTAGAGGGGGTGTTATATTTAGTATAAACTACCCCCTAGGGATATCGCCCTGCAGTATGTGACTCCTACGTAAACGGTGCTCAGGGGTAGACTCGCTCGTCCTTATACCTTGCAAAAACCTTCTCCGCATCTCAGCGTGAAACCATAAGTCACCCTGGGACCAGCCGCAGAAGCACCTCAGCTTCATCATCCCTCGTTCAACGCCTTCGTCTTCACCCCCCATCATCCCCTATTTTCTCAGTTTCTCCTTCTCGGGGGTTTCGTACTTCGAAGCTTTGTCTGCCAGGTATGAGGCAATCCCTTTCTCGAAATTCACCCTTCCACAATATCCTCCCCGAATTATTATCCTACCTATACTCGTAGACCGCCACTTCTCAGCTCGAGTGGTCCGACCTCCGAGCGGCTACTACCACTTCACGCATTCCTCTTCAGTTTTCGCTCTTCGTTCCCCGGTTGGCCAGTTTAGTTCCCCGGTTCACCGGCCTCTACTACTCGCTACAAGAGGGCTGCTTACGGGGTTCCTCTCTTCCCCTATCACTTCCGGCATGTACTTGCGGGATCCCCCTTTCCGGTTCCACTATGTGTCGCCCTTAATTGCGGGGGCGAAGAACCAACGGTTTAGGTACACTCGGTCGATACTATTGTACGTGCGCTCGATGTTTTTGACCTCTTCAAATTGCCACCCCCTCAATTTGATTTATTTTATTTTTTTTATTATTGACCTCTTTTTGGTGTTTCGGATTTTTCTCGGGTTTCTTTGCGGTTGAGTATGCGGGACTGAAGTCTTTCTTGTGTTTCCTATTCTTTGGATTTTTCTTCTTATTTTATTTCATTTATTTTTTGCTGTACATGTTCCAGGGGCTCGATCGATAATTCTATTAGGATTTTTGAGAGAAATTTTGAAACCGTTTTCGAAAAACATATTATAGATGAGTAGTCAGTCAATGGTTTTTTTTTTTTGCGATTAGCCAGATTTTTGGATTTCAAATATCGATTTTAGGGACTTCAGATGATTGCGGATGATTTCGCGAAAGATTTCAGACCTCAAATACTTGAATCCATTCGATTCCAAATAATTTTCGATTGCGTCAAATGATTAGACTCGATTTCAGAAGATTTCAAAGCAATTCATATGATTTCGAATTATTTCAAAGGTTTTAAACTCCAAATACATAATTTTGAATAATTTCCAATGTTCAAAATGATTCGACGTGATTTCAGAAGATTTCGTCCCAATTATTATATGATTTCGAATAATTTCAAAGGTTTTAAAGTCCAAATACATAATTTCAAATAATTTCTAATGAACTAAAATGATTCGATGTGATTTCGGAAGATTTCAAGTGATTTCATATGATTCTGCAAGATTTCAAATGATTCCACGTGATTTTACAAGATTTCATATGATTTAACAAACTTTTACAGATTCCCACACGACTCCAAATGATTTCCAAAGATTTCCAAAGATTTCTCGAATAGCTATACACAAGATTTACAAAAGTGATGTTCTCCCCGGATGCAGATATTCCATATTCTTCATCTCGTGCCTGAATTAACTTTCCGGCATAAATGGAAAACATTTGCTGTCTGGTTGACAATGAGTGAAGGGAGATCGAAAGGGAGAGAAGGGGAGGTTCTCTAAATTGTTTTTTTTTATTCGTTTTTTTTTTTTTCGTCTCTCAATGTGTGGATTTACGGTGATCGCAGGCGATTCCACGGTGATCGAATGAAGGGATTAAACGAGACCGTAACCAGATAGTCGAATTCATTATTCCAGGATTGGGAACCAGAGGAATGATTACCCCGAAACGAGATACGTCTTTCAGGGAAGTGTAACACGGAACATTCAAACCTCGAATTAAAAGAGATTACGAATTAAACACTTCGGGTGTAAAGGGAAACCATAAATACGGAGAAACTGCGTTTCAAGCTGAAAAAAAAAAAACGGAATACAAAGAAGAAAAAAACGTAAAAATTGGAACACTTTGGAGTATATGCGTCGTAAAACTTGTAAGAGGAAAAGATAAAAACCTGAAAGCCTACTGGAAAGGGTTGCATCTAACAATAAGTATATAATAATAATGAGAAAAAAGTGAGATTAGGGCTGATTTTCAGTCCGTTCAACGTTTTCCAAAAGCACATAATTCCACACATTTTAAGCAATTTTTAAAACACTGGAGGAAGAATTGTTCGGTACTAAAAACGAGGAAGTTGAGGCTGGTGATTATCTTTGTTCGAGTATCGTGTGAATGGAGGACGAAGGACGAAGGTAAAAAAATAAATGACGAAGGACGAAGGGTGGAAGTATCTGAGGAGTCGATTTTATCCTTTGGGAATGTTCGATGGGGGGCCGAGGAGTGAACGATTGCCGAAAAGAGGCTCCTTGTCAATCACTTTAATCCAAGGAAATGGGATTAACCCTTTTCGTTGCGGGATATACTATACTATAGATAGAAGACGAACCGTCATTTTACTACAACTGACGAATACCTTTCGAGGATCAGGATATTGAATAGGGTGCGGTAAAACGCCGATGAGTCTCCCGTATAATCCATCCAGCGCCCTTTATATATCCTAAAATTAATCCCACCCTTATACCCACGCCTTGACAAACTCATATTCAACTTTAGTGATCGTTAATCCCCCGTAATTACCTCGTCCAATTCATAGACATAGGTACCAAGTTTCAACCACCAAATGTGCTCAATACCTACCCTTCGAGATCGTATCCTCCTTTTTATTGTCACATTTCAAAGCCAAAAAGTGGTTCAATGAAAATATCATAACCTCTGCATAAAATTTTCTTCAATCAATCAAATAATACCAGAGGAATCTCCTTACAGTTTCAAAGTGGTTTATAGAAGGAAAATACAGGAAAAACTGGAATGTTGCGAAGCCATAACGAAAACATTCATTCCCTGACTATCGGTCAAAAAACGGACTGCCGAATTTCAAAAGTTGCAAAAGGTCGAAATTCCGAATTATTTCCCCGAAAAGTCTACGTAGCCAATTTGAAAAACTCCGAGTCAAAATCGCGTCTAAAATCAATCCGAAATTTCGACCTTTCGGAACTTTTGGAATCCGGAACTTCAATCCCACAAAAAAAAAACAAAAAAACGCAGGATTTAAGTGAATCCGTCATAACTCGGTAACAGTCTGTGATACGGAGGTCTATGATGGCTCATTTTCATCATCAAACTCCCCTTATTACCATTTGCAATTATAATAAAATCCTGTGACTAATCCATAAGTTAGAGCCATTCCAAATCGCTTTTCGAGACTACCAGCTTCTGTAATCGAAAAGAAAATGCAATGGGACATATAACCAGCTGGACAATGTCCGTGAAACGACATTGCAGTCAGAATGGAATCATGGAGATAAGCGTATAAGATTGCTAGGGCTTATCTGGTCCGCATAGTAGAAAGGACGGTTTGTCTCAGATATAGAGAGAAGTTTTCCTAGATGGGAATCATCACCCTCTAGAGAAGCAACGTCGACGTGGTGGTTAGGCCTACAGTTGACCTTTGGGAAATCCTCGTGTTTACCGACCTTTTGACGCTTGGTGAACGATTAGGGGTAAGGAAGAAGCTTACAGGTGTAGGCTGAAGGGCGATAAAGAGAAAAGGGGCAAAAGAACCAAAAAAAAAAACAAAAAAAAAACACATCCTACCTACCAGCTACCTGACGAATTTTCAACTTTTCCTCTGATTTGACCAGCTAGTTTTCGACGACGTGGAAAATAACGAGGGATACTTTCTGACCCCCAAGGGTTAAATCGGCTTAATCGGTCGGAGCCCAAGCGGGGTAGGTAAAAGCAGCTCTGGCAGTAGCTGCGGAGCCTCGAAACGTACCAGGGCGCTTTAATTAAGCCGTACATATACATATATACCGCATATGTGTAAACGAGGGTGGTTTTACGTGTGTAGATTATACCGAGGGTAGTTTCACCCTCACGTCCATCGCTTAGAATTTAGATAATACATGTATACATACCTATGCGAGGAAACACGTGCCGTAACTCGTATGGCTTGCTGGATGGCGTCCATGACATGCCACCACGTGAGTACACCGTTTTACCTTTGATATATATATATATATATATACGCATGCATCAACATTTCATCAAGAATTTTCAGCTTACCAGCTAATTACTTATACACCAAACCCCCAGGCCCTTTGCCCCCCCTTCTTTCGTCACTGTTCATGGTATTCAACCAGTTCTCGCCACTCTATCATCGGCTCTACTGGCTCCATTGGTAATCCTTAAAGGGTCTGTTCCGGAAGGGGTGGTTTTTTTGGACTTTGTAATTTTGGAGTATTTTTTTCTACTCTGGGGTTGGTATTGCTTTGCTTTAAATTGCCTACCCTGGACTTTGAGACTGAGAAAACTTCGTGGAAATGAAGTGAAATTTCGTTGGGTTTTATCGCAAACGTGATCGTGGACTTCTTGGGATGGAATTTGCCGATCAGCAGTGATTCCGAGGAGTCAGGAATAGTTTTTGTCAGATTTTTATAACACTTTGCGGGATTCGTGAGTTTCTATATGCAATTCGCAAGATTTTATCGGAATTGATGGACTTGCGGGAACTTCATCGATCGCGAACGACTTTAAGGACTGTGGAATATTTTTCACTAGACTTCACAAAAGTTGCGAAGATTTCATGGATTCCCATATTTTCCAAGACTTCGCAAGACTCAATGGGATTTCATGGATTTTAAGATTTTCTAAGAATTTACGAGAGTTGACGACAGTTGACGGGATTCCATGGCTTTCAATATTTTTCAAGCTCACCAGATTTGATGGAATTTCATGAATTTTAAGATTTTCCAAAAACTTCACAAGACTTGATGGGATTTCATGAACTTTCATATTTCCCAAGATTTCGTAAAACTTGATAGAATTTCATGGACCTCAATATTTTCCAAGCTTCGCAGATTTCACGAGATTTCATAGGATTTATAATCTCGATTCATTCGAGACTTGAGGATTAATTAATCCCTCGTTATTGCCAAAATCTCCGTCGGCTCTGACCGAAGATAAATCCGATAATGCAAAGATCACGAGCTCCGAATGAACCGCGTTGAACACAGCAAGATCAAAGTTCAATTCAATCCGGACGATTGAGGGAACGACGAATACCTACTTTTGAAATTTCCCGTTTCATGCAAAATTCCGATGCATCAAATGGCCCGAAATTATCGAGAGATGAAACAATATCGCTTGGCTAAACGAGGAATTGAAAATAAACGTCCTGCTGCAGGGCTGTAATTATTCGTCCCAGATTTGCTCCTTTTGTTTTGATTCGCACTGTTTCCTGAATCGATAACTAATCAATAGCAATTCGCCCGATTTCGATATACCAATATTGAATTTCGACTTATTCATGAGATGCGGACGTCCGCCAGATGGATAGCGAGAATATTAAGCGAGGGTTTTGTCTCCGTGTTATTTTCCGTTTTTTTTTTGTTTTTTTTTTTTTTTTCTTCTCACGGGTCGACAATATTAAAAAAAAATTTTTACAAACACTCTCACGAGTTGAACCATTAGCGCTCTGCCCGTTCTCGAGTAGAGCGAATAATGGAATACTTAATTCTCTAGCCTTCTCAAGCGAAAGCACAAAGCTTCCATTACGCGGTTTATCTGCCTCTCCTCCGGCCCGCAAGAACCTGGCAATTTTTATCCCCGATTATTACTCCCTCCATGGTATTACTTTTCGAAAAAAACCGAACAGCGAGCCCTGAGTGCACTCCATTCTCGAGAATCTCAACCAAGGGGATCAATCTTTTCACAAACGCGATACCCCGTCGATGTATCGCGTGGAAAAAAATTTCCAAAATACTTTGGGCTTTTGGAAAAAAATCGACAAATAATTTTTCGACTGTCTAAAAAGACCCTTGAATTTTTTACTTGCAAAATAACTGCTTGAGAGTTTCAAAGGTTTCGAATGATCAAAATTGCGAATTTATTTGAGACGCAATTCTGAGTTTCTAGAAACTTTAGAGTTTAGAAGTTGGAAATTTCGAAAGCCCGAAATGCAGGGAGCTCAAAGATCCAAAAGTTTAAAGCTCAGAAAGGCCAAAAATCCGCAAATTTTAAGGAAGCTCGTGAAAAAGCTGTGAAATAAACGACGTTGCATTTCGCGAATTCCGAGATTCGGAGTTTTGGCCTTTCGGATCTTTAGCTTTCGGAATTTTGAACCTTTGGTGTTTTTCCATTCGGAGTTTTTCAAATTGGCTACGTAGACTCGAGGGGAAATAATCTTTTGAAAAAACTGTCAGTCTCTTATTGTTAGTATAAAAATTCGTAATTTGGAACTTTCGCAGCTTTTGAAATTCGGAATTCCAATCCCAACCCAAATGTGCTGACGGAAGTTCCGCTTGTTGGAAGCTGGTATAGAAGATATCAAATCTCGTTAATTAATTATCACGAAGTTGATATCGCCTCGTTGGTAACGTTCTACGCTGTGGGAAAGTTGTTCTTACTTTATCACAAATCAGTGTAAGGTTACCAGTGAAATATATCGTTAGTCGAAGCCGCGTGGGCTTGAATCATATCGTATCGGTAACCGAGAAAATTTCTTAACGAGACAAACGGAAGTCTCTACCGTAAAGAATGAAAAGTGAATAAATTCGAGAAAGCTTTTAAAGCGAAGCTCCTGCTGTGTAAAATTTCCATCAAAAAGGCAGCGAGTACTATAAAAATATTCCTGCCTATATATAATCATAAGCCAGCTGCCCGTTGTATTGGCGTTGAACAAACTTATGAATTCGATTTTCAAAATTCTATAGACACAATGGGGTTGCTACGGTGTTATTTTATCAAATAGAGCTTAGTCATGGCTTCCTTCTCTTTTCAGATCAATCCATCTGCTCCATTCGTTGCCGATTTAGTCCAAAGGCGTACCAGGCCGCAAATTTAGGGGGTCTGGCGGGTTCGATCGTAAATTACAATTTGTTTCGATACAGGGATTTTATCGCGATTCGAGCTTTTTATCAATTTGTATAACGCGGAGCGTGAAAGAACGAGCAAGTAGTTCCGCAGCTCCAGAACTCCTATCTGATTCTAGTAATCAGCGAACTAGAAGAAGATGCGGGGCGGGATTGAATTTCTGAATTTTAAAAGCTGCAAAAGGTGAAAATTTTGATTTTTTATACTGAATTTCGAATTTTTATACTATCGACTGACAGTCTTTCGAAAGATTATTTCCCCTCAAGTTTACGTAGCCAATTTGAAAAACTCCGAATGAAATAACACCGAAGGTCCAAAAATTCCGAAAGCTAAAGATCCGAAAAGCCAAAACTCCGAATCTCGGAATTCGCTCGGAGCTTGTGCGTAGCTTCCGGCGTGTTCATTTCACGATATAATACAAACAGAATCAATTCCAACGAGGAAACAAATTCATCCCTATCACATCACATTCACCAAATAGAAATAAATTAGATATATAGAGGGCTGAGGTAAAACTGAACGTCAAAAATAGCAAAGGGAGGGGAAAAAGGTACACTTTTTACTGTAACCAGCTGATTGTGAGATCGAAAAGGAAAAAGAAAATCGCAAAAACGTATACAGAAACAGAAACGTTTTATTCTTCCGATTAATCCAGGACATTTCCGTCTGGAAATTTAACGCTCTTTGTTTCTGCAGTTATGTAATGTAATGTTTTTTCTTCTAAATCTGCCTCTATCTTAACCTGCCCAGGAAAAGTCAGGTAGCCAGTTAAGACAGGTACTTATTTATCAGCGCAGAACTTCTGGCTCGAAAATCTACAACCAAAATACAATAAACGTGTGTACCAAGTGTGATAAGCTAAAGTACGAATTTGACGAGACTCGCAAGCTCCGTCTGTTCTCTCGACTACTGATGTTAATCCAGAAACGTTTTCGGCGTCGAGAGGCGTCGCGTCGCGTCGTGTCGTGTCGATTATAATTGCAAAGCGTACGTCGCAATTAGCTCTAAAGTCAAGTTTCCATCTCGCAAGTGTCTAGGCAAAAAGCTGAGAGAAAGAGAAAGAAAGAGACAAAAAAATATTGTTGAGGGGGTTAGTTTCAGCGAGTTATTAAAACGATCGCAAGCTTTCGCGAAGGTCCTTTGCAAGCTCGGGGTCTTTTCCGCGGCCGAAAAGCTCACTGAAATGGGTTTGGTGCGGTCACAAGCGAGCCCAGTCGAGCCGGAAGCTCGTATAGTTGGTGAATTACGTTGTTAGCTATAACCCAGATACCAGTCTCTCGCACCAGCTATACCAAGAGAAGCCTGAGCTTGAAGCTTGAGCTTGAGCTTCAGCTCCAGCTTCAGCTTCAGCTTCAGCTTCAGCCTGAGCCAGAGTCAGCAGTGGCAAAAGTACCAGTGCAGGTTGTTCACACCGAGTACAGAGTGCTTTTACCTGCAGCACTCCGAGCTTTGTACTCCTAGGATTGTATGTAGTGTACCTAGTCGAAGGTACGCCCTACGCCCTTCGCAAGCTCTGGACCATAATGCAAGGGCTGGGCCGCGTCGGGGCTGCGGAATTAGTCCTCTAAACTAAGGGGTGGAAAATTTCAGGCTACGTTGCCCGTGTATATATATATATACGTCTAGCAAAACCCACCCCTGTCTGGGTGTGAACAAAACCTGCACCCCCTGCAGTTGTGTGAGAAAAACAGAGAGGAAGAGAGAGAGAGAGAGAGAGAGAGCGAGAGAGAGAGATGGGGATGAAAGGGGGTGGAAATGAAACACGACAGCGTATTATGAGCCAGTACGTTTTACCCAGGACCACCCCGAAGGTGTTATAGCTGTGTACCAACCTGCAGCACGGGGAGTCTTTCATTTTAAATGATGTTCATGATTATCTCTAACTTCAGGGAGATAATAAGCAGGAAGTGTTTTCCCCGAATCTCACCTTGCAAGCTCACTGCGGGAGGGAAATGCTCTTTGTTACGTTATCTTTCCGCTAAAATTTTACCCCTAATTTAGTTCGTTTGCTGGTGGAGTTTTTTTTGTTTTTGTTTTTTTGTTTTTAGCCCATACGGAAGGGGGGTGGCGTCTCACTAATTGCAACGATCGAGTCGAGACACTTTTTCAACTTCCCGTTTTTTTTGAAAAATAAAAAAACTAAGTATTATTGTAATCACGAAGAAAATGAAAAGTTGAGTTTTGACAAAATCTCCAGCTTTCAAAATACTTTTGACACCTTCACTTGAATCTTTCAGGATTCTGAAAATACCCTCAGTAAAAGAAAACACACAAAAAAGATACATTAACCGAAAAAACGATTTTCATCACCATGAGATACTAATTGCTAATCAAAGATTAGAAGTTCGATTTTTTGTTGTGAAAGGAGACGTTCGAATCGAACAACACGTGGCGATTTTTCAGGCCCCTCGTTTTGATGTCAAATCTCGTCAATTTGAGATTTTGGAATCCTGATGCCATTTGTAAGATTTGTCTAAAAAGCTCTTTTTCGGATACCAGCAGAGGCTAAAATTCAAAATGTGACTAGTATAACCCTCGATTCTGAAATCAACTTAGGAAATTGCCTTATTCAAAGACCGATTGAATTTCTTGACTCAATAATTCCGCAAATTTTATCTACCGCGATTCGTATCATCGAAAAGATTTCAGCTCCAAAGAGCGTTGGAATGATTTCACGTTGAAATTTAATTAGAAAAAGCTTTACCCTTAAGTTTGCAAGACTCACCCTGGCGTTAATGGGATGTGTATTTTCTGGTTACCTGGATGGTTCTGAAGCCAAGTCTTGGTAGATCTACAAATGTACACATACACACATACATATATATGTATGTATAATGTGTGTCGATGTAACGGAAGGTTTGAACTTTCCAGAAGTCAAACGGAGCGTGGTGACGTACCGTACAACTCTTGCTAGCTAGGTAAAGAAAATTCGAATTCAGTACCCAGAGGTTGTGATGGTATAGTTTTGGCCTAAGCACCCCCTCCGGGGCGATGACGTAGGTATAATAACTTATCGTTAGTTCACTTGGTGTTCCGCAAGGTGCACAGGATATATATATATATAATACGAAACTTTCATGCAGTTTATAATGCACCAGGTTTTCTTGACTATTCGTACATGGAAATACGTGATTGTGGGACAAGTTTTTCACTACATACGGATAAAAGCATAACATTTAGAGGGCAAAGCTTTCGATTCGATGTATTGGGGAGTCTGGGATCGATTTGCCACCCCCCCATAATTCAATTTTATATTCTGTATTTTACTAGCCGTCTTGCAAAACTCCTCGAAAGGTCCTTTTTTCAAGATCATGTGAAGAGAACGTTTTAGAATGATTATCCGGCACTTATTGGCCTATAGATCCTTTGAAAAGTTGTTGCATCGATATTTTCATGTTCCTATGGCGAATTCATCTCAACCTCTTAGAAAGCGGGGTCAAATCACCAGTCGTTTAAATCGTTGGAAAAACCGATCTACTCCTATCGCAGTACTTTTTCCTGTTATTTCTGATTCGTAATGAAAGGGTAGACGTGAAAAGTATCACAAATTCGAGATGATAGAGCCTATTTTACATTGGCTTGGGAATATTTTGATCGGTAAATAATTATCAGAAGCTAATTACGTGATTGATTACGACGCAAACCCGAAAAACACTCTTAACAAGCGTATTTCGGGTAGGGAAAACCTTCGTACGAAATGAGTAACGAGAATATCTTGACTCGAGGAAAAACGAGGGGAAAAAATGAACGGCGAATTGAGTCCGAGGAAAAGTGGCGAATTCACCCCAATTGTAGTTTCTTCGGATATCGAGCTGCCATTTCCGTTTAAAAAATCGTACAAACTTCAGCCGGGGCTTGAATTGAAGGTAATTAATTACGGAACGCTGTGTCATAGTTAACGATTCCAAAATCAACCGTGCTTTGTCTTGGCGTGAACTCAAAGATGCCGAATGATGCCTAATCGTCCGAAAATCGGATTTTCAAGAACTAAAGAGGCTCTAGTTTTCTCGGTTTTGCGTCTACGTCGATGATTTCAATGACCGAATAGGTACATTTGTTTTCTGTTATATCTTCGTCCATATACGTGTATGAATATAATATGTAGGCATGTAGAATCTGAATGGATAAATAATTTTGTGATCGAACCTGCGACACATGTATACATATAAATATGTACTACTTTTGTGTATGTATTACTTTTTCTTCCACGCGTTGTTCGAGAGAATAATAAAAAGGATGAGGATATAGAGAGAGAGAGAGAGAGAGGAAGAAATCGCCCATCTTCTTATTCTTCTTATTCTTATTCTTCTTATTCTTCTTATTCTTTTTCCTTCTCATCTTGTTTTTATTCTTCTTTCTTCTGTCGCGCGTTTCATCGAGTAAATTAGATTCGCCTCCTGGTTTTCGCTCGGATTGACCGTGCAAGAATATTTTCGGGCTCCCTCAGGAGCTTCCACTTTCACATCCACATCCACATCCACATCCACTTCCACTTCTACTTCCACTTTGGCTTTGGTAGGCGATTTCAGTCGAGCTTTCGCGAAAACAAAGGCGAAACGTCGCCTTATTTCGTTTCAGAAAACAATACAATTTGCGAGACCAATTCGAAGGCCTGTACATACAATACCATACAATACCATATACCCACAATACACACCGTAGCTGTAGGCATACAGACACTTTTGGCTCTGGTTCCCATTTGCCTTCTGTTTCTTCAACAACGAAATTTCGGGGCTAACTACTCGCTTCTTGGTTTCATCAAAAGCTAATTTTCCGAACGAGTATATGCGAAAGAAAATAAAATCAACGAGAAGTCTAATTTGTCGCAATAACTACGAAATTCGTATCTAAAATATAATTCCCCACAATCAGGGAAGAAATTCGAACCGCAAATCGACTCGGAGCTTTTTCGATTTCATTTTCCATCACAAATGGAACAAAAAAGTATAATATTGTTTTCCTGTCAAAGATGATTCTTTCCTTTTGCCAATTCTAAAAAATTTTCCACTTTTCAACCCTTAAGGAATTTCACCCCCCGTAATTCTGAAAACGAAATGAAAAAGCTCGTTTTTTCTGAAAACTAATGAACAGAAAAATTCGAAACTTTACAGGATTGCAGCTAAAAGACGGTATGAAATTACGGGCAAGTATGAAGCGTTGCATATGTGTTAGATTTTGGGGTGGTTTCCATTGCCAGGATAAGTCGAATAAGGGTATAAAGTATATATCGAATTTGAAGTTATTTATACGAGCTTTAGAGCCGAGACCGCGGCAGGGTTCTCGGGTTAGTTTACTATTCGCGTTTATTTGGTCACCGCAAATTTGTCTTCGTATAAAATTTCCTCCGAGGAATTTACCTCGATTTTTCACCGAGCCAAGAGGCGAGCTTTCGAGCTATACCTACCGAGCTGCGGAGTCTCGGGCTCTCCTCATCTCTATACCATCGCCACTTTAATCAACTTATATATACTTGCTGCGTACTCGAATCTAGGTATATATAAGTATATATGTATGTATACGAGTAAGTAATACGTACGAAATAAAGGTGAGCTTTTAAGCTCCCGCCTTTTTTACCAACAGTATATACCCGTCCCATTTTAAAGAGGAAAATCTCGGTAAATCTTTCGAAGAGAGAAAATAACTTGTCGAATTGACGTGCCAACGGTCCGTGAATCGATATACAATTCAATTCAATCCAAAAATTAAACCGAATTTACGCGAATTGAATAAATTATTTTTTTAATCGATATAATGAAATAATTCGAATTACGTGAATTAAGAAAGATATATTGAGAAGAATTGAAAATAATTGAATTAAATCAATGAGGTTAGAATGAACTAATTCAGATTAGGTGAAATCAACGATAATTATATTTCAAATGAATCTGAATTATTTGGAATTGGTTCGGATTTATTTCCGATTTACTATAATTTTTAGAGGAATCAATCATAATCATAAACAAATAATGAAATATCGGTGTTTGATTTCACGGCGCTTTAAAATGATAAGAAAAATTGGCAATCTTCAATTGATTTCGTTCTACGTATGGGCTTGTTTTCGTTCAGAAAACTGTAATACGCACAATTTGACCGAGACAAAATAATTCTTTTTTTTTTCATATAGTCAGTTGAATAATGTTATTTGTTGCTTGCAATTAATATAGCTGCAATCTCATAAAATTCATTACTTGAGGATTTGACGTTAAAAAATAAATAAATAAATAAATAAATAAATAAAATTCGTCGTGGTCAAGTTATGCGTATTAATTAATTCTCTGAAGAAAACAAACCCACAGGTAAAATAAAATCGATTGAAAGTTACAATATATTTTTCTATCATTTTAAAGCACCGTGAAATGAAATACTGATATTTGCTTATTTGTTTACGATTTTTCGATTTTCTCTTGTAGGAAAATCGCAGGTGATTTATCGTAGTTAACAAATAAATAAACGTGATTAATATTCAATGTACGCTTATATCACTCAATACAATTAAATATAGAAATGAATCGATTTAGATCAGTCACTAACCTCCTCGATGCAGCTACGACGTAGATATACAGCTCTGGACGGGTACACACACACACACACACACTAACAATTTTTTTTTTCAGGAAAACAAATCCATAAGGCCTCTGCCAGGTATAATACTTCGTATACTTCTTACGAAAGTCCCTAATGAACTGACCAGTGAAAAGTGCCACACGCGTCTCACGATATCAGTGGCTCCGCAGCAGCAGCGCTAGAAGGTACTCACTATCTACGACGCGAGCAACTTTAGGTGAATTTTATTCTTCTTGTAAGTATGAAACGATTTAAAAATTGTGTCAACATCTTCAGCAGGAATCGAACTATTAATGAGTTGAAAAATGATTCCAGTTTTGGTTTAGTATTTGTTTAAATTTGCGAAATCAATAAGTGCGTCACGTAATTGAGATTATATATGCCTGTGTTAAGTTGACTCTCGATTTGTTTATACCAGCTTTTGCGTCGAACAATTTGCTTTGTTTATTTATTCTAATTTGCCGTGAAATAACGAATTATATAAAAACAAAAAGGATTTCATGAAACAAAGAAACGGAGAAAAATAATTCACAACAATTCGAGGCGATTAAAATTTGTGAAAATATTCAGAAGTCTTAGAAATATGCATTCAGAAAAAAAAGTCTTTTTTTGCTGAATTGACAAGAAATTTGGTAGAGTTACAGCCAACAAAATATAGAGTTGATTTAAAGGAAAAATTCCTCCAGTCTTAGTTTAATTAACACAGTAAAACAGTTTGTCGTTTGTTGAACAGAATTCTGTTGAATCAACAAAAAAAAAAAAAAAAAATCATCAAACAAATTTATTTTTGTTTAATTTGTTGGTGATTTTGAAAAAAACACCCACGGGTTAGAAACTTTGAAAATAAATCAATCTTATTCGTAGGGTTCTAATACACGTATTGAATATTTTAGTTTTCGGTTTGGCTATAACCCGCGTGAATGAATAGCAGAAATTCGACGCCGCAGTTCTTGAGAAGTTACTAACATGGCTGTTTACCTTAATGTGAGTTGCAAGTATTAAAATAAATTGAAAAGATTAATGCAAATTAATTCAAACAAACAAATTGATCATTATGTCAATCAAGGTTTGAGTTATCCCTCCCTGGGAATCTTTTTTCAAAAAAATGAGGACTGTTCGTCATTTACTTTCACTGATTTCTATGAACACTTGATAAAAAAGCTTCGCTTTTTTCTCCTAGTAAGTGTAAAAAGGATAACTAAAAATTTGTAGAAAAGAAGACACTAGACTTTTTTTTCGAAGCAATCTCCGAAAGTGAGCTTTCAATAATTGAAGAAGAAGAAGAAAAAGGAGTAAAAAAAAATAATAAAAAAAAAAAAAAACGAAGAAAGAAAAGAGAAAAAAAGGAGAAATTTACGACAGGTCAGACAGGCTGCTAAAGGATCAAAGTCGCGTTACGTATGAGGAACCGGAAGTACCTCACGTACAAGCAGTTCTTCACAGCTTGAGGAATATAAGCTCTTTAAATTCATGCCGGAATTTTATATCCAATTTCATCCGTGATACACGCAGCAAGGTGTATTATTATTATTATTATTATTATTTTTTTTTTCCCCTCACAGAGTTGAGAATATCCACATCACGTGTGTGTGTAAATTATACCGTATATAGTTATTAATAATATCGCTTCACTGACGCCGTAAGGTCCCGAGGTACGTATTATACGACCTTCTCGTATTATTCAAACCTATTATCTTTATTCCTTCATTTTTTTTATCTCTTGGGGTTTTCCTCAAAATTCATAATAAATACCTACTCAATTATAAATCCAGGAGGTTCCAAGAAATCGATAATTTTAGCTAATTTACGAACCTCTGGCTTCGGATTTCATAGTAAAGTAGAAAAATCAATTCCTCACTTTTAGATTCTAATTTTTTTCCAATCTCAATTGATTATTATTATCAATTGTTCGTCAATTAAAAAACGGATTCAGAGGATCAAAAATAATCGACGCGACTTTCTATGGCATAAAAATCGAATTTTTGATTCTCGACTATTTTTTGGGTAAAAAAAAAAAACGGTTCTTGGCAAATGGGCGTTTTTTTTTAAATATAGTTTCTTTTACTCGCGTGACTGATACCCACCCTGCAGGGTCGATGAAAAAAAAGGGTTATAAGATTTAAGAAAATTGTCTGAAGATTTTCTAGACACTGTGCTATATACATAAAGTTATGTATTTGTATATGTATAGCAAAGGCTCGACAGGGCCAAAAAATTCGTTGTATTTTTTCTTCCCACTTCTTTTTTTTGTTTTTTTTGTTTTTTTACTTATTTTTATTCATTTTTTTTCCCTACTTTTTGCCAAGGATCGATGAAACTCGTCTTCATCTTATGGGAAAAGGTCGACGGGGGATAAGTTCCTGGCACTAGATCACCAGGGTACCGTACGCGGTGTGGCGAAAAGCAACGCGGAAAGGATCACCAGCTACCTCGTAAGTCATAACTTTAAATAAACAGGGAGTTTCGAAATTCACGTTATACTCCAACACACACACACACACGTATATATATCCTCGTGGTGAAAATCTCCCGTCGTTCATCCCCCGCGAATATACAATCGCGAAAGACTTGCGCGAAATATTCTCCCGGTACGCATATTTTTGGCAAAAGAAAAAAAAAAAAAAAAGAAAAAAAAATACCTACACACGTCAATTTTTGTTGATTGATCGTAACGAATAATTTGATTACACACATAACTTTTTGGTTATGTTTTTTTTTTATTTTTTATTCTTTTGTTTATTCCGCATACAGGTGGAGCGTGAATTTTCATTCGACGAATTACGTCGCATATATATGCGGGGGGATAAATAGGGGAATTATTCTTTTCGCAGGTTTTCTCCTCTAATGTCCTGTCAAAAAATGATCCATCGGTGTTTTTATATACCTACGTAATTATAATTTACATTAATTTATATACAATTTTCACTCATCCAGGCGATGCGAAAAACGTCGCAATCTGTTGACAGATCGAAAAAGATTTCTTTACGGTATTTTATTTTTCATTTCATCTCAAGCAGGATTTGTCAGATTTTTATACTCAAACTATTCCTTTCGCGAATATATGCACATATGTCACAGGAAGATTCAATATTTTGTCATTTTTATTGCCGCGGGTTAAGTGGAATTTCATTTTTATCAAAATTTGACATTTTTGTTGGTTTTTTCATCGAAATTCCTTGGGTTTTCATTCTCGCGCGAAGCCCATACGATTTTCATTCTGTCTCACGTCAGTTTGTCGTGGAAATTTGTACCGAATAAAGGATCAAATTAAACTCCTTGAAAAATTATAATCATTCCGAAGAATTTTCGCACAAGAAACGTGTGAAAATATTGGAATTGCAGAAACGCGTGTTGGATTTTCGTTCTCGAATTCCATACGGTCTTGATTCTGTCTCACGTTAGTTTGTCGTAGGAATTCAAACTTGAGAAGGATCAAATTAAGCTCCTTGAAAAATTTGAATCATTGCAAAGAATTTTCGCACAAGAAACGTACGTAAAAATATCAGAATTGCAAAAACGCGTGGATCAGCGAATTGAAAATGAATTTCGAACTGAAAATGATCAAATTAAGCTCCTTGAAAAATTCGAAACATTGCAAAGAATATCTGCACAAGAAATATGTGAAAATATTAGAATTGCAAAAAACGTCAACTGACTCCGTCGTATAGTTTTTTCTGACGAAAAACAGACTGGTGAAATTTTTACAAAATCGTCATATTTTTATCGTCATATATATATACAACTATATCCGCAAAGAATCTGTTTGAAACTCAAAAGCTGGTCTCCGTACTGGAAAATATATGTATATATATATAGTTTGAGACGCGTAGACGTGCTTTAGGATGCAGAGTTGCTCGCTAAAACGACCGAGTCCATTAACGAAACATTTTCTGCTTTGGGGCTTTCGACTGAAAAGCATTCCCCAGCTCCAGCTCCAGCTTCAGCTTCAGCTTCAGCCCCCTTCTTCGCTGACTCTCGTCAAGGTGGCTGGAGAGGCTTGAAAGCCAGCTGGGATAAAAATTCATCACATTTTTTTTTTCTTCTTTTTCTACCTCTCCCACAGGTCTCGCCATAGAACTAGATTATAGAGCTAGGAGTGAGAGAGAGTAGGCGTTCAACGGTTTGTTAGAAAATCTAGGCTTGAGTAGGTAGGTATAATATAATATGCGACGTACATACGTACGGAGCAGCTGCGACGATGATTCTTCAAAACCACTCAGGACCTCAAAAAAAAAGGAAAAAAAAAAAGAAAAAGAAAAAAAGAGAGAGAGAGAGAGAAAAGTGAGCGCTTATTTTATATAATCCTCCCAATTTCTCACGCAACGGTTGAAATCTGAGGGGATTTTCTCGCTTGGAAAATACCAAATGGATACGATTTTACTTGAAAAGCAGTCAAAGCGAGGATCCGTTTCAAAGGATCGTTTTTTTTTTTTTTTTTTTTTTTTTTTTTTACCACCGAAAGCTGAGGAAAGTGTAAACCGATTTTTAATCGTTGAAGAAAATCGTTCCGAAATTTTCCCTATATAACTCTCGGAGATTATGAAATTGAGGAATTTCTTAATTGGTATGGGAATTTTTTTGGTAAAAACTGTCTTCTTGTCGTTTTTATAGTTCGTAAATGCGATAGGGAAATTCTTAGGAATGTTGTGTCCGAAAAAAAATTACGTTATTGCGAGTTGGTGTGAAGGAATTTTCGATTCTTGTGCGTTGAAAGAATATGAGAAAGAAAAATGAAATAGAAAAATAAATAAATAAAATAAAAGCACATAACATTTGACGTTAATATGACGACGCGAATTCTACAAACGATCTTGTTTTTTAGGACCCGAGTCTAATACGTCAAACTTTATTCCCGAGGGTCTTAGGCTTGTCTGAGGGCAAACAGAGGCAAAAGCAGGGCTTTCCCGGAATTGTAAAAAAGGGGAGAAATCATTGAATACAACGTCGTGCGTGGTCGAAGGCTGACGTCCATATGGTCTGTTCAATCGATACTCGAATTGCTTATGATTGTTCCTCTACAGTAAATCGAATTTTTCTTCATTTTTCTTTTTTCTTTGGGAATTTCACGTCGAATCGAATGGGGGAATATTTCCCCCTCGTCATCCCCCGAAAGAAGGATTTAAATTTCGAATTTCAAAAGCTGCGAAAGGTCAAAATTTCGAATTTTATATCACAGCTTTGTCACGAGCTTCCCTTAAATTTGCAGATTTTTGGACTTTCTGAGTTTTTTACTTTCGGATTTTTGAACCGTCTGCATTTCGACCTTTTGGAATTTCCAACTTCTGAACTCTTAAGGTTTCTAGAAACTCAGAATTTGCGTCTCAAATAAATTCGACATTTTAACCCCAAACAAGAAAAAATGTCACAATTTTCATAAACGTATACCTACAGTACAATAAAGTTTTATTTTCCACCTTACAGTATAACCGTAGGTATACATTTGCTCAGATATACACCGCGTTATCGTTGGTTAACAAATCGCGTCTCGTCGTGTTATCCTCGCAAAAAAAAACAAGAGGAAAAAAATACAAAAATCCAGAAGAAAAAAACAGCCCGGAACTTGCAAGGGGTGGAACAAAATAAAGACAAAAAAAAAAAAAATGAAAAACAGAAGAAAAAAAAATAGAAATCAGCCCGTCACGGTACGCGATGCCCAGAAGTCCGTGCGGGAAGCTCTGCGAGGAAGAGACTCAATTTTCCTCGTATACTCTCTACATCCCTGACAAATGATCACCATTTATTTTATCGCCGTGAAATGACCACTTCGAACCATCTACCCACCTCCATTCACATTTTACCTACTCGACGTGAAAATTAGCCCCAAATCGCACAGCAACGAGGACGATGGCTCTTTTCGAAAAGTATCTTTACCACAAATTAGCAACTATTCTGCTGATTGCTGATTTGCTGATTTTCGAAGACTCCAGGGAACTCAAAATTGCGATTTTTTCATTCCAAATGGACCATCAGCTTTTCCTTATAGTTCAATCAAACTTTCCGCCATTGATAGGACGATTTTTCATGAAACTTATAAAAGAAGGCTGAAAGGATATGAAGGTCCTTGATCGGTGTGCTGAAAAAGCGAAAGAAAATGAAATTTGTTTAATCATATCTTCCGACGTCTTCCGAATTCTCGTATACATATATATATATTCTCGTCGTGTGTCTAATAAATTTGCGAATTTTCTCTGATGAAAAAATGAATAGGAAATTCCTGGGCATAGAGCTGGTCAAATTTTTGGCAGAGGATATAGTTTCGGAAGAAAAGACTCTGGGGGATGTTGTATTGTGTGGTCGAGGTATAAAACGTAGAAAATCGCCGGTCGTTCTATATCTTCTGTGGAGATTTTCGGTCCGAGAGTCAGGAAAAATTGCGAAAAAGAAAAAGAGGTTGTCCCCATCTTGTTTTTCCTTCTTTTCCTATTTTACTTCCTCTTTTTTTTCTCCGTTAATAAGATCGCAGCATTTTTGTTTTGTTTTTTTGTTTCGTGGCTAGCTAGGGGCAGAATTTGAAAAGGGCATCAGGGTATCTCGAGATCGCGCGGTGGTCTCTGGGCTCTTAAAAACAAAAAAGCTGAAAGACATAATATATCCCGGTTCGTTAAGACTTCTACGAATGCAAATTGAAGAGTACGTCGGCGAAAGATGGGTGAAGAAAATGAGGGATTGAAAAAGAGACGAAATAAGAGAGAGAGTAGGGAGGGATTCTTGGGATTATTTCAACCGGGACCACTCTCTATAATTACAATTGAGTCTCGAGAAATTAGAGAAAAGAAATACGAAAAGGGTGAAATCCCAGAATTGTCCAATTGTTTAAGAACTTACATGATCATAATGACTCAGATAATTAAATCCTACCCCCATTTCGAAATTGAGATCATCACAAAATCGAAGAATCATCTACAAAAAGGCTGAATGAAAAATCTGAACAAAAAACTTTATTTTATTATCAATTCAGTCCTCTGTAATTCGAGTGGCCCAACGTCGTATGGATTTATCTCTAGTTTTATTTGATTTCATGAGGACTTGCCCTAGTAAACGATAAATGTTTATTATTATTATTATTATTATAATAGTTATTTGATGACAATAATTTGCGGTAGTTGAATTTCTAACATAAGACGGATTGTTTGTTCCAGTTGGTTTTCAATTACGTGTCTTGCTTGGCGAGTATAAGGATTTGTTATGAAAATTTTGCGAAGCGTGTGGCTCTGGCAGGTTTCGTAGTTTCAGAATAAGGGCCATAAAGCGAGCTTTTATGTTCCCCGCGTAGGTATAACTTTCGGCACGTTATGCGAACTTCTCTACTACCACGGATAATGTATTTTTCTTTAGCCAAGTGACAAAGCCAGGGAAACCACTTAGTAAATTAATTAACCTTACAGGAATATCTCGGGCTCTTATTATAAACTACGTAACCCTTACATAATATGTGCGTATACCTACGTACTGTTAATAACTAATCCAAATACAAAAGGGCTCAATTTATCCCGAATCCGAATTCTATATGAGTTTCAATCAGTCGAGTCAATCGAATCATTTGAAATTGCAATTTGGGTGAAAAGGCGATTATAGTTATGAAACAAAGTTTGGAAAGCTCGAAAGCTCGTCTGGATTGCAGTACCTAAGGCAGTCCTGCAGCACATATGTGGAAAAAAGTTTCTGTCGAAAAAAGCTTTCCTCATTTCTTTGCCTTGGTTATTTTCAACCCCAATTTCTTTTCCCAAGTCTTTTCGCTAGTGTCTCTCTTTCTTATATACCTTTTCACCTTGTTCCGTAATTTCCCGTGGTTCAGAAGCCATCGAAAATTTGGTATATAGGGCCAGTTTTATCTGCAGGGAGAACAAACACTCGAACATTTGGCCAAACCACCAATTCTACTCCACCCCCCTTTGCAGGTTTTGGCCGTATTGTGAGAGAAGCGTCCATAGGCCAACCCCCAAAAACCCCAGTGATACCTACACCCGATTATCTAAAGCCAAAATACAACCTATACGTGTACCTGTACCTACAGAACTCCACGGATATAGCTGAATAAACGGTGGAATTCAACCGATAGCATCCAGCTGTACATACCGTATTATACTAGCTGGTAGATACGTGTCCAGGGCCATACGCAGATTGATAATCTAGGGGTGGCTAGGCAGGTGTGGGTATTTTTTTTTCAATTTTTTTTTTCCAACGTTTCGATATTTGGTTTTGCGTATAAATGCAGCAGGGGATTTTTGTTGATGGGATTCGCGTAGCCGGGGGTTCTGTCATCGGGACGAGGAAATAGTCGATTGCGAAAAGGTCTATCCCACCGCTGTCACATTTAGTCGTTGTTTTTACAACGGAGAAAAATACAGAGCTAATGGAATGAAAAAAAATAAATAAAAAATAAAAATAATACAGAAAATTTCGAAAACTGTGGAGAAAACTAAACGAAAATAGAAACTCGTCGTTAGGTTAGCTGGGGGAAAGGGGATGAATAGCTAAAGTTTGTTTTCTGTTGCGGTTTCGATGCCAGAACGCGCGCCTGGTCTCCGCGGTTCTCCAGTTCTCTTCTCTTTATTCTACAAACGGCCGAGTTGAATTGCCACGAATTAGGTGGGCGGATAAAGTTGGACAATTTTCGGACGTTTTCACCCACAAAAAAGTTTTCTATATAGATACACGGGTATATATGTATATTGTACGTATATGATGTATGTATGTATAAATGGTACACCGCGAAAATGAAGACCCAGTTTCTAATAGATTTACTCATCCAGAGCCCCTGCAGGCTCCTTTCGACTGCTCGTTTTCAGAGAAGAAGGAAAAATAAGGGAGGAAAGTCATCAGACTTCTTTCAGAAACGAAAAGTTCAGTTTTCACGAGATCCTCACGTTATGGAGTCCGAAAAATCACCACCGATCGATCTTTAATGGACGTTTCGATGCAAGTAATCGATAAATTTTGTTTCCGACCATATCTCAAGAACGGATAACCCGATTTTGATGATTTTGGTCTCAACTGACGCCGTTTTTCGTCACTTAGAACTGGTCAAATTTTCGATATCAGTTATTGAGTGGTTCTCGAGTTATTGGGAAGAGAAAATTTTTGAGCACAAGTTTCCAGTCGATCCTTTCTCGAGAACGGATCAACGGATTTTTACGATCTAGATCTCAATCGATAGGATTAGCTTTGATCTAAATCTGTCTGAATTCTAATGTCAATCTCGTCCGGAGTGTGTGAGTTATGGAGAGAAAATTTATTTTTCTATTTCCTTATACATTCTTTGGAAATTAGAGTTTCACGGATTTTTTAATCCCTGATCACTAAAATAAGGTCACATTTTTTTCCAATTCAAGAATTACAAGATGGTGGATGGAATATAGCCGACTGAGATCTTGAGGCTTTAGATAATTGACCGATTCAGAAGAAAAACCATGAGGAAAAAGATTTCCCAAGAAAAGAAAGTCGTATAGAAGAAAATTAATTTCGAGCTTGAAACTGCACATAGCAAACGAGGTTTCTTCTTCTATATATCTACATACATAGGTAAATGGTATATAAATATATACAGGTACCTACGTCCGAATTCGCTGAGGGTGGTACACTTTTTAATTTCCTGTATTGTCGAGTTTATGGGAAAGGCTTTGTCGGGCTATAGCTCAAGGGATAAAGTTTCTCAATCGAAACTTTTCCGAAGTAGGTTTTCCGCACCTATCCAACCCCATTCGTACCTATACAGTGACCTACAAGTTCCCGGTTCTCACATCCGGGGTTATATACCTACAGCTGCCCAGCACCTGAGAAAACTTTATTCCCTGTTTTTTTTTTTTTTTTTTTTTTTTTTTTGGCCATAATTTTGTATTTTGGTTCGCTTCTCTTCCATCCAGAGACCTAGGGCTGATCATGCAAGCTCCTTATTTCCTCCAACCCTTATCCTTTTACTGACACTGATCAATAATCTCGAGGTTTGACCAATTATCGACTGAGATTAATTATTCATTTCAATTAGGTTCAAAGAATTTGAAAATCAAAGAAATTTCATGACCTAGCGATTCGAATAAATTTACCCCTCTTGTTCGATTTTTCAAACGTAGATAGGGATGAAGAACTTGCAAATCTAGTGAAAAAGTTTCCCCAATAATATCCTACAAACACATACCCATAGGTATATAATTTTTGAAAAAGACATTATCATACAATGTGGGAATACAGCAGAAGTTTGACTTCTTCCGAGAAAGAAGGAAGAAAAGAAGAAAAAAAAAAAAAAAAACAGAAATAAGAAAAACATAATAAAGAATAGCCCTTTCATCTGATTCGGTAGGGTAAAAACCACCCTTCCACGTATTTGCAGGGGATGCGTACAATAGAAATTCGTAGACTATTTATTTTGCATGTATTTTGATGTCTGGCTAAAGTTTGGAAAGTTTTTTTATCTCCTTCTTCTTCTTCTTCTTCTTCTTCTTCATTTTGTGACTTTTATTATCATTATTTTTTTTCAACATATCCGGTTAGGGTTCTTCCCGGTTATTCGATATATATATATATATATAAGGTATATAGCTGGTCGGAGGTTGCAAAGAGCTGAAAACTACGTGTTTGCTATGAACCGGGGGAATATGATGACGGTAAACAGGTCCTGGTGTGTAAACAAGCTCTAAAATCTACCGGAAAAGAGACTTTGCGAAAATTGCATCACCGACACGCGAGCGTATTACTCAAGGGAAATTTCTACCAACACTAAACTTCCTATGGTCTATTTATTACTGAAGTCTATCAATTATTATTATTCGCATAGCTCATCGTCTCCGATTTCGATTATTGGTCCGTTCAAATCTTCCAAATTCCAGTCTGTTGTCAAATAAAAAAAAAAAAAAAAAAAAAAAAAATTCGCCAATCTTCCTTTCCACACGTCATGGCTGACCAAAAAAAAAAACGACTTGTCGATGAGTGGAAAATTGGTAGGAATGATTTCGAATCATTTTTCACATGAAACCGAAATTTTATTTCAACCCTTATACGTGACGAGAAGTAAAAATTACCATCATCGGTATAATAATCGTTCCTTATAATTAATGAGAAATGGCGGAGACATTTTCCGACCATTGAGCTTTTTTTTTTTTAGATTTTCACCCTCGAAACGTTTTGTGATTAGTTAGCTCGAGAGGTGGAAAGGGTGAGTTTCGCCAGGGGTTGATTATTTTTTCAAGGGTGTAAGGTATACATGTGTACTTTGGTTCGTTCCGAACGTATGTACCTATACCTACCTATCCTACCCGAACCACGATGCGATTTTTATGGTCCTCCTGTTCCTGGAGATTCTGGCCCCATTGGCGGAGAGGAAATTTGCGTTGAGGTATGTGGGTATATAAGGGTGGAGATACGAACCCTCAACGAGCCGATGAAATGCCCCAGGTCTTCCGGGCCACGGAGACAAGCCGTATCTTTGCATCTGCAGTTTGGCTGTACGAAGAAGAATACATGTTTGGTAGGTCGCGAATGGGTTCGAAAATGGCAAAAAAGAAAATGATCATGAAATATCATTTCAGGGAAAATTTCCCACGATTTAGGAACTTGGGATTACCTCGCTATGCTTCCGCAGCCTTCGACTTATACTTACCTATTGTTAGACACATTTTCATCACTTGGGAAAACTTGCTTCCTTTTTTCTTTCCTCGTTTTCCAACAAATTGTATGCAGTCTCGTAAAAATGACAGAAAACTCGATCGAGTCGAGTTGTTGTCTTTTTATGCTATGCTACATTCGCATTCATTAATTTTCTTCAATTTTCTTACATTTTCCTTGATTTTCTTCGATTTTCTTTGCGATTTGCTTCGATTTTCATTCTACGATTTATTTTCAGTTTCTTTCATTTTCTGTCTATTCCTTTAATTTTTTTTCATTTTCTTACATTTTCTTTTGTTTTCTGTCATTTTCATTCATTAATTTTCTTCAATTTTCTTACATTTTCCTTGATTTTCTTCGATTTTCTTTGCGATTTGCTTTGATTTTCATTCTACGATTTATTTTCAGTTTCTTTCATTTTCTGTCGTTTTCATTCATTCATTTTCTTTCATTTTCATTCATTCTCGGCTGTCTCTTGTTTTCTTAAATTTTCTTTGATTAGCTTCAATTTACTTTGATTATCTCTCATTTTCTTCGATTTTCTGTAATTCTGTTGTAAATTTTCTTTCATTTTCGTTCATTTTTTTTAGTATAATTATTGTCACGTGAATTTTCCCCACAAAGAAATTTTTTGCCTCTCTTCCCTTGTTTTGGAAAATCTTTTCTTAATGCTCGCGCTTTTCGTCTGATGATCCCTAAGGTGTTGGATAGACCTTGTCCTCCACTCGTTTCCCCACGACATTTCATTTCTATGTAGCAAAGCGTCTGATGGTTTATGTAAACGAGAAAACGGAGACGGCGACACGCTTTAAGAGACCTTATCATTTCCATAGAGCCGTTTTGTCTCCGATCCCGTTTTGTGTTTAGGTCGTCGCTATTGTTCCCAAGTGAAGACAATGTCCTATTCGGACGTGAAATCGCCTGACGCGTGTCTCATTCAATCCACACGACTCTGTCCTCGTTCCAAAAGCACAAGGACGACCAAAAAAATTCTTCGTTTTTACGCAGTCGTTGAAAAAAAAAACCAAAAAAAAAAAACTAAAAACAAAACGAAGAAAAACCGAGCCGATTCATCGGACTAAAAAATTTTGAAACAAAATCAAAGCAAAAAGTCGATACAGCTTTTTATTTTGACTTTTTTTTCAAGATACGGCCTGGAGTCGTTTTCGCTGATTTTGACTTTTATTTGAATGAAATTGTACAGGGAAAATTTCCGGATCGAATCAGACATGAAATTAGGAGTGAAATTAGTCTATTTTCTTATTTATTCGCTGCAAAAGTCAAATCAAAGCACGGATGAGTTGAGCTTGCGAAATAAAAATCGTGAAACCAAAAAGCTCGTACTTTTTTGACTTTCTGCTTTCAGCTGACCGACGACTATAAAAAATCGATGTTTTTTTTTATCGAGTTTTCACGTTTCAATGCAAATAAAAGAAAAATCAATAAAATTACCAAAAACCAAAAACTATACGCCCTTGTGCCTTTGGGCGCAGGTGATTTACTAATGAGGGTGTATCGAGGGTTGACAATCATTTCTACTGATTATACGATGAAGATGAGAAAGTGGGTGAATGGCCAGGAAGCTTTGTCCAGTTTCTGGACATACAAGGCTGTTGATTGATGTTGAATAAAATGAACACTTTGAATCCGAGCTTTTTCACCCCTTTCTTTATTTTTCTATCTCATTTCCTCCGCTGGTGTATCTCCGAGGAAAAAATCATATCCCTACGATTTATCAAAGGTTCAAATTGGCGACCGAGCGAATAAATCAGCTCAAAAAATCTCCCTCCACTCTCGCAATCAGTCCAAAATACATAACAGATATCTCCTTTACTCGTTACTCAAAGTCTACCCCTTTCAATCCCGTAATCATCTGCAGAATTTCTCTATCAGTTGTAGCTTGTAATTCCTTTTCGAAAAGTGTGGTTTCCGAATTTTCGATTAAAGAATAATTTTGGAATCGTGTCGGTTCGTTCGCAAACGAGAGTTTTCGCTATACTCGCAGAGTATTTTAAAAAATATATAATATTGGTTAAAATTAAAAATAATAAAGGTTTTTTATCTAAAACTTTTCATTCAGTTATATTTTAAAACTGAATATAAATATTTAATTCAACTAATAATATTAAATATAAAAATAATTTCATTATTAAACAATCAATTTAATCAATTATTAATAAAAAAGCCAAAATCAAACTTTTTAATCAAAATTATTATAATGAAAAAAAAGACATCGTTCCAAATCAAAGCTTTTCACACCTCCAAGCCCAATGAAGCTAAAGCTCACAGCTACAGTTAGCAGCCAAACGAGCTAATCGTCTTCGAAATAGGATGGCACAGTACAGATTTATGATTTTTTTAATCAAATTAATTCACTTTTTATGAATCATAATAGCGAAATTAAGATTTTTTTCGGATTTTTCTGCTTCATTTTCATCAACTAAGAATCGTTGGGCTGCTAATTCTGGCTACAAGCTTCAGTTTCATCTTGCAGTCCAAAATCTTTCAATGAGTCCCAGAATAAAAAAAAAAAAACAAAAAAACCAAACCTAGTCGTGTCTGATTTCGATGATTGACTATTGGTATCGGCAAATGGACTATCCGAGATAATTTACAAACCGTAATGAACTCGTTGACGATCGTTGACTTCAGGGGTATAAAATATCCCTGGGAGCTTGACGACCTGGAGAATCGATTTTAGTATATAAGGGAGGGTAATTTTCGGGGATAAATAATCACATTTCGTATAGACGGGAGCGGAACTGCGGTACATGTGATTCGAACCCCCGAATTGTGGAGAACGCGAAACGCAAAGAGCCCCAAAAAAACGAGGAGAGAATTTGGAATTGGTCCTTTCAGAGATG
This sequence comes from Ametastegia equiseti, assembly GCA_963989295.1. NCBI lineage: Eukaryota > Metazoa > Arthropoda > Insecta > Hymenoptera > Tenthredinidae > Ametastegia > Ametastegia equiseti. The sequence goes on from OZ022398.1 coordinate 14,196,035, forward strand.
GGGAACTGCTCGTCTACCCCATGCACCCTTAAGCTCGATGTTTGCCAAACCTAAGCGTTTTGCAAACACGTAAATGAATTGATCGGCTGCCCCTGTCTGTATACTCGGCTTGAAGCTGGACAAGACTTCTGGACACAAGAGCTACCAGCTGGATCTATATACGTCCGGAGCTTTTGCGTCCAGTTCCAGAAACAGTTCTGGACTTTCCTATACGAGGTCCGGTCAAACAGAGTCGATTGACGGTCAATACTCCATCCCCTGGACTTTGAGATTTAAGGACTTTTGTAAACAGAAGGAGGTACGTTCAATGGCTACGATTTCTGCGTCACGTTTTCATCGTTCGATCCTTCAGGATTTTTCTCTATCATCCCATATGTTCGTGTGTCGCGTGTCTGGCGGCACAATGGCAAACAATATTTTTTTTCTCTCTCTCTGGTCTGGACTCTTTTTTGAATAAGGGGACCAGTACTTATACTTGGTTTTGGAAATTTAAACTAGTCCAGAATTCATCTATTTTTCACCAAAGTTCATTACAGACAGGGAAAAAAACTCCTTTAAAAGCTGTGTCGTAAGAATTTTGGAGAAGCATTGATTTGATTAAGGTCGTCAAGGGCTCATTTTGTTCGGGAATTAAATTCTCATCACGTGAATTACGAGGATCTGGAAAAAAATCAACTGTGTGCAAACTTGCAGTCTATTATCCAAAGTTTAAAAAATTTAGGCTACTAATTTTCTGCGAATAACTTTGCCAAAACGAAACTATTGAAAAATTTCCTCTGTCGCATGATGATCAGGATTTTATTTCCAAACAAAATGACCCCTTAATGACTTTAATCGAACCAACGATGCTCCAAAATCCTTACGGCACATGTGAAATTAACTTTGGTTTAAAAATGAAACTTGGAATTAAAAAAAAAATCTAGCTTCAGTGGTCCTCTCAATTTGCTGACATTTGGGTGAAAACAGTCGAATTTGAATTTCTAAACATCGCTTTTTGCGGTGAAAAAATCCGAGAAGAGAAGCCGAAACGAAAAGCTGTGATTTAAAAATTTCTTGCGATTTTCCAATCGATTTGTGCGTTTCAGTAATCCTGACAAAAAATACAAAAACAAGAAAAAATCCACTCCTTTTTAACTTTGAAATCGACTATAATATTTTGGCACTTGGGTCCTCGGCCCATTAGACAGCCGGCGATGCGTGTGGGCGGTTTAAGCGAAAGCGTGTATAAGTATAAACGTAAAATCGTTGAAATAAATATGACAAACGACCATGTTTCCAGGGAATTTGTTCGGTTTTTACCTGGCTTGGTTTTTTTTTTTTTTTTTTTATCCTTCTCCCTATCATTCATATTTCTCCTTGTTTCCCCGGTGAGAGATAAATCATTTGAAGGTATACGCCGCGTATAGGTATGGGTCAAGATTAATGCGTCGGGCATTACCAGCTACAGAGGCTAATTTTTATGTGTTTAGCACAGAATCTAATCTCACCAACGCGAACGTGCGTGTGGTCTGAGGTGAGAATGAATCACGTAACACACGAGTGGAAAAAAAAAATCATCGATACCCATATACAACTGTTACTTCAGAATCACGTGTGGTGGTAACTGAATTAGGGTCGAAAAATGAACGATAAGGTAATTTTTCAGACAAAATTTATACTTTGGACTCTAGGAATAATTAATTCTTCATTGGATAGGCGAAAGAAACTTGATTATAGGGCTTGTATACATTTATAGGTAGGTATATGAGTATAGATCTTCCGAAAAGTATAGGTGAATTTCCGAAATTTTTTATCTGAAAAACTATTGATTAGATTAGATTTAGTTTTTTTTTTTTATTCGAAACGTGGTACATTGAGGTATCTTCACAATTTTTTTCATGTACATTCTTTCACGGAAAACCACCGTTGTCAATGCCGGAATAAAACCGTAGGACAAAAAACGAATATTAAATTCAAACGGTTACCTTTTAGTGAAATTCATCAACTTTTTGTCCGATCAACTCATACGAAAGCCTCCGAGAGGTTATGGTTCAATTTGCTTTGAATCTATCCTAGCTAATATAAGAAATACGAATCTGAATGGAATTTTATTCGTTTTTTCCAAACGGTAAAATGCTCAGGCAATTTCTGCTGTGGTAAAGCATTAATCTCCTGAGTTTCATTCCGGTAGGTTGTACAGTTCGGAAAAAACTACGAATCGCGTTTTCGAGGTGATAACAATTGGTAATCATGGAATTCCGAACATAGTCACGTGGCACCTTGAGGCAATATGAAAGTCTGTTAGAAATTCCATTAACACCAATTGTCATCACCTCGAAAACGCGAATCGTAATTTCTCGAAGACTACCCAACCGATCCGAACGAATCTTCCACGGACGGATTCAGTTTTTTGGCAAAAAGTTGCTGAGTATGTCACTCGGTAAAAAAAACTGATAGAATTCCAGTAAAACTAATGTTTTGTTATGTTAGCTAGGTTAAGTTGGAAGTGATCTCTAGTTTATCACCTTAAGGCATGGGGCACCGACTTATACCTGTATAATATCAAAATGTCAGGGGATGATGCCCTCCGGTAGCTCCTGCAGGTTTATTCCCTCGTTCTTTACGCAGCCGCGCTATCCGCCTATTTCCACCCTCGATCTCGCTCGTCTGCCTTCTCAGACGGATCGTAGAAATTCTCCCTCTCAGTGGAGTTAGGTAGGTAGGAGTTATAAAATTACCAGGTAATTAGATTCGCGCGGCTTTTCCTCTGCCCGATTCATACCAGGGTGCCTTTTCACCCTCTCGAGGTCTGCTTCCACCCTGTGGAGGGTTGTGTTTGTGTAGATGCCTATCCTCTAGGGGATTCCGCGACTTCCATCCTCGCGTTTGTATCCTCAAATACAGCCGATGATTCTGAAGACAGATACAGCTTTTCTTCACTCGAGTTTTTCACGCGATTTATCGAGCTTGTGTATTCCGGATTTAGATACATTATAGACTTTCACGGTATTGCGGGATGGCGAAATTTTTCCGAGAATTTTATAATCTAGAGAGATCATATAAATTTCTGAAAATTGTTAAAAATATTTGACACGTTTCCTTCGGGCAGGATTGAAATTCCGAATTTCAAAAGCTGCGAAAGGTGAAAATTCCGAATTTTTCTACTACCGACTGACAGTTTTTCGAAATCACAATTTAGATATAAAAAAAAAAAAAAAATGGAAAAAGCTCCTATACACCTGGGAATTTATAATCGAAGTGTCAAGTTTTTCAGATTTTCGACTACTTCATTATAGTCAAACCGTATTACTTTGTCAGTTAAATTGGAGCCAAAAACATTGCGATTTCTATTAAATGAAACTACGAGCACTTCGAAATTGCCTGAAAATTCGTGATAAACCGTGGAATTATATTTACCAGAATAATGTGTAATTTTCGCCTTTTCACAGTCGAAAGAATCGCAATATCGATGAATTTTTAATAAAATTTCAATATTCATTACGTATCAAAAGCAAAAAACAGTGTTGATTTTCGAAATGATAATCGGATCTTGCGGAAAAATACGTGAATATTCGATGAATTTTCATAATTATTTTTTCAATACATTAATGGAAATCAACGTCAATTATTTTACACGGGCGAATCTAATTCCTGAATAATAAACGTCGAAATTAGTGACTGCAGAATTTGACGACAGGTTCGAAAGTTGTTTCCACGATGAAATTGGCATTCTCGTGAACAAGGAGTTGGTTGGGTTTCATTCAACCCCGTGGTTCAGTGTTTAAACCGATGAAAATAATTACCGCGTTTCATTGCGAGCTGACGATTTGCTTTCCTACGTTGTAATTAAAACTTAAATCTCGAGTCCGAGATAGGGTCTAAATATTATTTGTACACAAGCCACAAGCTACAAGCCACAAACGTGCGTATAGAAATTAAAGATTTTTCGAAACTACGCACAGGTGGATAGATTAATTAATTGCAAACCTAGATGTTATATTTATCCCAAGTAAATAGCCTGTGTACAATGTGTACATAAATATCTACGTACCCACATCACAAACATGTTCGAAGTATTTATTTATACCTATAGTAAATCATTCATTCCCGACAAATACATACATACGAGCATTTATTATTTCCATCAAACTGTTTATAAATCAATAATATTTATTCAGGGTGTAAGCAATAACTTTTTTCAAACAATTTATATATATAATACATACGTTTGTTGAAATTTGAGTATTTGGTTGAAAAATAGAATTTTTAATCAAAAAATGAATCGTATTTGCTGAAACTTTGGCATTTTTTTTTTAAATCCGTTTTCTTTCCATTTCCATTCGGAGTAGATATACGAGTTTCCCGTTAAAGAAGCGGTTAAAGGCCATGGGGTGAAATTATTTAGTCCCTGAGATTTAGAGGGAAGGAATTAAAATTCAAGGGTTAAAATGTCCTGGAGCCTGGGGAAGGGCGAAGGGTACAGGTATATATATATATATGTAGGCATAGCCGCGGGTACCAAATATTTTAGACTCGCTCGATATAATCCTTTAATGGAGTAAAAAGGGTCTGACATAATGCATACAGTGGCTATGGCAGATTTTGCCCCTCTTTACCCAGCCAGCTACTATACCTACCCCCTGGCGAAGGGCTCATTTGTAAAAGATTTTTCACGCCGGGAAAAACGAGTACGTACGAGGCATTCTATCCAGGATTTTCCAACTCTGACGGTTTTAAATTTGTTTCACATATTTTTACAGTATAGTTTTCGCCTCAAAAACCACGGGAACATTTTTTAGGGGCGGGATTGGAGTTCCGAATCCCAAAAGTTCCGGACCGTCAAAATTCGGAATTTATTTGAAACGTGATTCTGAATTTTTAGAAACGTTAAAGTTCAGAAGTTGGAAATTCCAAAAGGTTGAAATGCGGATATGTAGCTCGAAGGTCCGAAAGTTAAAAACTCAGTAAGTCCAGAAAACTTCAAATTTAAGGGAAGCTCGTGACAAAGGTGTGAAATAGACGACGTTGCATCTCGCGAATTCCTTGATTCGGAGTTTTGGCCTTTCAGATATTTAGCTTTCGGAATTTTGAATCTCCGGTGTTTTTTCATTCGTAGTTTTTCAGATTGGCCATACGCAGATTTTCAAAGAAATAATCTTTCTAAAAACTGTCAGTTGGTATTATAAAAATCTTGACCTTTGACCTTTCGCAGCTTAATTTGGCATTAGAAATTTCAATCCCGCTTCATTTTTGAGAAGCATTGTTATTTATTTTTTTGTGTCACATTCAAACTGACTCATTAACTCTGCAGGTTTCTTGATGTATGAAAAACATTTTTAACAAAGTAACAATCGTGAAGTAAAATTTTAGAGACCAAGACGAGGGTGGAATTGCAAATTCCTTCAAGCTTTTGAATTTTTTTTAGTTCTGACGATGGATTTCAATATTCCATCCTTTCAATCCTTTCGAATTACCATATTCTATTCAAACTAATAAGTTACCTATCCGAAATATCGAAATCCATCAAAAACCGGTCGGATCTACAACACTAAATTTTGACTCAAAATCATCCGTTCGGATAAAAAAACTGATGTGTGAATAATTCGGATGTAAAAAAAAAAAAAAAATTCTTTAGGAATGTCGTTTTCGAGATAATCGGCAGCTGATGATCATCTCTCCCGAATCCATAAAATGCGGAAAGATTGTTGGTATTGATTTTGACGTTTTTATTCTATAATTTTTTTGTTATTTTTTTTCTCTCGTTTGCTAATTTTTTTTATTTTTTTTTTTTTTTGTCGCTTGTATTTCTAATCGTGAACTTTCGGTTCGACCCATATATCTATATTAAATATAGCAGGTACCGATAGATCCAAGAGCCGTGAAACTGTTTGGTGAACAAACAGATTTCAGCTGAGGGCTATTCATTCCACTTGTATATATGCGATCATTAAAATAACAGAGGTTACTCCTCGCCCACGCAGTATATATACGTCCCTGCAGAGTGTCTGATAAACAGACCGCAGGTTGCAGTACACAACCCCATCCCTTCACCCCCTGTACCCCTTGTACCCCCTGGTAATCGCGTTTATCGATTTGTCATCAATTATCATTTGCCGAGAGTATACATATATGTACCTATAGTGGACCGGGGGCGAACCCCCTGGATTTCTCTCTATCTCATATCTCTCTCTGTCTCTCTTGATATAGATATTCCGTTTAATCATGAATTCAAGTCCCCCATTGGGCATTGTTTCGAAGACTTTCTTTGATAATAGCTATGACTACCTATATGTATACTATATGTATGGTAGATCGAGGGTTGTGGATAAAGAGTTTGGAACTTCATTATTTTTATCTATCCAAGCGAAGAGCCCCATTCGATGCTGCATACCCATCTCCATCCCCCATTCTTTTATAGATGCTGCAGTTAATCAAGAATATTTTTCCACTTTTTTTTTTTTTTTTTTTCAATCCCTTTAGAACAGCAATTGCTATTTCTATGCGATAAACTCCGAGTATACCTAGGTATTGCTTGAAAACAAATCTATGGACTTTGATTATTTTCTTAGATTTCATTTATTTATTCGTTTGTATCTATTATTCGTTTATTATTTTGTTCATTCATTAATTTTACCATTTAATCGCGCATTCTTTTAATATTTAATTAATTGATTGATTGATTGATTGATCAATTTATTTATCAATTCATTCGTTCAATTATTTTTTCGATTGTTCATTCAATATTTTATTAACCATACAATTGCAGATTGATCAACTGATGAATTCATTTATTTATTCGATCATTCATTCAATATTTGATCATCCAAATGATTGATCAATTGATTAATCCGTTGATTCGTTAGAAAATTTATTCGATTATCCATGCAATAGATGATAAATTAATTAATTCATTGAATAATCGAAATTATTGATTGATTTATTTATCAGATCATTTATTTTATGATTCAATCATTTATTGCAGTATAGAGAAAGACACTCATAAGTAAAAGAAAGATAATAATTGATTCATTCTTATCTATTCGAACCCTAATAGAGAAATAAAATTCGTATAAACTTATACCTAATAATATATTGTCTCTGTGTTATTTTGTTCGGAATGATTTAGACGCGTGTGTGTATTATCAGGAAATGACAATCATTTGAAACGAAGTAGATACCATTATTCTCGTTTATTGAGATACCAAATATATATACAAATATATAGATTTTTTGTTGGCATATATATAGAAAGGTATCTCGGAGCTTAATCCGATTGCTTTATTCCATTTAATACTCGCTGGCTGCAGAGCCAAAGAGATAAATAAAAATCTCAACAAATCGAATCCATGTTATACGTAAAATGCATCTGTGCAATTTATTTCTATTACCAGGATTCTTCTAATTTCATAAAAATTGTTTCGAACCCGAAAATACCGCAAGAACCTCTTTGTTAATTTAGCAATGAATAATAATGAACAGAGGCTTGATAAATCATCACAATCAATAGAATTTGTAAATTTATTATTTTTTAAAAACATGAAGGTAATTTCCTTAATTTTCAAAATTTTTAGAAACATGCATCTGTATCTGGTGCGAGAATTTCGATTTATTATTATGTGCTCTGGAATTCCGCAACATAGAATTACCCATATATTCTACGTACCTACGTACCTACCCCCATTAACAGTTTGGCAATTTTCTTGGTGTGTATCGCGAGAGGGTTTATAGTGAATCAAATGAAAACTTTTGCAGTTTAAGGGAAACTAAGGAAATAAGGGATGAAGGGGAAAATGGGGTTGCACGTGTAACTTGCAACAAGTGTATTTCCATGAGAACTATATGGAAAGTGCGTACGTACTTACGTATAGAAATTGGTGGAGTATTCGCCTACTGATATATGTATGTATGTATCATGTACATATATATAAGTTGGCAAGTTCGTAGCATACCAGCTTTGTACCTACTTTAGGGGTGGTTTGGCTGCTGAACGAGCTACGTGAATAGCTGGGCAGGTTTCCCATACCACGTTAGCCTATCCTATCCTTTGCTATCCTATTCCATAGACACCGAGGGGGGCTGAAAGCTCCAATATTGCTACGAAACAGGGGGAAGTAGGGGAGCTTTTCTATAAAATAAGGGATGAACTGGGTGGCTAGAAAGAGGAATTGTGAGTGTCTATACAAAGGGGTGGGATTAAAGTTCCGAACAGTCAAAATTCCGAATTTATTTGAGACGCGATTTCGAGTTTCTAGAAACGTTAGAGTTCAGAAGTTGGAAATTCCAGAAGGTCGAAATGCAGACGACTCAAAGATCCGAAAGTTGAAAACTCCAAAAGTCCAAAAATCTGCAAATTTAAGGGAAGCTCGTGACAAAGTTGTGAAATAAACGACGTTGCATCTCGCCAATTCCGAGATTAGGAGTTTTCGCATTTCGGATCTTTAGCTTTTGGAATTTTGAACTTTCGGTGTTTTTCCATTCGGAGTTTTTCAAATTGGCTACATAGACTTGAGGAGAAATAATCTTTCTAAAAACTGTCAGTCTCTTAGTATAAAAATTCGTAATTTTGACCTTTCGCAGCTTTTGAAATCCGGAGTGTCATTCCTACGTAGCTTTCGTGCTTTAGCTGATTGTGGAATATATCTGCTGCCTTAAGAATAATCGAGGAGGTAAAAAAATCGCGTGGCAATTGACGATATACGCAGTTTATTTTAAGCAAGTAAATCGATTCGTTCCAGAAGATAAAACTGAAATGTGTTTAACCGCGAATTGAACCCCAACGAGAAATCCAAACAAACGGATAAATAAATGAATCAACTTGCGAAGAAAAAAAGCACCATAAACAACAGCGACATAACCCCTTGGAGTTATGCAAAATCATTTGGTCAAATTTGAATAATATTCAATAGGTCAACTCTCGAAAGTCACTTGGAGCAATCGGCAGAGCTTTAATTTTATGATTTTGACCGAACGGTCACGTTGAACGGCAGTAAATAATTAAACGCTTGTTAATTGAACAGAATTGGAATAGAAATTAATTATTGTAATTGGGACAGATTCGCTCCGAACCGAACGTTCCAAACAACAACAAAAAAAAGCAAAGGGGTGAAGAAAAAACTCGAAGGATTGTAGCTGGTACAAAAATCCAAAAGGTTTGATTTAAGGGATGAAAACAAGACGCAAGACGCCGAGGCAGTCCGTTATTCGTGGCTGGGTATAATAAATCCTGATGATTACACGTGACGAATGGATTGCGCCGTATACATTACCGGAGAAAATAAAATATCTAGACGGTTTTTTTTACCACTTCAATGCGATTTGACGTATTATGCCTATCGCGAAGGGAAGAAACACGGTCTGGAGCTTTTTCTCGAGACTTTCAATGCTGCAAGTCCTTCACCGGTTTCATGTCCTTTTGGTCCTTTTTTTTACTTCCTAAATCTGCATTTTTCCCAATTTTTCCTCGATCAGATGAATCCAGACAGAATTCTTCTGCTGCATGAAGAAAAGCTCAAGGTTTGAATCAGTCGCTTTTTTCGTTTGGATTTTTTTGGGGGTGCGATGGGTCGGTGGATTTTGGATTCATAGTCAGTCGAACAGGATGTTCTGCGGTAGGTAAATTTACAAGCGAAGGGTATAAAAATGGAAACTCGTACGGAGAAAATAGACTGGGTTTAATTTTCATGAGGGAAAAAACCTGCAGCCCCTAAATTTTGTTTTGCGGGCGAAACACGTCCCTTGATACACATCGCGGGTAAACCGATGGACCTTTTTTTCTTGTCTTTTGATTTTTTTGACAGGAGAAAAATCAGTCTTCGATTTCTCTACGCGCTCCCTAGGAATTCAATTCGATATTTTCCAAACCCGAGTCCTTCCCACATCGTTTATCACCCGGTCCTCTATTGCTTATCTTGAAATTCAAGGTACTCGTGTCAAATGACCGAAAACCAAAATCTGCCAATCAATATAATCCTTTGGGATTTGATTTCGCTTTGTCATTAGAAAAATTAAAGCCATGAAAGGAGTTTTGAGTGTGGCAGAATATTCCATTTTTTCCAACATTTTCTTTCCCCATATTTTGCAATTGGTTTTCTTGTTCTTGATTGTGATATTATAAGTTGGAATTTTTTTAGGGATACAATTTTCCAAAATTAAAACCAAAAGATAAAAGAAAATGAAAAAATCGATGACTTTTTAAGGCAACAAAATCGAATTTTTCGGCAATAATTAGGCAATGCGATGCGATTGCGAATTGATGCTCTGAACTCGTATCTCATGGACGCGTAGGCAATTAATTGGAGTGAAGAAAATTCGGCTTAAAACCGTTTTTGCTAAATTACATCGGGCGTATAATTATCACACGTTTAATCAGAGCGGTAGATAAAACATTGGGAATTGATATACGTACAATTATAATGGTCATGGGCGCGTTATCGTGCGGTGGACCAGTTTAATCTGCCCAACGAGCAACGCGCCCTGTAGTTTGTTACGCGTGTTGGATAATGGCCAAATTTAAATTTCCCGCGAAAACGCGATGTGGAGATCGAGCGCAATGCTATTATACACAATTTTTCATTACGACTACAAACTCAAAATCAGTTTTAAAAATTACAAATCGTTTTTTCATCAAAATACTATGCGAACGAAAAATTTCAAACCTTGACACATGAAAATCCAACTTTGTGAGTTAAAATCGGCAACTTCCGGTCCGGAATTAGTTTGGCAGCAGAGTAAAGCAGCTGACGTTGGATAGACGCGAGAGTGGCTTACTATTTTCCAGTGCATTGAGCGAGACGGTGTTTAAGACGGATAGTCTCCTCTCTTGAAAGCTCTGGTCGAAATAGTCCTAATCCATTCTATTCGGTGCTATTTGGTGCTCTTAAATGCGCTCTGGAAAGCCTCTTGACCAGCACGATAGTCCGCGATCGACGGCCTCTTCCATCTGACTTAACGAACCGACTTGATTCACGTCTTGATCGCGCAATTAGCATCCATCCTTAGCCATCACACCTTATAGTTCGAAGAACGTGAATTATGCCTCTTTGTTTCAAATGATCGCAGAAGATTTCAACTGTTTTTAATTAATTTGGAAGATTTTAGAGGATTTAAAATTATTTGTAATTATTTTAATGAACTTCAAATCATTCGAAAGGATTTCGACAAATTGAGAATGGTTTTAGATGATATTCAATGATTTTATACGATTTTACGAAATTTCACAGGATTTTGAATGATATTCAAAGATTTCAAATAATATCGACTGGCTTCAGAAGATTTCAAACAAATTCAAATAAATCCGGAAGATTTCAGAGGATTAGAAATTATTTTAAAGGATTGCGATGATTTCAAATGATTTCAGAAGATTTTGAAAAATTCTAAATGATCTTATACGACTTCACGTATAGTGTCAAGTAATTTCACGAAATGTCATAGGATTTCAAATGATTTGCAAATATTTCAGTTGATTTCAACTAGTTTGAGAAGATATCAAACGAGGTATAATGATTTTGGAAGGTTTCAGAGGATCGTTAGGAATTATTCCGAAGGATTCTAATGATTTCAGAAGACTTTGAAAAATTTCGAATGAATTTTGATGATTTTACGTCATGTCACTGAATTTCACGAGATTTCAGAGAATTTCAAACGATTTTCAAACCTACCGAATGATTATTCAACCCGTTTCTGTGCGATTCCACGAGCTTTCACATAATTTGAAATAATTTGAAAAAACTTCTAACATTTCGAGAATTCTTGACGATATTTTCAAATATTTCGATGACTTTCAACGACGTGATATAATTTCGAAGTATTTCACATGATTTCGAACATTTTCAAAGATCCCAAACAATTTATCTTACGATTTTAGAAACTTTCACTTGATTTCAAAAGCTCCGAAGATCGATCGATCCCCCTAGCTTTCAGTTTTTCCAGTACCTGCGGCCTAAAGCGAAATTCTAATTACCCTGGAGCATTGCTCCGTTTCATTTCTACTCATAACACAAAACCGGGAAAAAAAGATGAAAAAAAAAGAAAAAAAAAATGAATGAAAATAAAAGAGAAAACGAAAATGTACTCTGGGAATGGCGAAGAGGGGAGAAATTGCGGCAGGGCGAGTGGTGTTATGGTGTCTCGCACCGTTAATTATTCGCACTTAGCCGCGTCCAGTTTGTCTTCGTTGGCTGGGTGACATAAATATTGTCGTTGGAAAGCGGCCTCCTTTATATCCCGTGCCTCCAGTCGGTTTCTCCTCCTTTTCTCGCCCCTCGTTTTTTTTTTCCTTTCGCTTTTCCAAGAAGAGGAATTATGAATTCCTCCCGGTATCTCCAGAAGATGCAGGTGAGATACGAGGCCAGGGTGTTGCATCTTCGTAGAGAAAAAAAATAAAATAAAACAACGTAGAAAATGACTCGATTTTCCAGTTTTTATTTTCCTTGATATCTTGAGAATAAATCCACGTATTTTCATGATTTTCATCTCAATCGTCACAGTTTTTCGTAACTCAGAGCTGATTAAATTTTGGATTTAATCGGTCGTCTAGTTTTCGAGTAATTGAGCGAACTAAATTTTACAAAAAAAAATTTCAAACAGTCGTATCTCGAGAACGAATCAACGGATTTTGACGATTTTCATCTTCATCGATAGAATTTGCTTCAACTTAGAAATTACGAAATTTTGGAACAGATCAATGCACTAGTTCTTCATCATTCGAACTTTCAAGATCTGCGCAGGAAGTTTAAGGACTGGCTCAGCGTGGTCAGCCGATTTACCTGCTTCTGTTTTACCAAAATAAATTCGTTGGCTTTCATCTTCAAACCTCATTGCGAGAACTTATCAGGATATTTCAACATCCTGGTATAAGCACTCGGCCTACATGAAATCGGTAACTACATATTTCGCTATTGTCTTCGACCGTTAAAAGTATATAAAGCTCCTCGAGCGAAGAGCCAGATGAACAGACGACGTCTTGAGATGAGACGAAGCTGGGAAGTTATACGGAGTATATGGTTTGTGGGCTGGCAGGTGGTCGAAGATGGGACAACTCCTAATGCGTCCTCCTCAAGCCGCAAGCTCCATTGACGTCGCGGGCAGATATCGAGTGCCGAAGTAATACCTTGCGGTGATCCTTGACAAAGTTTCCAGGATGTTCAAAGGGATCTGAGAGGGATACCCCGATCCACTTATCTCTCTCTCACAATTCCCCACTCTTCACTCCCTTCTGAACGTCTATCTGAAAATCGGAGTCATTAAGCACTTAATCCGTCGACCAGTACCTTCAGGCTTCAGGATTCGAGCATCAGATCCCAGGACGTTGACGAGCTTTCAGGATGGAAACGGAAGGACCTTATGCGAAACTCCTATCCATCATCGATCTACGCATACCTGTACGAGTTTTCACCAAATCTTGAAGGATCCAGGTCCAGAGGATCATCTTTGATCCTTAATTTCACCATGACGTGTCATGTCTGTAGTGTACGGTGAATTTTTTATCTGATGATATCTCGAGAACGAATTAATCGATTTTCGTGATTTTGGTATCAAACGATGCGGATTTTCATGGACCAAAATTCTCTAAATTTTGGTATCGATCGACCCACTAGGTGAAAATAAAATCTGGGTAGAAAGTCACGGGTATAATTGTGGTCAGTCGATTCATCAGCTTGTTTGATATCCTCTATTTTATTTTTTCAACTGCAGGCGTTTGCGATTCAGAGTTTTCTCTGACGCCGCAATGTTGTTTGACCAATTCGATACCGTATCAAAAAATAAATAAATAAATAATTTGACGAATCAATACCACGGTGGCCAGTGTGTTTGATGATCGTATAAAAGTTTACCAGCTCATGGGCTGCGATTTTAATGCACCAATATCGCAACCGAAGGGAATATTATTCGGATTCAGGATCATTTGTGTGTATGATGTAGGCAAGCGTTTGAACATTCGGAATAGTTGGGTGTAATGGTATAGGTACAGGTTATACCTAGTAGTCGAGGGTTTTATGTGGCAGAAGAGTAGAAGTGAAGTACGTCACAACCGGTAGGTACGTGTACATATTTCACTCACGTTTTACAGTAACAATTTCACGGCTACGGTTGGTGGATTTTGTGCCTTGCTATTTCAACTTTGTATTAACGTCAGTTCTGAATTAATTTTAGTACTTCCGCTCTTGTGAAAACTCTTCTTCATATCCTTCTCCGCGACTCGTCTCGAGCTTGAATCTCAAAATTTCGCCAAAAAAACGTTCAATCTTTCCTTCCACGGTCCCAATAATAATATATTTTGCCCCAAGGGCGTAAAGTTGGCTTTTTTTTAGACCAAATATGAAATTTTCAGTACGAATCATAGGCTAGTATTCAAAATCATGCAATAATGGTTTCATTATTGCCTGCTCTTTTCAAGCAGGTCAAAAAAAGGTTACTTTAGGCCCGCTATAGATTTCTAAAAAGCGCAGAAATCTTCCATGTGTAACAAAAAAAAAAAAAAAAAAAAAATTCAAGAAACCCAGCGATCAATCGACAGTAGAGAAATTTGAAAAGCAAAGACAAAGGATCTAGATCCTTGTTTATTTTGCATGTGGAATTTCTCGACTGGCTTCTAAATTGTGATGATGGGGAAGTAGGTACAATAATCCCTCGGGGAATGTCCCGGAAGTATGAGGACAAAGGAGGGAATCGCACCTGCTGCGGTTCGATCGATAAATAATATCGGAATCGGTTTATTGATCATCTTAACATGGGCATGGCGATGGCAATGTCTCAAGGCTGCAGCAGGGACAACTAACCGCTGTTTCTACACATACCAATATTTCAGGCTGTAAGAGAATGTAATCATTTTCTATGGAACCGAACGGTATTACCTACTCGGTTGGCTACTCTAGCTTTAGCTTCGAGTCTAAGAGAAATGGGGCCGTGTTTGGCCAACCGGAAAAGCCGTTTCCACACGAACGTGCAAATATTTAAATAACATTCATAGACAAGTGTAAAAAAGCTTTGTTAAGCTCGGAGCTTCGTTTGAATGATGGCCGGAATTACACCGGCGATTATTATTTCCATTCATATTTTTTACTCGAACTTTAAGGATTCTAGGATTCTTTGAGATCCTTAACTCCCTTTTTTTCATTTCCAAGATAAAAACAAACAAAAAAAAGTGGCTATTCTGTTTGCTGTGTAACCGGACCAGCTTATGAGCTTGCAGCATTTTCCATGGGTTGAATTTTCCACTTCCCTTAAAATCCAGCTTTTCAGATCTCTTTCGACTTGTCGTTTTTAATTTTTCGTATCACGAACTGAGATTATGGGATAAATTAGGAAGTTTACTTTGACTCTTAAAGTGCCGATTAGTCCGCCCGCATAATCAATTTCTCTGATATTATAATAATGGTGCGCGAAACCTGTGGAACGGTTCGATTGATTTTCAACCCCTTGAAGGTGGCTGCAGAGGTTGAGTTCCTAGATCTTAGCGTCGATGTAAATTTGACGTGTGAAAGCCAGTGATTGATCGACTGCTACTACGGGGGTCTTTCGTCTTGACATCCTTTCTTAAGAACCGAGTTTCCTACACCTTGACAGTCGATCAAGGAAAATATGGAACCCCCAAAACTGGATATATAGAGCTCGAGTCCCCCAAACTGACAACTTCTGAAGGGCAAATTGATACGTAATAAAACGAAATTTGCAGCTCGAGTTTCACATTTTTTTTTTTTTTTTTATATAAAAAGTATAGAGACGATAATTCCGTCGTAGCAAAAATTTTGGCGAAATAATTTTGCCAAATTATAAACACGATTCGCTTATATAGTCCTGAAAATTAATCGATTAAGACGAAAATCATAAAAATCCATGGATTCGTTCTCAAGATATCGTCGATCATAAAATTGGTCATGATTCTCTGGATCTAAAATCGTAAAGATCTTGCAAAAATTTGACTCTCCATTTCCGGTGTGTTTCTAAACATTTTGTCTCTTTGCAAAGTCTGGAAATTGAAGAAAAATGTCTTCAAGGGCGTTTTGCACATCCCCGTATTAGGACAAAGAGTAATTATACACGAATTTGTGGAATATGTATTTACCCAGGTATATCCAGTATACAGCCAGACGAGGGATTATGGATCAGCTACAGAGTGAGCCCGGGCTCTTCCTGAGCGGGTGGGAAGGTATCCGGTAGACTTTCAGGGCGAAAGCACCATCCAATTACGATCAGTCACATGGGAGGCGACGCGACGGGACCGAGTGCTTCTCCTTGTAATTAATTAAAGGCTTTGGATGGGATACGAACAAACGGTAAAGCCGCTACCAAAATGCGGGAATAAGGTTCTCCAGGCAAAGCTTGAAAATCCCCCCTCCCCCCTCCCATAAGAATTCCTCAACTAACGTATCTAGGTCTGTAGGTAAATTTTTAGGGTTGAGAAAAGAGTTTCTAGAGTTTGTGCCTATTTTCCCAGTTAGCATCCTTCCCTATCCTTATTTCTATCCTGTATGCAGTTTCCGGTGGATATAGTCGCGGGTCTGACTTCCGGAAGAAGGAATTTCATCCGGTACGACTTGTTACTTGGACTTCACTTAGGGAATACCGCAAAGGATCATGGAAGTGTAAGGGAGAGAAAATCTCTTCTTCTGGTTTCTCCTTTTGGCTCCATTCATTCATCCTTTCAGTAGAATGTTGGCTTATAGGTATATATCTTTTGAGGAATTCTCATTCCTGGCTTAATCACGTGGCGTATATATACTGAATCTGGATTCTCTGCGTCCACGAATATGAGACTAAGGGAGGTTTAAGGGTGCGGGAGCTGCTCGTTCAAAGGAACGAGAAACACCCTCACCCCCATCGCAGTAGAGACTTTTAATCATCCTGTACTGGGCTTCTTACATTCCATCATGAAGAAGGAGAAGAAGAAGAAGAAGAAGAAGAAGAAGAAGAAGAAGAAAAAAAAAGAAAGAAGAAGAACAAGAAAATGAAGATCAAGATGATGAATAAGATGAAGAAGAACCAGAAGATGACAAAGATCTAGAAAACAGTGAAGTGGATCACGAGCAATAAGGATACAAAAAAGGAGGAGCTGGAGGGAAGGAAGATGAAGAACGAAAAGATGGAGAAGATGAACAAGAACAAGAATATAATGAAGATGAATATCAAGGATATGAAGCAGGATGGAATGAGAAATAAAAGAATGATGAAGAAACAGACGATGAAGATCAAGAAGACGTAGATGAAGAAGAAAAAGATCAACACGAACCGGAAGATGAAGAAGAAGAGAATGAAGACGAAGATGATGATAAATAGCGAGAATACGAAGTAGAATAAGATGAGAAAAAAAAATGACGAAGAAGAAGAATAAGAAGAAGAAAAAAGACTCCGGACTCCCTGAAGCAAGAGTAAATAGTTAATGGTGAGAGGATCAGGATGACGGAAAATTGTCGGATAACCAAGACCTGCTTCCTTGCTGTTACCTCGCTTGGAGGAATCTCCTACGACTCCGTCTATAAGGATCTAGATTCTAGACTATAGACTACTCTAGAGGAACTTGAAGATCCTGCTGTATTGGCTTCGGAAAAGCCGCACAGCACGCCGTGATGTGACGTCGGCCCTCCTTACGAAGGCACTTAATAAATTTTCTCTGGCGTTGATTGATTTCCACCACCTTGTGGAACACCATTCTACATAATTCATCGACCACTTCGGGGCTGCATCGAGAACCCCGCCTAGTATAGTACAGGATCAGGATCGTCCTGATACCTTCTCCAAACCAAGGCGATACCAAGCGCAGCAACTTCTTTTCCAAATTGTCAGTCGAAACTTCACTATCGGATCTGATCTGAAAATGGTTTACATGCTTTTCCGAATGTTTAGTATCTTTGATATTTGGGTTTTTGGTCGATGGAAAGTTCGCCAATTCTCAATCGCACTTGTATGATTGGTTTACCATAGACATTTCCTCAATCTGCTATTGTTTCATATCTGCTTCACGAAGTTTTTGTACGGGGCTTTTTTCGATTCTTGGTTTTCGGAATTTCGGTCATTACGAATTTTGCTCTTTTCGTTTTTCAACTCCCACCTTCAATTTCGATAAAAATTTCTGAAGCATTTTCACAGGAAATCTCAAATTTTCCAAAATGGGCCATCGGTAGATAAACCATACCCTCAATCTCCGAACTAAAATTTAGAATTCCTATTTTCCGCATCGTCAAAGCATACACAAATATGAAATTTCAAAAGAATTCTTCATCGCACCGTTTCGCATCTGAAAGGAAAACCAAATCTTTCTTCGAGTGTAAAATAACAACCAAAAAAATTTTAACAAAAAAAAAAAAAAAAACAAGAAGAAAGAGTCCACAGCTTCCGCCGTTCTTTCATACAAGTTTCTTTTAAACTATGAATGAACCCCGTTTTTCTGGCAACAGCTGTGATAATAACGGCAGTGTAACGAAATGTTGACTTTGATTGGAAGCCAGTGATTAGTGCCTATCGTGTGGTGATCCGATCCATGTTGTATTCTAAAAGTAGTGGAAGCTCATGGCAGCAGTGAAACTGGTACGGATTAGCAAGATTACTTATAACGAGGATAGGGCCTAACCTAAAGCGTCCCTACGTCCGGAAGATAATGGCCAGCTAACGTTGATCAATATCCAGGATAAAGAATGCCACCGTTTCACCATTTCAGGGTATAGGTAGATATAGGTAGATATTTTTCCTTTGGTTTTGCACAGCAGCCTACGCCAAAGGGCGATTTTTATCCGGGTCGGTGTGGCCCGAGAAACGATTATTAGATCCTTAGTAGCTATACAGGGAAAATATATCAAGGTTGTAATTACCCTCCGGTACAGATTAGCTTGGCTAGTGCTGCAGTGTCTGCGAAATGACTAACGATTTTATCCAAAATTCACTAATGACAGTCGTTTCAAATTCGTAACTTCTCCTAAAAATTTATTCAAAGGTGGCTTACTGCCAGTCGATTTTGAATAATGCCAAGCGATGGCCTAAAAGCAAAGGCATCGTTTTTGTTTCTCCCCAGAAAAAATGATTACCAAATGACTATTTCTCTTCAATAAATTCTAACTAAGAGGATATCGTAATTGGGTATATGTATATCGATGCCATATGCAATTTCCCTAAATTCTCAGTTTCAAATTTGAATCCAGTCGAAGCTAATGGCAAGTTGATATCGGAGGGATTAGGCTTTACCTATTCGCCTCCTCCTCCTCCGAAACGTGGTCCTTGAAGGACCTTTTCGGGTTGAAAAGGTGTTTGTGTTGGTCAAAAAAAGACACACAAAAAAAAAAAAAAAAAAACGAAAAAAACGGAAAAAGCTCTACCTCTCTCAAGAGCAGAGGTGTCAATCGTTGCAGGGACTCGCCTGCAGGACCAAACGAGACGGGGCGAAGCTCTTTAGAATCTTTTTTCCTTTATTTTACTTCATTTTTTTGCTCCTTTTTTTTTGTTGATTCCCTTTTTCTCTCACTTTCTTTCTTGTCCCTTCTGCTCTTAACATTTCGTGAGAGAATTTGAAAATCCAATACCAAAGGATTCGGTTGTTTGATACACTTTTTTTTTCGAAGAAACCGCAGGAGCGGTGATAATGGATCTGAAACACATCGAGAATGAAATCGAAATTCAACGACTCGTTTGACCTCTTGGAACGAATGTGATCGAAAATAAAAAATGTAGGAGATTCAGATTCTCCTTCAGACGCAAATGTGGTTTAGGTGGTGATTTTTTTTTTTTTTCGTCTTTGCTATTCATTTTAGTTTTTCTAATCTGGAAAATTTATCTCCGATACTTTCCCGCGATTCTTCCAATTTGCGTTCCTTTTTTTTTCAATTTTTGATTTCATCGGCAAAAAATCCCGAATCGGATTTGGAAATTCGAGTTATATTAAAGTGCAGCTGAGCTACGGTATATATGGGGGAGAGATTTTTAGCCTATAGGCTCTAAGATCGGCTGGCGCATCGCGGGAGGTTCCAATTGCTTGAATCCCTTTTTCGATCCGGAGCTGATCTCCATAGGATGCCTCGTCTGTATCGCTATGAGTTTCGATATTAGAATACTTATAGGGGCCTAACCATATATATATATATATATATATTTATACCTACCTATACCTATATCCCAATGCCTGAAAAGCCCGCAGCGTTCAACCGCCGGAATAAGCTATTGATAAAAAAAAAAAAAAAAGAAAGAAGAAAAAGAAAAGGAAAAGAAAAAAAGAAGAAGGAAAAAGAAGAGCCAAAAAACGAAAAACACGACTCGCCTTCGAAGCTCGTTATATTGCTAACCCTCGCTGTCTCCCAAAACTACCCCTATAAATATATACACATTGAAATTTTCTAACAACCTAGAATCTTTGAATAGAATTCTGATTTTTTAATTTTCAGAATCTATGAGAAATTGTCCGATTTTCTTTTACTATACTTTTTTCGCGATAATATTGTACGGAAAACAAAATTCCGATTTAATTTACTATGTGAATGGTTAATTATACGGACAATTCACTAAACGAAAACAAATTGAGTATGTCAAAAACAGAATTAACAAAAAATGAAATAGATTTGAAAAGAATTGTGTAGCAATTTGTTTTTGATTCTAAAGAATTGACGTTTCGAATTCCGTTTAATTCCGTTTTTCACATGTATCTACTCAATTCGTTTTGGTTTATTGAGAGCACTTGTTTTTAGTAGAAATTACAACAATTGTGGTAACTTCATTTACTCATTATAGACACTTGCCAAAATGTACCAAATACCACAATGGCTGCCATTTCTACCGACAACACGTGCTGTCCATAATATAATTATCATTCACATAGTAAATTCAACAGCACTTACTTTTTTTTTCCGTCTAGAAATTTTTTTCCAAAAGATCAGTAACGAAAAAACCACAATGCCTTTAATATTTAAATTTGATCCAAACATCGTCCAGCAAAGTCTGAATAGCAAAGATAAAAAATAAAAAATAAAAAATTTTGTTAATTCCCATTGATTTTCAATTGAATTGTATCAATTCACGGATCATCGGTACATCAATTCGACAAGATATTTTTCGCCTGCACACGTGGCAACGGTATGTGAAAAGTTAAGCTGAGAGGATTTTGAACGAATGCCATATTTAACGGACGAGAACCAAAAGGAGAAAAAAAAAAAAGTAGAAAATATAAAATAACTCCGGACGGCTCCTTCATATTCACTAAAACGTTCTCCAAGTGCACCATATAGGTATATGATATACATATACTATATTTATACATTTTGAAAACATGAATGAAGTGCGGGCGTAGGTGGTGAGCCAGGCAAAGTGGGCAAGTAGGCGGTTGAAGCATATTAATAGTCTATGTCTCGGGTCCACGGGGGCAACTTGAGTTAAGTCGCAAAGTGCCTGGCAGTGGCAGTGGAACTGAAACTGGAGAACTAGAAATGGAACTGGAACTGGAACTGAAACTGGAACTGGAACTGAAACTGGGCACTGCCAGTGCCACGAAGAGGTTCTGTCAGCTTCTAATTACTCATTTATTTTTCCTCACCAGTCGGCTATTTCCGTTAGCAAAAATCCTTGCAGCTAGTCTCTGGTGGCCAGAAATTTTCCGCTTACTTCCGGCCGCATACGCGGAATTTTCTTCTTACCGCACGGGCTACTAATAATTCTAAAGAAATTAATTGCATCGTTCCAACTCATCGTTTCGTTTTTTTGGACCGGAAGTTTATACACGCGAATGATGCCACATACCAAAGCCCTATGGGTATTATTCTTGGTGTTTATGTTCTAGTTGACTTATCAACTCCACGATGAGATTAATTTCCCATTTAATTTGTCTATTTTCTTGAAAAACTTTCTCTCGGACTTTTATTCTTCTTCTTCCTATTTTTTATTTTTATTTCTCGATTGAAAGAGCCAGGCGATATATGCCGGCCGTTCGTTACACGGTTCATTTCTCTGTTTACATGAGTCATGAGACTCGGTTCACCGGAAACCGTACATCCGGTTCTCGTACTTCTGATTGATGAATTAGAAAAAAAAAAACGAGAAATCAACGCGAGGACCAGGAAACAGCCTCATTCTTCCTCTTATTCTATTCTTCTTCTTCTTCTTCTTCTTCTTCTTATATTTCTTGCTCGATACCGGAAGTTGAGAATTGCAGGACCCTCACTTGACTAATTAGTAAAAAAACGTAAGAAAAGTGAGTAAATCACAAAAAAAAAAAGTATGAGTAAAAATTGCAGGACAGGTTGAGTAAAATTTGGCGCAAAAAATAAAGAAACTGTGACCAGAAAACGTGAAGCCAGCTGAGGACGACATAAAAAAAATCAGGAATCTTTATTTTTGGGTATAAGTCGTATAGTCAAAAATTATAGAATCGGGTGAAAATACTGAATCAATCAGATTATATTCGCGTTTTTGAACATTTTCAAATAAAATATGAAGAAAAATGAAAAAAGTAATTGATATTATCGTCAAATAAGTGAGAAAAGTAAGTTTTTTAGATAAAAGTGAGTAAAAATTAAGATTTTTAAACGAAAAGTGAGCAAGTGGAAGCCCTGAAATCGTCACATAGCCCAAGATCGGCTGATCTCAAGAAAAAGACGTGATTTCGCGAATTGAGTGATGGAAAAAAATTGCCACAAAAGATGCGATGGATTTTTTTTTTTTTTTTTTGTAAGAATTTTGGGAAATGAATTGAATTTTCACTAAAAACGGGGCCCCGTCTCCATAAATTGAAATTAATGGTAGATTGAACGTCATGCGAGAGAAGAGGAAGCGTTTGCGAATCTAATTCGAAAGATAAAAAAAGTAGGAAAGTGTGTGTCTCGGGTCTCCGGTTTGCAGAGGTCTGGCCGAAAGCCAGTGCATTTAATTTTCCCCACTCTTTGCGTAATATATATTTCTGGCCGATGCCATATCCTCCGATAAATTTACACCGTGTGTGGGAGCCACCACGGCCGAGACTTGGCAGTGTGTATAAAAGTGATCTATCGTTACAGAGCCCGATGTTAAGTCTGGCTTTATGCGTTTCTTGTCATTTTTAATTATCGCTTAATTTTATACCAACTTCCGGCTCCCGCCTTACGCACCGGGTCTACGTCATCCGGCCCTCGGAAGATTAATCACCGCCAGCGTTTCCTCCTCGAAATCATAAGATCAGGAATATTCATCCACCTCTTGAATACGTTCGTAAAATCATGCACCTTCCTAATTTTTCCCATCGATTAAAATGATTCGGTAGAGCAAACTTACAACCTAACCTAGCTTACATCAAAAACGTGAGTTTTACTGGGATTTTATCCGTTTTTTTTGACAAAGTGACATACTTAGTCACTTTTTGCCAAAAAACTGAATTCATTCGTTGAGGATTCGTTCGAATCGGTTCGGTAGTCGTCGAGAAATTACGATTCGCGTTTTCGAGGTGTTTGGAAGAACCGAATAGAAATCCAGTCAGATTCATATTTCTTATGATAGCTATAGGTTAAGTTCGAAGAAACTCGGACCCCATCGCCTTATGGCGGGAAATTCGAATCGTTGAAAAAACTTTTCAGTTACCATACGGCCGGGTTGACAGACGTATGACGTCTACCCTCCTCATGGGACAGATTTAAATCCGAAACAGTTTTCGGTTTGAAAAAAAAGTGCTAAAGATAGTAACACCGAAATTATCACTAGCCTAAGGGGGGGAAGGTTTCGAGGTAGATTTTCAACGGGTTATGGACGCGTGTCATGGACGTTGGAAGGGCGTCTATGCCTAACATTAGCGTCTAAATTGTGTGAAAATATGAAACAGATGCTTCCGGATGAACCGTATCGCCAACAAAACCCTATTCTCCGCTTCACAGGCTTCAACGACCTCGTAAATAATCATTTAAGGGCGCTGTTCGTTTAATTAGCCACTCGCATTGAAGGCGGGGAGCTTTTCGCAGATATCTTTAGTCCGTACCAACCTGTAGGTAGACTTTGATTGGCAATTTGCTTATACGATTATTATCCAAGAGATTCTGATCCACAGGTAGATGAAATTTCATTGAAACCATCAAGAGTCTAGCACGACGATTCGGCAACGATAAACTTCGAATTATAGCTGCAC
The DNA here is from genome assembly GCA_963989295.1 of Ametastegia equiseti. Taxonomy (NCBI): domain Eukaryota; kingdom Metazoa; phylum Arthropoda; class Insecta; order Hymenoptera; family Tenthredinidae; genus Ametastegia; species Ametastegia equiseti. The sequence goes on from OZ022398.1 coordinate 14,220,069, forward strand.
AAATCGATCCTACTATCCCTTTCAGACGAAGAAAAAAAGTAATTGCTCAATTGGGTTCTCCTCGGAGTTTTCATGATCCTAATTATTTTTTTATCTCTACTGAACTTTTCTATCTATCCCTTTCATGTTGTGAATAGCAAAAGGGATGAAACTTCGCACTGTAATTTATACATTATAGACTCACAAATCGCGTGACTTATGAAAAAAAAAGTTCAACAGGGACGAAAAATCCGATTTCAATGCCAAAAGGGCGTCGAATTTTTTTTTGTTTCTCGCCATTCAATAGGAAAGGGTTGAAAGGAAGAACGCTGCTGTTTTTTTCAAGACGTAAATTTAATGGCAAAGGGCGTAAGTGCAGTGAATATAGGCTCTTTTGGTATGAACTTTATTGAAAAACTCACCTCAACTAATGCCAGAAGGGCCTGTCCGCAAAAAATTCATGTTTTACCGGAATTTCTGTTCTAGCGAAATACAAACATTTTTAGGGCATAAAAACGCATTTCCAACCAGAAAAGTTAATTCTTCAATAAAGTTAATACCAAAAGGGCGTATCCGAAAAAATTTCTCGCTTTTTAACATTGACGGTTTTTTCCATTCCAAAACCTTTCTAGTCGAATGAGACAAAAAAAAATTGAAAATTCAAGCCCTTCTGCTTTTGCGAATTACCAAAGAGGGTAAGTACGTCACTTCACGCCCTTTTTTTATTATTTACCTGGAGCGTTGTCAGCGTAGGGTGTAGAAATGTGATTCTCTAATTTTTTTCCTATAGTTCTGCTCATTTTTTTTTTTTTTTGCTTTTTTTTCACGATTTAGTTTTTATCGGTTGGAATCTTCGTGCAGCCACCTGTGAGTCCCATTGGAATGACAAACTTCCATACCTGATGTTTGCGTTTCTATAAAATTGCATATAGAGAGAAAGAGAGGGATTTTTAGTAGTCGCCGGATGCGCGTTAGTTAATTGAAAAATATAATAACAAAATCAATGAGGTGTACCTATATAAGCGTATGGAAATTGGCTACTGTAAATTCTGTCTCTTCGATCATCGGCTGGTATTTTACAGCGTTGATTGAATCAGTCTTTTTTTTTTTCCTCTCCCCAAATTCACCCTCCCGATTCCTCTTTCTACCTATTTTTTTTCCTTCTTTCGTTCTTCTTCGAACGCATTACACTATTCTGGGGGAAAATCAATAGCTCTGGAAAACAGAACGTCGCGTAATGAACGCAACGTCAAAATGTGCGTCTCTGATCACTGCGAGATTTATTTCTCGCCGTTTTTTTTTTAAAGTTGAAATTTCGTCTGGGTCGTCTCAAAATTTACAAAATGCAATTCTGTGATTGGAAATTGGACCAAAAACGCAGGGGGTGTTCGTCATCGCGTATTGTTACAGATAAAGAATTTAAAAACAATCCTTATTTGATCCCAAATCATCCTTGCAGGACATTCGTGCTCGAAAAAGGCATTCAGAGCACTAACAATGAAATTATAATAGTTTCTAGTATTAGATTTGAAATTGGGTTTCTATGCCCTTTAACCCTTCGTTGTCACACTAACAAATAATATCACCGTTGTCATACTGGGGTAGATTCTACCTAGACAGTTTTCAAAAAATAATTGTGAGCAAACTATCACTTCGAAGTATTTGAAAAAATTATGGAACATGCTTTTAACCTCCTAGATCATGTACAAAAAATTGATTTTCGAGAAAAAAAATAGTGACTTGTTGAAAAAAATCATGAACAGGTAAAAACGCAAAAAAAAAAACACTTTAATTTCGCTCAAAAAATCATAACTGTGTCAATTTTCAAAACTTTCAACTTAAATTTGGACTTAATACTCCTGAGATAAGCTACGTTTAGAAAAAAAAAAAAATTGTACGATAGTGTGCGTTTCAAAAAAGATAGTTATCCTGACTCTGGGGAAACCAGGGATTAAATCTCAAGTCCAAATGCTTCGAGATCTGGGTTTTGGTTTTCTGGACAATTTCCCAAGCTGCTGATGTCCTGCAGGATCGTTTCAAAATTTTTTCCTCGTTAATAAGAGGTGGTAGAAATCCCCGAGATTATTTTCATCAAATTCAGAAATTTAGAATCGTGACGGTACGCGATCGAAAGAGAAAATCAAAATTCGTCAAAGAAGAACATACAATATTCGCTGGTTGTTTAGGCAGCGCGGGTATATATTCAATTGGTATTTCAGCCACGTAGAACGATTCGAGTTTTTCGCAACGTTACAAAAGCAGGATCGAAGTATCTCTCCCGAAATCCTACGGTTTGGAACAATGGGAATATAAATTTATTCCAAGGAATCTTATTCAACAAAAGATTCTCTCGCCCGTGTCTGAAGGCAAAAAGAAAGAGAGAGAGAGAGAGAGAGAGAAAGAAAGGATGGTTTGAGAAAAGTTTTTGAAACTTGATAACTCCGAGGCTAAGGGTATATAAGGCACGCGAAACTCCTTGTAGACGTTCTTGCCACGATCCTCAAGCTTCCGTTCGTTCGTTTCGCTAGGCTGAGGAATATTATACACAATCAACCCTCTTCGCCACGCTCATACTGCGCCAGAGGACTTGATCATTTTCCTTAGAACCAAGAAATTTGTAGCATTCCAAAAGGACGGATATTAATGTCAACATCGCATTATACCCTCAAGAGATAAAGAGAGAGAGTAAGAGAAGGAGCGAGAGCCATCTCAAGACTATTGAAATACCTCGTCTCTGGAAAAAAAAAAAGAATTCCTCCAGACAAGAAGAACTTTTTGGTACAGGTGAATTCCTCCCTTCTCGGTCCCTTTTCAAAATTTCCACCGTTCGTTATTAGTTCTACTCCGAATTCTAGAGGATAGATGGAATTTTTCTCACTTTTTTGCTCAGGATCTATAGATATCTGTACCTAAGGGCTTTTCGGATATTCTGGAATCATGGAATTCAACACTGTCTGAAGAAGATCTTGAAATCTTGGAAAATTTGATGCTATGTGTCTGGAACTTTTTTTTCTAATTGACCCTAAATCTTTAAAAGTCTAGTGGAATTCAAAAAATTGTCTGATCAATCGAATGCTCCTGGCTTTGGGAAGCTATTTTATTCTTAATTTTGCAATCCTGGCAATTCTTTGATTTCCTTTATAAAAATGGATTTTTTCTCGGACCCTATAAATTCGAGTGATTTCTGTGTAGTTCATTTAAAAAATTTTTGTGTTAAATATCTTTTACATTTCTTCAAATCTCGAAAGTTTAATACGTAATCTTTCTATTGGATCAATTCTGTTATGATAATTTTTGGAACAATTTTTACCTAGTAAACTTTACCTAGGAAAATGAAAATTTGCGTCTGAAAAACGTAGAATTTTTAGGGAATTTGAAATCAACAGATAACTGGACACCCTACTGTTAGAAAAAAAAATATTCCAGGAGGTCATCTATAGTTTCTGTGTTAATTTTGACACTTTTTTTCTGATTAAAGCGACATAAATTGATCGTTGTTAGATAAAATAATCTCAATTCAACTATTTATTTATTTATTTTAACATGTGAAAATTAACACAAAAATTATAGTAGACGTCCTGGAATGTTTTTTTTTTTTTTTTTAACATCTGCCTGATTAGAACCAGCAACGAGCAGTTTTCCTAATCGGATGATTAATACTAGGGTTCGTCTCTGTTGACCTGGAATCTTCAGGAAGCAAGTATAATTGCAGCTCGTTTTCCTTTACGAAGAACGCAAGCTCCATCGATGCCTGGCTCCAGCCAGCCTTCATGCCTGGAGAACTCGAACGGTACCTACCAGCTTACCAAAGAGAAGCCACAGGCTGCAGGGCGCGTTACCATAGGGTGTACCTTGTCAAGTTTAAGCACATCTGCGGGAGCTTAACTGTTCTGTAAACTCATAATTCATATACGACCGAGCACACCCCCGTAACCGAGCCACGTTTTGAGCTGGCCTTAGGGAAAAGAGAGCCGAAGAAACCCTGGATGGAAGATTTTTTTCTTCGAAAAATTTCAAAAGCCACGCGGGCTTCGGAGTCGAAAAAGCTTCTTCTTTAGCTTCTTCGGCCTGCTACTGCTCAACAGATAATGGAAAATGGTGGGAATTAAATCTCTCTCGATTTTCTCTCGAAGAGAAATTGAGGCGGGATGGAAATTTCGAATTTCAAAAACTGCGAAAGCTCAAAATTCCGAATTCTTATACTGAAGACGCAGAGTTTTGAAAAGATCATTTCCCCGAAAGTCTACAAAGCCAATTTGAAAAACTCCGAATGGAAAAACACCGAAGGTTCAAAATTCCGAAAGCTAAAGATCCAAAAGGCCAAAACTCCGAATCTTGGAATTGGCCAGATTGGCCAGTCGTTTATTTCACAGCTTTGTTACGAGCTTTCCTTAAATTTACGGATTTTTGGATTTTCTGAGTTTTTAACTTTCGGATCTCTGAGTCATCTGCATTTCGACTTTTCGGAATTTCCAACTTCTGTACTCTAACGTTTCTAAAAACTCAAAATCTTATCTTAAATAAATTCGGAATTTCTACCCTTCGGAACTTTTAGAATTCGGAGCTTCAATCCTACCAAAATCAGCCGGTTAAAATCCTAAAGTAAAAAAGTAAAAAATAAGTAAAATCCGTATACCAAAAATACTCAGATGTGTGTAGAAGGCGTTGTAAATAATCGAGGAACTGACAGAGGAATAAATGGAGCAGCTGGCTGTTTAGCCGCCTTGGAACCTGAGCTATACGAACTATACCTACTATACGAGCTTCAAGTAGACTTGGCCGTTAGTAGTCGGACAATTGGTTTGGCGAGTAGGTTACGTTATAGCCCCCGAGGGCGAATGGCGAAAGCACCGAGTAGTTTGTGGCCGACGTGTACATACCGTCGGTATTAAATCAGCTAAAGAAATCTACCACCGTAACTGGCCTCGTGCATCAAGTTGATTCTTCCTTTTCCCATGCAGAACGAAAATCAGCCCAAGGAACCGAATCGCCTGGCCACCTGCTTAAGAAAAAAAAAAAAATCATAATTACAGGCGATTAGAAAAATCGTACAATTTTTTCGCCACTTGTTATAAAATTTTTTAAACTTTGTTTCTTCTGTTGTTTTTTTTTTTTTTTTTTTTTTTCTCTTCTGCTTTTTGGGGAGCTTTTCAGTCCCATCCAGAATCAGATAGACGATTTTCGTACGTACGATAAGATACGGAAAAGTTGCTATTATTATTGGAGATGAACGATGATAAAAATGCTTTTGATATTCGATGGGCGTGCGTGGCGGATTGTCCTTATAGTATACATTATATATTTATGTGATAAAGAGAAATAATGGCTTGTTGCCGGGTGGTAGAAATTATTGCGGGCACTTTAAGTCGTGCAGAAGTCAGAATGAAACGGTTGATATTCCCAGGCAGACTCGCTCAAGACGTATAAGCTTTACAGTTTGTGTTTAACGTTTGTGTTTCGAGCTCCGTTGAGACTTGCAAGAGCATCGCGGAGAGCTTTTGAGGGTCGATATAACAGGGTCACTTTGTCAAAGCTTATTCAAATGCAACCGATGTTTGGATAGATTTTATACCGTCCCTTTTACTGTTTTTGTTTTTGTTTTTGGTTTTTTTTTTTTTATACCCATGTAAAGTAATTACTTATAAAACCTGCGCGCGAAACAAATCCGTAGATATTTTCGTATAATATTCTGCACAGGATTATCGACGAACGTGTCTTCCGTACGACGCCGCCATATTCATCCGGCTGTTATTATCATTCTATTATTCTGTGCAGGCGAATGAGTTTTTTTTTTCTCTTTTTCTTTTTTCTTTCCATGTGGTTGAAAAGTGGATCAGAAAGTACCGCGAACTCGTTAGATTCGTGAAATAACGTGGATGGTGAATCTGACTATAACTCGTCGTTTCGAAAAGTGGAGAGAAAAAGCTCCGGCGGGTCGTTTGTTCGGATTGTAGAAATATCGAACTGCGAATTTCTTTTTCTAATGAGTGAATAACGACCTGCGAATTTCACGTTGGATTTTTGAGTCAAAAATACGAAATTTTTTTTGAAAAAGCTCGGTCACTGATCGGAAAAGGGATGGGAACAAAAACAAATAATGGCTGATGAATAGAAATATATGTGCTTTTGGTTTCAGTTCGAATAAGTTAGCAAATTGTTATAGAATCGAATCGGAAAATTTGACGATGATTCGCGATTGTCTAAAATCGTTGGTCAAGATTTCTCTGCAGGACGGGATTAAAGTTTCGAATTCCAAAAGTACCGAAGGGTTAAAATTCAAAATTTATTTCAGATGTGATTCTGAGTTTCTAGGAACTTCAGAGTTCAGAAGTTGAAAATTCCGAAAGGTCGAAATGCAGGGAGCTCAAAGATCCGAAAGTTCAAAACTCGGAAAGTCCAAAAATCCTCAAATTTAAGGAAAGCTCGTGACAAAGCTGTGAAATAAACGACGTTGCATTTCGCGAATTCTGAGATTCGGAGTTTTGGCCTTTCCGATCTTTAGCTTTCGGAATTTTTAACCTTCGGTGTTGTTCCATTCGGAATTTTTTTAAATTGGCTACCTAGACTTTCTGGGAAATAGTTTTTCAAAAAACTCTGATTCAGTAATAGAAAAAAATCGCAATTTTCACCTTTCGCAGCTTTCGAAATTCGAAATTTCAATCCCATCCCGCTGATTTTACTACCCCAAAAAAGTCTTATCTCGAGTCGATAACCGCCTTTTGGACGATTTCAACTCTTTTCTAAGTAAACCAAGTAACAAATTTGAAAAAAATAAATAAACCCAAAAACCGGGGGATGAGAAAATCAGAAATATAATTCATTCGAAGTTTAGATAAGGGGCATGGAAAATCTCTACATCTCATCCGATTCCAGCCTAAGCTTCTTTTCCATTTGGACCAAAATTTCAATTGCCTAGAATATCTTCATCATATTTTCTTTAATAACCAAACTGCAGCGATTTAGAATAGTTGAAAAGCGAGTTGAAAACGATTTTTCGTACGATTTAACGACTCGGGTTTTTAATTAAGAGTCGCCGGGTGATGTCGATGATAATAAAAATGAATTAACGATCCTCGCCGGTGGTTACCGAGCGAAATTATAATCACGCTTATAAATTTGATCGCGTATACGAAACAGCTGGATACAGCCAAAGTTTGCGTTAACGCAACGTACTCTGTTCGTATAGCTAAAATTGTTCGTGAAATAGATACCTGCGTAATTTTCGCGCGGATATCATCAGCGGGTAGAAATGATCCAAAGCTTTGAAATCAGACGCTTTGCTTTCCGACGACGTCATCGACCATATAATCATGAGATCGTAACAGCGGTGGATGTATAAATTCATTCATTCATTCGATCGCTGTACCCCCTTCTTCATTCATTTCCAAGCTAATAATTATTCGGGATCTGACAGTCCCGGTTTATATTACCCCAATGTACACGAAAACACAATATACACAGACGCCGAGGGGATATTATTCCTATTTACTTAGGCAGCTTTACAGAATATAGGCGATAGTTGCGCAAATGTATACGGAAGCCTGTCTAATTAATTACCAACTCCCAGGGCGGACGGGGACAGAAGTTGATGATGATTGCTATTAGCTCGATGAAAACTGACTACATTTTCAGTTTCGAAAACTTAAAAAATGCCTTCGATTTTAGGTAAAATAAGTAGGTGAGTCGTCTGACCACGATGGACCAGCCCTGAAATTTCCTGTGCAGATATAATTTCACGTTTGAATGATACGGAACTAGTGCATCGATACGTTTCAAAATTCAGTAATTTCTAAGTTGGAGCAAATTTTATCGATGAAGATCAAAATCGTCAAAATCCGTGGATTCGTTCTTAAGATACGACTGTTTGAAATTTTTTTTTTTGTAAAATTTAGTTCGCTCAATACTCGAAAACTAGTCGACGAATTAAATCCAAAATTTAATCAGCTCTCAGTTGCAAAAACCGCGTCGATTGAGATGAAAATCATAGAAATCCGTGAATTCGTTCTCAAGATATCGTCGGATATAAAATTGATGGTGATTCTATAGACCTAAAAACGTGGAGATCTTGTCAAAACTCAACTTTTCATTTATGGGGTGATTGTAATAACTTCTTTTTTCATTCAAAAGCAGGAAGCCGAAAATTCAAATTCATGCATTAATTCCAGATTGAATTTAGGGATTGAAAAAAAAAAAAAAAAAATGTTCCAGCAACTTTTTGCTAGCGAAATTGAATTTTGTCGCAGTAAGTCGAAGTGTACCAATACCGTGACCATAAATACGCTGGGAAAATCAAGACCGATCAAACTCGAAATTGACAAAGTTTCATTCTCATTACTGAATGGGAAGATATTGCGTCTTGAAGTATGTCGAGAGATAGAGAGAGGAATAGAGCCTGCGGGATCCGGATTGCTCCATATTCCGGTGCTGTTGTCTACTCCAAAACACAATATCTCGTTATTAAGGTTACACCGTATGGAAGGGAAACTGAGAAAGCTCCATATCCTGCTCCTGAAAAGCTCCAACTTCTCTGAAAATTTGTCTCCTCATCGATTCATTTTTTTTTTTTCTTTATTTTTTTCGATCTACCTAATCCATTTTTTCCAATCGCATTTTCTAACCCCATTGTTCTTTCCGTATTTATTTCAAAAAAATGGCAACACCTATACATGAAAACCACCCCCTAAAAAAAAAAAAAAAGAAAAATGAAAAACGAAGTAAAAAAAATGTGAGGATAGAAGAAAAAACGAAAAAAAAATTCAAGAAAATATGAATAAATATGAGAAATAATGATATCGAAAATTATCCTACCTATATACCGACCTACATTCGAAGAATCGGAATATGGCTGTCGTAAGGTTAACACAATCGCTCGTTAGTGAGGAAAAGGGCGAGGGTGATTTATGTGTTGGGGAGGGTTTTCTTTCTTCCTTTTTTCGTTTTTTTTTTTTTTTTTCTTTCGTTTTTTTCGTTGAATGAAAATGCGACTGTTTGATGCTGAGTTTGCCGAAACGATATATATGTGTCTGAAAAATATCGATACCCTGTGATATAGTTTTTTGGAGGATGATTCGTCGGGAAATGTCAAAGTAGACAATTTTCGTAAATTATATTTGTGACGTTTCGGCTGGGCCCAGCCAGCCATCTTCAGACACTTTATTGACAAGCGAAAGAGAAATTTTGTTAAATTATTACAAGACTAGGATGATAGTATATCAACTATAATCAGTTAACCACGTGGTTAACTCTTGTAATAATTTAACAATATTTCTCTTTCGCTTGTCAATAAAGAGTCTGAAGATGGCTGGCTGGGCCTGGCCGAAACGTCACAAATATAATTGAGGAAAATTGTCTACTTTGACCTTTCCCGACGAATCATCCTCCAAAAAATTTGTCTTCATGGTCACGAATTCACTCCTCCCTGTGATATAAGGGATGGTCGTTGGATCGAATCGTGAGGGTTGGATCACAGGATGCTACCTTGTCTATCGGTGGTAGATTTCGACAGTAGGTACTATACTTTTACGAAATTTCGATGGAATATATGAATGGGTTTGCATACGTCCGAGTGCAACATGGGGTAGAAAACTGTAAGGGTGAGTATCCTTGAACGACCCTTGAATGTCTCTGAAGATTCTTTTTTTGCGATTTACTAAGAACTTTGTCATTTCGCACGTGCAGTATAGAAAATCCTTTGCAAGTAAGTCGCTCGAGGTTCCGAAAAGAAGAAAAATATTCTGCAGTTTCTATTCCGGGGCAAGTTGACTTCTTTCAAACCGCGTGAAACAACTTCGCGAAGAAGAAAATAGTCGACTCCTACCCTCTCCTACCATTTTTTTTTTCTTTTTTTTTATTCATTTTTATTTCACCGTGGGGGGTGAAAGTTTTCAACCCCGGAATATATATTGAAAGTAATTTTCGAAAGAAATGGTATATTGAAATGTCGAACGGTTTCGGATCGCGTCCTCACTGATATTATCATTCTTTCGATTTTCTCGCGATTTTTTTGAATGAAAATGTTTTTTGAAAAAAATTTTCTGCGTCATTCACTTTCGCTTTCTCTTTTCTATTTATTTTTTCTTCTTTTTTTTCGATAGAATTGTGCGGATAGTTCGAATGAGTCGATTTTATTCAAGAACCGAACGGGTTTCGATTTTTCGAAAAGCAACCGTTTCCGGTTGGCCGCAGATCGAACCCGGCAAGAAATATTTCCCCGGAAGAAGAAGCGAGCTTTTCAACTCTTCACTGCAGTTAGCCACGTTTCAATACTCCATACTTTTCTATGCCCAGAAACTCTCACTCCCCGAGGTTTTGCCATTCGATTCAAGCTCAGGTACGCGATATATCACTATCTATACTGGCAAATGTTGTTCCACTTGTTTACCCCGAGTCAGGGTGTTATTCACTCGTTTATTCTTTTCTCGAAACTTTACGAAAGGGGTGGAAATAGACGCGTTGAGGAAATTGAATTTTGGTCATTTCTGAGACGTTCTTCACCATTTTCTGGTTTCGTTCGACGTCCAGCACAAGTTGATGCAATTCATTTATCAAATTTTTATATTTTTTTTTTACATTTCGGAAGATTTCACCTTCAAAATGAGATCCGATTCGAGTTTCTACGTCAATTTTTACTCGAGATATGATTTTTCTACGATTCAACCATCGGGCAGAATCACATATTCTTTCAAATCACAAAACGTCGATAATGAACGATCGCTGAGTGAAGTTTAGAGCTGCAGGTGAATATTGAATTCCCAATAGGTGACAAGGAGCTACGGTTATTAATCGGAAACCGGAAACCTTCACGAATCTGGATACCTAAATTCTATCGCCAACTACCTACGGGATTAGTAGCTAACGATTTTTCTCCACCTGATATATTTCGAGGGTAGTAACTACCTGAATTGTTCCAATTAAATATACCCTGCATAATGATCGATGATCAATAATCTTCGAGGCACTTCTCTCACACCACGGCAACCTTTCGAACGTTAGGAAAAAGTACCTTTTGGATGATTGCTCTGGCTTGTTACAAACGTGATTGTGATTGGAGTGGCTTCGCGGTGCAAACCGTCATCGTTAGTTTCACCGACAATACCCATGATCCAAGTTCCCTAGTTCTAAAACCAGGTTGAGAAATCTCTTCGGGAAATGGCCGTCTGCAGTGAAGATGACAAGATGGGATCCATCTAACGGTCTGGTTTAGATGACTGAACGATAAAATGAGAAACGAGGACACATTCTGCTATTCAGGATCAAAAAGAAAACGAGATACCCAGCTGGGAATGTAATTTTCTTAATTCGGTCAGCTTAAGCCCGATCGAATTGGGGTTAATTCCTTAATGTTTGGAAGGCTAGTTTGGTTTGCATGTGCTACAATACTGGAGCAATCGAGGTTTGGCCAAGTTGAATGATAGGAATTAATTCGAAGCATAATATCGCGAGGCTTTTGCCACCCCGTATCTGGTGCAATCAGCCGATACCACCACTGGGGGGTGCACCGGCAGTGCAGTGCTATTTTCAATAATGGTTCGGAATCGCTTATACCAACTCGTGCATTGCAAGCCAGCCAGCCAGCTAGCTAGCTACCTAGGTGCCTCGCTTCCATTACGATATTAAAACTACCACTTCTTTTTCATTTCAATCAGAATGTTTTTTTTTTTTTTTTTTTCTTTCCCCACACATATATAGCTATGTAGATCACCTAGTATTTAGAACCTGGAATGGCAGTGGTGGTAAATGACTTTCGAACGACCCTGTTTCTTTGTCTTTAGTCGATACCCTGGTCCGCTTGCATTCGCACCCCTTGGGAATGTCGTTTATAAAATATGATTAATTCCATCAGAGAGCGATATATAGGCGGTTTTCTTATAAATTGGATTACTCCAGCGAATTCCTATCGCTAACCAGTTGATATTTATTTCCTTCTGGCTCCACCTTCTCCACCATGACCACTCCACCAAAAGTTCGAAAATTCGTGATGGGAAAAGTCAGGAGTGCTTCACAGCTTGGGCTAATGTCTGACCATCCAATGTAGCAAAGTGTTCAGCCAATAGTGGAATCGTTCTACCGATTTTTCGGCGATTTCTTGATCTCCTGGCTTTCGAATCCACAGGAAATTTTCCATTCTCGAATGAGCTAGAGGATCTAGGATCATCGCAAACACAATCTGCACCGGGGTGAATATTCTCCGTGGAGAAATGGCTTCATACACCGTGTCGTAAAATCATCCCGAACGTAACCCCCGCGGATGAATTGCCACACGTATTCGTGATTGGGGGGGGGGGGGGGGGGGGTGGAAATCTGCTAGAGCTTTCGAGCTCTCACATTTGCAAGCTCTTCCAAGGACCAACGTAGGACGAGGTATCCTGGTACGCCTCGTCCTTCGCCACCCATTCGGAGCAATTAGATCTAATTACCGTGGAGCAAGTCTGGTGATATAGACAGAGAACCTCGTACCTCAGTGAGACCTGGTCTCCTTGGAAGCGGAATATCGTCGCATACTGGGATCTGAACCTATCCCAACCCTAGCAAGTTTACCCGGGACGACCCACTCCGACCCCAGACCCTAGGGTATGGGCTAAAGTAAACCAGCAATTCCTTACCTTACCTTGGAAGAAGCGAAGCTCACCAGGCACTGAGAAACCCAACCCAACCCAACACAGCCCAGCCCAGCAATTCCTCGCGCATAGTTTCCTCTGCTGATGCGGCCACACTGGGTGTGATGTTGCCTTTCCACTGTTATATGTATACCAACGTGCCAGAGAGTGAGTGGTAATATCAAATGTTACTAGGCAGTAAAACAAGAGGTTTATCGGTGGTTTATACCCTCCGGTTGTTCGAGCTTCACTGGGCTAGCTTGGCTTTTCAATTGATTTCCATCAACTTTCCAAGCCATTGTGTATCCCGAAGGTACATATATGTACATACATACGTCAGCTAAGTAACCCCTCCGTTGATTAAACTCACGTGGTTGTTCAGAAATGACAAGAAAAACTAATAAATACAGTACAACAACAATAAAAAGAAAAAAAAAAAAAAAAAAAAATGACGTTGACGGTATAACGCCACGTCAGCTGACCGATGGATTTATTCATAATCCATGGGATATGGTTTCTTTATTAACCTGGTATGTACATTTTCCTCACATATATTCTACACACGTGTGAGCATCATTAGGCTTCACTCTTTCATTAATATCGATACGGGAAATAATAATGATCCTGAGTTAATGTCCCACCAGTTGTACCTGCAGGTTCAGGTTGGATTTTAGATGACTATTGAAAAGCTGAGGGTGACAATGAAGGGTTTTTAATCGGACTGCCATATACTCGGTAAAGATGAAGAGGAGAGTCCACGTTCTGACCAATCAAATTCTCACGCAAGATAAAACGGGGGCATTTTTTTTTTTACTGATGGTCAGAAGGGGGTCACGTTCGACTTCGACCCATCAGACTCGACTCATGGTCAAAGGGATCAAAAGCGTAGGCTCAAACGACTGGCAACAAGTAACCATCCGAATTTTCATCACCCTCTTATTCGTGGGCCGTTGAGTGAACCGAGTCCGGAAATCGGCGTACGTTCAGGTCTTCTTTTACGGAAGTCCGAGGAGCTGGGTTAGAATTATTAGAGACCCCAAGATGGACAGTAGGATCTGAAAAGCGGAGAAAAGTTCTGAGGAGCAGAACGGAGATTGAAAAAAATCTAATATTTCATCTAACGCAGAGTTTCCAGTTCTCAGGATCAATAGGTGCGTCCGGTCTGGTTAGAAAAATTGAATTTAGTTCAAGATCGATCGATTCCTTATGATCAAAAGTTTGTCCAGATTGTTCGGAAGACGTGATGTCATGGATTGAGTGCGGGAAATTGGAGTTGAAAAATTGCCATGGAAAATATGTTCCATTTCTCAGAAATTCAACACTTCTTTTTTACTCATCTGCTAACGACTCAGCCCAGAAATGAAATCTTTTTATTTTCCAAACTCAATTTTGTGCCCGAATTTGTGCAGCTTGTATTTTCGAGTGAGGCGATTGGAATGATGTTGGAATGAACTTCTTCTGAACCGACCTTGGGCTTTTTTTTTTCATTCTTCAAACTTCGAATGATCTTAAAGGATTACAAAGATTCAGAAGGTTGCTAATGATTCCAAAAATTCCAAACGACTTCGAATACCAATTCGAATGATTTCAAAATATTTTAGAGGATTCCAGGGATCTTGAAAGATTTTTAATGACTCCAAACAACTCCGTAAGAGCTCAGAACATTGCAGAATCGTCCTTTTCAGTTCACAAAGTCTCGGAATATTTTAGGCGATATGGTACAAGCTGCTTTGAACCTAACCTAGCTGACGTAAGAAATATGAATATGACTGGAAGTCTACTAGTTTTTTTCAAACAGTAAAATACTCAACCACTTTTTGCTGTAGCAAAGCATTAATCTCCTGAGTTTCATTCCGGTAGGTCGTATTGTTTGGAAGAAACTACGAATCGTGTTTTCGAGGTGATGACAATTGGTAACCATGGAATTCCGAACATAGTCACATGGCACCTTAAGGCAATATGGAAGTCTGTTCAAAATTCCATTACCACCAATTGTCGTCACCTCGAAAACGCGAATCGTAATTTCTCGACGACTACCCAACCGATCCGAACGAATCCTCGACGAATGAATTCAGTTTCATGGTACAAAGTAGCTAAGTATATCATTTTGTCAGACAACAATTGATGAGATTCCAGTAAAACTAATGTTCTGTATGTTAGCTAGGTTAAGTTGAAAGTGATCTCTACCACATCGCACCTTAAAATAAGTAGAGAATACAAAACGTTGGTGAGTACTCGTTAAAAGCTGCCGCCGCAACGCACTTTTGCGAATATTAAAGCACTCGGATAATAATCGAGTAGTACCTACCACACACGTACCCAAACCGTGGTGAGCATAACCACCTCACGCAGGCTAAACTATCCAGCCACATTTGTGCATAGCTATATATATATATATTCGTTTAATTGAACAACAACGCGGGGCTAGCACGGAAATATAATTATACACATGATAGCAGTGGAGTGTCTGCTGCCTCGACTGAATTCCGGAGGTTGATAATAATGGCGAGCAAATTTTAACGAGATCCCAACTACGTTTTCCGCTGAAAAAAAAAAAAAAAAAAAAAAAATCATCAATTTACCGAAAAGAATTGCGCCCTGTCGACCCGAGTATTGAGTCCAGCTTTGAACTCGATAGGGTAAAGTTCCACCTGGTTTAAAAGCACCTCGACCTGTCGAATAAGGGGGATGAAAATAATTAAGTCTCGTGGCCGTTGAGGGGTGGTATTTTGATTCGATTACTCGGCTGACTTTTCGTAAATTTTTTAAAAAGTCCTTTGGGTCAGGGGTCGTGTTTTTTTTTCCCCCCACCCCCTCCTTGTTGTACCTACTTTTCGGCTAATTATTCCTCGGCAAAAACTCACCTCGTGACACAATCGAGTAGAAAGACGTCCTCGAGACAGGGCGAGTAGACGCCGACGAGTTTTTTCACCCTGAAAAATTGCTAAAGTAAATGACTAACAAGTATTAAGCGTCGACGATCGATCCTAGCGCGAACGACTTCGAGGACACAGCAAACGATATGGAAGTACGTAGTGGCGTCGCGACGCAGGGGTTGAAAAGTCCGTCGAAGTCTTTGTCCGGTCGTCGCCGACGGTCTCGTGGGAGTCGTTATTGCAAAAGTTACTCTCGCAAGTTGCAAGACGTACTATTAAAATTCTTCAAAGACATCCAAAGCACCCCTAGGGAATTGCGAAGTAAACCGACTCTTGGTTCCCACAAATCTTCGGTATTCTCGCACGTTTTTTTCCCGCCAAAAGCTTATCCAGTCGTCTATGAATTTGATGCTTTTTTTTTTTACCCCCCCAGGGTTCGAAAGCTCGCAGAGGAAGATTTCGGAAATAACCGCAATTGAAATGTATAGAGACTCGCCGGGGGTATTGACAAGCCGGATAACTTATCGCTGATAATGTGCGGGTCACCCGGTGCTTAGAAAAGCTCTATGAGCCATCGGAAACGTATCGAGACTTCTACGAAATTTGGCGGGATGGTGAAAAGCTTCTGTCAAGCATTCTCCGACTTTTGGGTAAAAGGAAATATGCAAATAACGACAACGATGATAATGACGATGATAAAAATGGCAGTTTGTCGTTTTTTTTTTGTTTTTTTTTTTTGGCTTTTCAAAAAACTTCGAAAGCTCTTCAAAGACTTCGCGCTCTCTTGCGCTTTTAAGGAGAAGAAAAACAACATTCTGTTTTCCTTTTCTCTCATACTTGTTTCATTTTTGTAACTCTGGAGTGGTTTTCGCCACGGAAAACGAGGAAATTGAAATCAAATGTAGCGTTCAGAATGTAATAACCGTATACTACCTACTTCGAGTTAAATTCCGGTCAACAAATACTGAGAAGACTTCCGCGCGTCAAAGGCAGTCTTTCGGATCTTTTGATTTCCCAGTTTTCCTTCTTCGAAAGCTTTCGTAATTTTGATTACCTACAAACTGAGCTTTTCGTTACCTGAAGTATCGCGCTATGGCCTCTTTCGCAGGGGATGAAAGCTCGGGTCAATTGATGGCCGATTACTACCGGAATAATCCAAGCCGGATTATTCATCCAGCTTTTCTTACCACCGTCACTGGATCTGGAATTGAGCTTCAGGTGACGAAGCATCAGGTACAAATCCAGGGGGCAGTTCACTCTTACAAATAGTTGAATGCCTGCCAGTTGGGATCTGAAGCTTTTGCTTAGGTCAGCTGCGAGACGAACTACCCTCGAGTGTTGTTTCGTTAGCTCTTCCATTTGCCACCCTTTATTTTCTTCCCTTATCCTCGGGCTCTCGAATCCTTCCACATCCCGATTCCATCCCTTAGAACCAATCCTGATACGGCTCGATTTCCTCTCACCTAACTTTTTCTGTAATCAGGGGGTTTGTATGGTTTCCGCAAGCTCATAGAGCTTTTTGCCAAAATGGAAGCCAAAATCTGTCTAGATCAAAGCCAGAAGCTTGTAAATGTGGATTCCAATTGATTTGTATGTATTTATCGATTTCGAAACGAATTTGGAATCTTTCCTGAACTTTTTTGAGCTTTTTTGGTAGAAAAAAAACTAGAATCGCTTTTGAGGGATGTGAAGTGAAAAAATTTTACGATGATACGGCTCGATTTCCTCTTACCTAACTTTTTCTGTAATCAGGGTTTTGTATAATTTCCGCAAGCTCATGGAGCTTCTTGCCAAACCGAAAGCTAAAAGCAGTTTAGATCAAAGCCAAAAGCTTGTAAATGTGGATTTCAATTGATTTACACGTACGATTGATCGATTCTGAAGCGAATTTGGAACCTGTCGTGGACTTTTTTGAGCTTTTTTGGCAGACCAAACAAGAATCGTTTGTCAGACATGAGGAGTGAAAAAAATTTTACGATCTTCTGGCAGCGAAATACGATTTTTGGCACTCGCAAGCTCACCATGTGGGCATTAGCAAGGTAATGTGTGCTTTTGCGGTTGTAAAAGGCGGAAAAATCCGGTAAATCAACAAGTAGAAATATACGTGTCGTATATTCGTGGTCGAACAAGGGATGGTTGAATTTGGGGGGGTTGAATGGATGGATGTAAAGACGGTAGGTGGTTGATTTGAAAGAAAATCAGGCATTCTTTTGGCCAGGGCAAGGAATGGACGAGGAATAAACGTCGGGGGCGCTTAGCGAGTATTACAAACCTTCGGGGGCGATATTTTACCGGAAATACGAGGCTGGTGGAAAGGGCCCGAGTTCGACTTGGTAGAAAATTGATTTCGTGCTGGCTGTTTCTCTTCTTCGATGGCTTTGAAGGTTCCTAAGACTCCTGGGGCTCCTGGGGCTCCTGGGTTAGCAAGGAAAGGATCGAAGACTTCGGCGTCTCGACGATTCCTAATTTCTTCTCGAGGGGGCAACAGTTGGCAATTTAATCCTCCCATTGAATCTGAATATTGCTCGAAGGCTGCCCGGGCCGTGCCCTGATTGGGGCTTCTCTTGTTTAACTCAAAATTAATTAAACTCGAACGGATATTGATCGGTAGAGACGGTATAATCTCTCGATATTGGAAAAAGGGGTGCTGGCAATTATACCCTAGGTGACAATCGGCACGATAGTCATTCCCCGTTTCCTCTTCCTTTTTTTTTCTTTTTTTTTCTTCCTGTTCTTTCTCCTCTTCTTCTTCTTCTTCTTCTTTTTTGGCAAAGTCCTCGATCCGTTGATTAATATCCATCAGTCCCGTTTCAACGATTGACGCCACAGCCGCAAACTGTCCCTAGAACAATGAGAACCTAAAGCTTTATTCGCTTCTTTAATCCTTTGTTCCTTGATCCTTCAGCCCTTCCACAATTATTCTCACTCATTCGACATTTCACAGCCTCCGGACTTACAAATTGAGTAAAAACTTCGTCTCTCTTATTATCTATCTTCGTCTTTCGCTTTTCCACTCTCGAGTCTACCTGATTCGGATTTGCGATTCGAATTTATTACCGTTGAATTTACAGGATTCAAACATCCCTCTTTGCATTTTACATCGTCCTGCGATTGACTCGTTCCTTGGCTCATTTGATATTAAAAAAAAAAACAAAAAAAACATACATATCGAATGATGGCCGATTCCTTGAATCGAAATTCTAATCTAAACTGACTTTTCTTGATGTGTGCCAATTTTCGCAAATATCGCAGAACATTTTTTCTCCCAGCGATTTTTTTCGAGGTGTTATTTGCTCCGGTCAACACATGGCGAGACTTGATTGGCCCCAGTCTACTTGGGGATAAAGTATCGCCGGCTAGCAATAACGTTTGTGAAAACCAGCAGGTTTTTTTTTCCAATAAATTCGCGAGGACTCGATGAATAATCGAAACAGGAAGTTCACCTTTCCGCTTCCAATTGCCAACCTATTGTTGTACGTTTATATTTGTTGAATGAAATCTGCACTACCTATGTATTTTCTGGCGCTATCGTTGCGAAAAGAGAAACAGGATCAAATCCTGATTTGCCTTTTTCCAAAAATTAGTTTGCCTCAATATTTTGTCAACACTTGACGATATGCCAGGTGGATTCTCCCTTTATACTTACCTCCATGCAAATCGATGCCATTTGTGACCAGGCAGTAAAAAATCGGATGAAAACACTAAAAGAGGGATCCTTGGTCTCGAAGGACCCGATCGCTGCTATCAGGACGAATCTGAGGATCAGTAATATGGGGTAAATGAATAACTGGCGATAATTTTTCCATCGTGAGACTTTTGCCTGTCCATGAACTTCCAGAACGATTTTAGCGTCTGCCATGACTTTTGATATGAGTTTTCGTTGATTCCAGGATCCGATGATCGTCATTGACTGACAAAGACACGTGATTAGGTACTCGATTGTCATTATCACGCGGCTGTCCAGATTGAAAACTTTCAGCACGATCGACTGTTGGAAAAATTTCAAAAAAAATTTAAAAAGTGGTTACTCGATCATAATTTTGATGAAAAGGAAATTTTCTTGCTTGCGGTTTTCACTTCTCATTATCGGCTTTTTCTGCTAGATACGAAATAGGTACAGGATTTAAGAAGAATTTCATCTGAATGAATGATCATCTGGAACAGTGAGATAAAAAAATGTGGCGGGATTGAAGTTCCGAATTCCAAAAGTTCCGGACGGTCAAAATTCTATACATTTATATGAGTAGTTCTTAGAAAAGTTAGACTTCGGAAGTTGGAAATTCCGGAAAGTCGAAATTCAGATAGCTCAAAGATCCGAAAGTTCAAAACTCAGAATGTCCAAAAATTGGTAAATCACCTTTCGCAGCTATTGAAATCCGAAATTTGAATTCCACCCTAAAGAAATGTGAAAGTTACAGGGATTACGAATGATGGACTCGAAAGCTTGCCACCTCTGGTTTAATTTCAACGTGTGTTTTTCCAAGTTAAGAATATTAAAAAAATGTGACTTAATTTTTTTTTCACGTCGATGAGAAGTGCAACCGTAAGGAACAAAGAATGCTGATAATTAGAATTCTTTCTAGAACATTTCTAACCTGTTTGTGATAGAAGTTGGCTATAAGAGTTTTACCAGTGAGGATGTAATACAGAAACGAAACGGCGTTACCAAGACTTTGAAGAACGTTTACTGTGTAAAGGATACGAGATAAGAGGTAAATCTTCTCTGGTTTGGAGTAAACGAGACACCCACATAGTCTGGATATTAAAGAGACGTTGTTAATCAGAAGTTGGCTCATTGTCGACTCGCTTCCGTTAAGCTGTGCGGTAAAAGGGATATTACGTTTAGACTTACGAAGGCGTCAGAGAAACGGCTTGTAAAATCCGGATTGAAATCCCCCCCCAGCCCCAGCCCCAGCCCCAGCCCCAGCTTTCCACAGACGTATATGTAAAACGGTAGTGGATTGGCGAATACATACGTACGTACATACATAAGTACGCAGATTTCTCCAAAAGCTGTTCAAACGAAGCTAAAAAGCACACGGGGCGGGAGGGGTAGAGAAGTAAAGGGCTGCTTTGAGCTTACCTCAAAAATACTCAACGTATCTTGTAATCCGAAGGTATGTAGCTTTACGTATTTCGGACCTTTGTGTCTTGGCGGAAAGTCGAAAGGATTTGCGAAGCGGTTCAAGACTGAAAAAAAAATTGACAAAAAGGATCCGATTTTCAATCGTAAAAACTCACACTCATGTTTTTTTTTATGAATTTTTTTTTTTTTTGGTTTTTTGTGCAAAAAGAAAACAAAAACTGAGTCAGAGTATAACCGAATGAAGAAAAAAAAAATCTGCCTTGCAATTTGAACTGCGTCAAGAGAAAGAATTAAAAAATGACAAAAAAAAAATAAAAAAACACCATTTTTAATGACTGCGATATGCCGCAGGCGGTTTTTACACCTGGGAATTCCGCACTAGGTAGTAATGCCAATCTCTCTATCCGTTGCTCAGCTCGCTATATATATATTGCGGTTCGCATACATTTCATTTAGTGTTTATTAATTAATCTAGAAACTCCTATAGCCTTTGGGATAGGAAGGTTTCATGCCTATATAGGTGTGTGGGTCGAGGTCGTACCTGTTCAACGCCAGTTTCGTGCTGAAATCTCTGAGGATCTAAACCGCAGCGCTGATGGATCCGCTCGTTGCTTTGACTAGACTCGGCTCAAGGCTTCTATCGCAAAGTCTACGTAGGTACGTTTGGATTTAGGGAGACATGCAAATATAGCCGGGAAAATTCCGCTTGTCAAATTTATTTTTTCGAAAATACAGAGTCTGGTTTTCTGCAAAAAAAAAAAAAAAACCACAAAAAAAAGAGAAGAAAGAAAAACAATCAAACAGGACAGGCAGATGATTCGAATCTTTTGAGCCCAACGAATAGTCGCAATCGGACCGTTTCAGACGCGAAAAGAGAAAATTTCTTTCACGTTTTTATATCGATTTCGGAGCTGTGATTACCGAACCGAAAAACTCACGAGGAACATTTTTGATACGATGTCATGAATTTTTTGAGTTAGTAAAACCCGACCTTGTTTTATTTAATCAGCGATCGAAAAGGTTCGGTCAATATTGAGTTTTAAGAAATACGAGGGCGAGGAAAAAATTCATAACTAATTGTCAGATACCTGAACCGGCCGAATCGACTGGTAAATTTTGATGTCATTTCAGTGCGAGCAAATCGCATCGATCGAGACCAAGATCGTTAAAATCGTTCGATCCGTTCTCGAGATGAAATCAATCAAAGATTTTTTTTTTCCAGTATTTTGTTTTTGGAATAACTCAAAAACTACTGCATGGATAAAATTCAAAATTGTCTTGATTTTGAAATATGAAAAAACCGCATCGATCGACCCCAAAATTATAAAAATCGATTGATTCGTTCTCGAGATATCGTCGATTCAAGATTCAAAGCGATCGGCTCAAAGCGAAAAGTTAAAATCTCGACTGATCAATTCGAAACTATTTGCGATCGGATTTATCGATCGTGTTTCCAATTCAATTTTCACGTTTGGTTGAGCTTTAGTTTTTTTTCGGATCAAAAGCTATGGAAAAAAATTAGAAACTTAGAAAATCGGCGAAAGATCGAAGAAGAAATCGTATCTGTGCACAGAAAAAACTCACCCAAGTAGGTATTTCGAACAGAAGGTTTCGAGGTTGAATTTGGTTTGCGGAAGAAATAGAAAATGGATTCTGTTTTGTATCAACGAAGCAAATTCGATGTCCGGGGATCGTTTACGTCCGCAATTTGTCTCAATTTGTTGATACGTATACAATTGCCGTTATTTATTCATCGTGAATTGATATTACCGTATTACAGTTGAACTCGCCGGATATGTCTGAATCCAAGTATCATGCCAACGCAACGTCAATGCGTAAACATGCGGGGTAATACCAAAGGGTGAATAATGGGGGTAGAAAAGCTACTAATTTTCCTGTATAGATATTGTATAAGCTTTCGACGTGGGTAATTTGCCAAAGATATTTACCGTTTCCCGGAAACGTATCGGCATTACGTATATGTATGTATATGTACCTATACATCGCAAGAACTGCGATAATCCGTTCATCGAATTACATATCACATATATGTATACAAAACGAGCAATAATGCCAAGGCAAAATGATAATATCATCAACATTGTGCAAATAATTCGACAATATCAACGTGGCTAGTTATTTGCGAGATAATTTCTGTATTGCTACAGAAACATATTCTAATGTATACGTTTCGTTCATCGAATATACAACTTTATTTACTCGAATCATTGGCTGGCTCTCCATTTCGCTGAGCTTATGTTCATATATGTATGCTTTAATACCTATGATGAGGGTTTAATTTTTGGCTAATTGAAAAGCCGAACGATATACATGCAGATTTCCCATGTATTGAAATGAATCGGGGAAATTATTATCACTGTTTTAACTTGCAGTCATGGAAAATTAATGATTCGTTTTTCGGCCTGCAGAGATTCGGAGGAATAATTATACGGTGCGGAAAATTTTTCGAGATTGCAGAATAGCTCAGATTCTTTGAGTAAAAGGAAACTCAAACTAGGTACCAGCTACGAGCGAAATTTCAGCCTCTGATTCCAAAATTCTGGCTCGTTCGATTCTCATCTAGAATTTTCACTCGCCCAAGTTACAATATTAGTCCGATTTTTTTTTACAAATCGACTTGTCTTTTGAAAATTTCGAGTATGATTATCATCGCGTCAACTGTCTTACATTTTTGAGATCGGAGAAATCTGGAGCTTTGAAACGAACTTTTGGTAATATCAGCGAGTCCCAAAATTGCAGGAGGCAAAAATGGTCCCCCAATTACTGACCCTGTCCCAATTATGTATTGACATTCTTCAATGATTAATTTTTTTCCATGAGCTTTCAAATTATCAAAAAATTAATTTCTACTCTCTGAGTCTCTGGCAACTGATTTGTGTAACGGAAACATTGAGAATTCTTATAATCGATTTGACATTCAAGAAAATATGAGTGTCAGTAATTAGGACACTCACTTTAACTCGTTCTTCCGATCACAAAAAGCGGAGATTAGGTAAAAGCTCGAGCTTTCCTAATCGGTGAGTTGGAAAAATCTTTGGGATGTTCGGAGAGTTTCCATCCAAGTTTTTCAAAGTCTGATAGTTTTTCCTGAATTTTTCCAAGTTGCTTTAGGTGATTTCGGGAAACTAACCAGTACCTAGTACAAGCTCGGTTTAACGGACTTCTAACTAATTGTAAACGATAAGTAAGTTCCGTTCTTAGCGTGGTGTTTGTGTTGGAAATAAGGCCAATGTGGGTTGGATTTACGCGTAAACGACTAAACGAAAATATTACGCCTTCGGGGTGTCGGTGGAGTTCTTTAAGTTAATTGTAATTGAAGAGAGCCGTTACCGATGCCACCACCCCTTTTGCCTTCCTCAGCTGGCTGAAAGAAACTCGAAACTTTGAATCCTCTCGGTTCCTTATAGTTTCAGGATAGTTCTTACCTAGAGAACCGCGGAGCTTCTGGTTTACCTGGTTTCCTTTTAATCCACCATCGGAAGATTTTTCAAGCCAGTATAAGCCAGACCGCACGATCTCAACGGGGGGTGCAACCATCCCCCGCCCCCCCCTCGAAAGTTGTGTAATAAACTTAGAGTTTTTCACCACCCGTGTACGGTTGGAAGAAAATATGGAAAAATATTCAGCCGGGTATCTCGGGGATGCGAATGCAGTTCCTGTGCACCCTCACCAACCCCCTGGATGGATTATATCCGGTACGTTTCTCTCTCCGGCCATTTCTCATGCCAACACATCCTTTTTCGTATGTATGTACATATAAATATACCAACGTGTCCTCTGATCCAGACGGAGGTCCTGCAGATTTTCAGATATTGTACACTGCACCCCATTTCACCCCTACGATCTCAAACAACCAAAACTATTTCAAGTTGGGGTTGAAATTTTGATCAACAAAACAGAACAGAACAGAAGTTTCGAATTTTTCTCTCAGAATTTAGTTCCTCCGCACGAATCGTCTGGCCAGTTTGCCTATCGCCGTATTGTACCGAGCTTTGCAAGCTCACAACGGCAAACCCCGGCATCCCTTGGGAATCTGGGGGTTGGGATTGTCCAAATTCGATTTCGATAATTTGAATGTTTACAGCCTTCTGCTCTGTGGAACTTTTTCGTTCATAAAATCTTTCATCTTTGATTCTAGGGGTTGGAAAAATGAAACACAGTATCGAAAATCACCCCCATGGTTTGGGTTCAGGCCGATCAAGAATCCCGTCTAGGTCTAATTATTGGTGAAATTAACGAGATATCGAAGGGGGAAATTTTCTTCCGACGTTTTTATTCCCTGTGAAAGATTTTTCCCTCTTATTCTCCCTTGATTTTTCTGAAAGCTCTAGGAGCCGATAAAACCCCGGGGAATGAACCGGACTGCAGCTTTAGTCGCGATACGATAATCCGACACCAACAGGTGCCAGCCGAGCAAGCCAGCTGGCATATATTAATTAGCAAAGACCTCCGCACCACGGTACCTACAGCCATCTGTACCTATACAAACCCCTACCCCTAGATGTAATTAGAGCTACAAAGTTGGAATTTCACTGCGCTTGCGGTTAATGCATTTCTATCTCGAAAGCTCCTAATTCTCTCCATTAACAAACTCATCCACATCAGACACGTGTGTGGATCTCAACTATTGCTATTATACGTCCAGCAGGATTTTCCTTCCATCACTATAACTAGAAGGCTCGAGAAAGTTCGAGGACAGAAATGACAGTTTTCATGATTTTAGTGGTTTGTACAAATTTTTCGGATAATCAGAGGCGATGAAACGTCTGGGGCAACTCAATCGACCAAATGTTCGGTTCTAAATCTCCTTAAGGTCACAGGATGGAATTCACTTTGAACCTAACCTAGCTAACATGAGAAATATGAATCTGACTGGAATTCTATTCGTTTATTCCAAACAGTAAAATACTGAACCACTTTTTGCCGTAGCAAAGCATCAAACTCCTGAGTTTCATTCCGGTAGGTCGTATTGTTTGGAAGAAACTACGAATCGCGTTTTCGAGGTGATAACAATTGGTAATCATGGAATTCCGAACATGGTTACATGGCACCTTAAGGCAATATGGAAGTCCGTTCAAAATTCCATTACCACCAATTGTTATCACCTCGAAAACGCGAATCGTAATTTCTCGACGACTACCCAACCAATCCGAACGAATCCTCGACGAATGAATTCCGTTTTTTGGCAGAAATTGGCCAAGTGTATCACTTTGTACGAAAACCTGCTGGGATTCCAGTAAAACACATGTTTCTTTATGTTAACTAGGTTAAGTCGGAAGTGATCTCTACCATATCACCTCAAAAGTGGCAAATGGTATATTCCGAGTGGTCTCCTACTCTGTAGTTGGTGCGGTTTACAATAAGCTCCATAGTGATTTTTGGTCTGGACTTGCACCGTTGGGTAGTTAACGTGTGCGGTTTTCACTAGGCGGTAGAAATTTTGCGGTGCAGGTTCTATTGTCTCGGTGTGAGCCACTAAATAAGCGAGAATTCGAACGTACACGTACTGCATGGGTATGTCTGTATGTAGGTATATTTTATATATGTATGTACATTCATACATGTACGTGTTGAAGTGCATAGGAGAACAAATTAATTCCCATTTCTAAAGCACACATGCGGCAGCCCGGCGCAGGTAAAGTGCGCCTGCATACTTGATGAGGAGTCAAACTTTTCCTCAAATTTCCTATCCCACACGTTTTCTACCGCCTCCAGCTGCGGGCTATAATTTCCCGCCCGGAAATATCAGCGAGCGACTCTCCACCGGTGCCGTAATTCATATCACCATCAACTTCTTGTTTATTTTTTATTTTTTATACATATATATGTTTTTTTTCCATTTTTGTTTTTTTCGTTCTCCCTAATTCGCACCTCGACCGAGTGGTTGAAAAACCCAGGGATCTTTTCCTCTCCAGAATTGTCAAAAATTAGTTACAAAAGCTTCTTTTTCCGAATTGGAAACAGCCTGGACAGTATAGGATTAGATCCAGATGATATGGCTAGAGAACATTTCCTTATTCTCATGTATGTATGTACCTAGTGCAAACTGTAGCTACTTGGCATTGGCAGGGTATTGGTGCCATGGCTGCCAATACTGACAGCTACCAAGGGCCGAGCTTTGCCCAAGTCAAAATCCATCTTGGGACTATTTTGGGTCGTCAACAGCGTTCCAACTTATGGTGTCGTGAATTGGCACGAAATAATCCCCAGCCAGTATGAAACACCATATTGGCCCAGTGTATTCCCAGTACAGAACTAACTTCCGGCTGAGCCCCATGAATGTTAACTTGTCAATACTATTCATCAGCATCGGCCCAACGTTGGGCAAATAATTTCTCTGCACTGGGCCAGTATTACCAAATGAAATTTGGCAGTCAGGGTAGTGCCAATTCTGTGCCATATGGGTTCCGAAAGGCACAATATCCCCATGAAATTTGCGAAAAAAAAAGGTAAAACTGGGGAATCAAGTGGTCATATAATCACAGCAACCCCCGTGTGTCGACCAGCGGCTCAACGGCGACCTTTTTCCTCTACTACCCCCGGACTTTTTTTCGTATTTATTCGGGAGTCCAGCATCTCCTGAAGATCTAAAGATTGGTGCCCAACCATGAAGCCGAATAAAGGGAATTTCTAACGGCCGAAGGACCGCGGACGATCGACTTCCTTCTATCCATTTCCATCCTTTGGCCAGCCAACGGATGGTTGATATACGTTTTTTCTCTCCGGAAAGAAACGGGAATAAAGAGAAAAAAAAAGTGGGCGGTCAGTCTTGTCTTCTTTTTAAAGTATAATGTCGAGGGATGCTATAGGCCGTTGTCATTCGTGAGGGACAAAATATTGCGGATTTTGGTATAAATTTGGGAAAGAATATGCCATAAAAAAAAAAAAAAGGAAAAAAAAGAAAATACGAAAAATCGGAAACATCCTGACCACGTCGCAGAGATTCAGAGATTCTGTGAAGGCCTATGGTCGAATGAACCATGTTTTTATTGCAGATTTACTCCCCCAGGCATTGCCCAGAGCTGGGTGGCCGTTAATCAATCGAAGGAGCTGTTTTCTTTTTCGAAACTTTTTCTGGGTACTTAGAAACGTGGAGGGGGTTGGAGGGTGGGAGGGTGACGGGACTTAAGGGTCGTCTGAAACACCTGAAATAAGGAAGGAAAAAAAGTATATGAAAAAAGTAATAAATAATAAATAAATAAAATGACGTAAAAAATTAACCATGTACCTCTGTCTATGTATATATACCTATATGTATATTGTACATGTGCCTATAACAGGCCGTAGTATATCGTGAGTAATTAAAACTTATTGCCAGACTTTTTACCTTAATTACTGTAATTACGAAAGTTATATAGACCTACCTACCTACCTATAACTTAATGGAACGAAAACGCGGCTAGACTTTTGCCCGACTTGACGGGGATAAAGAAGCAAAAAGTATCAAACAACCCTTATTTGAATGGGGAAAAAATTTTCAAATAAATTAACACGAGTCGTCCACCTTAGATTTTTTTCCCGTCTTTCAAATGGGGGAGAAAATCGAGGGGTAATGAAGATGTGCAATTTTTCCAGATACGTCTAGATCTCGACTTTGTGGTTTTTTACCTGTTTGAAAAATTTGACAGAAAGTTTGAGTGTGAAATACAAGCGGAGGTACGAAATTTTTCATTGTACGAATCACTCGGATTACTGTGACTCCGGATCGGAAAATTAGTCAGGGAATCAAAAGCCTCCTTGATCCTCGCGGTCCAAATGACCCCATTTCATAATTACGTCTGAATATTCAACGATTTTTGAATAGAGATGAACAAATGAGTACAGAATTGTCCTAATTTTGGAATAAAAACGATCAAGAAACGAAATAGTCCTGATTTTATTCTCAATCAGCAATTTTCATGGTTTCACGTCTCGATTTCACATGCACTATATAAAAGATCGGCACATATTCTAGATCGCTCGATCTATGATCCAGAATTTTTTTAGAAAAAATCGTAAGGATATCAACCGAAGTCTCAAACCTCTCGAAAAATCAAAACTAATTTGAATCCCGAGGATAAAATCAGGTTGATGACCAACAGTGAGATTCAAATTTGGGCCCCGATTTTGAACCAATTGTTTGATTGTCGATATCGAGGGTCGAAATTTGATCAGGAAAATAAACGTCAGGGGATGTTTTCTGGATTTATGTTTCTCTATGCGTCTTGAATGAAGGTTTGGGGGTATCCAACTTTGGTGCGAAATTCACGAATATTGGCGACAAGCCGAGGCCTCGCGGCTGGACGAGGGTTGAATCAAATTGCGCCCTTAGCTCGTTGCCGACAGTCCCTCAACTCGAAGAGACTCCGACGATCGTCCGGCTTTCTGCAACACCCTAGCTTAGCCATGCCGTGTATTTCGATTGCGTGTAAACTTTGGCTAAAATCGGTCTAGCTGTTCCCTCAGGCGTCCAGTAGCTTCAGAATCGGGGTACGGGAAATTCCTGGCACGTTCATCCGAAAGGGAAGAGCTTTGCGGTAAACTGTGCGGAAATCCACATTCAATAACATTCCTTCCCTCTTCCTCTCATTCTCTTCATCTTATTCTCACTCCTTGGTCAATTCTTGGCCAAAAATCTCGGCGTACAAACAAACGTGACATTTTTTTTTTTTTCGTTTCTCCTTGTCCCAATCGCAAATACGAGAGAAAGAATTTCACACTTTTCAATAATTTGCAGATATTCATTGGAAATCGTTTTCAGATCGGATTAGATGGGAGGGGATTCAAATTCCAAATTCCAAAAGTTCCGAAGGGTCGAAATTTGAAATTTATTTGAGACGCGATTCGGAGTTTCTATAGAAATGTTAGAGTTCAGAAGTTGGATCTTCCGAAAGGTCGAAATGCAGACAGCTCAAAGATTCGAAAGCTCAAAACTCAGAATGTCCAAAAATCCTCAAATTTTTGGGAAGCTCGTGACAAAGCTGTGAAATAAACGACGTTGCATTTCGCGAATTCCGAGATTCGGAGTTTTGGCCTTTCGGATCTCTTTAGCTTTCGGAATTTTGAACCTTCGGTGTTTTTCCAGTTGGAGTTTTTTCAAATTGGCTACGTAGACTTGAGGGGAAATAATCTTTCGAAAAACTGTGAGTCAGTCAGTAGCAGAAAAATTCGGAATCTTGACCTTTCGCAGCTATTAAAATCCTGAATTTCCAGCCCATCCCATTTTTATCATTTGGACGTTCGAATGAACTCGCGGTCGTGCTTTTTAGTTCGCACTGCTATTTTTCTTCAATTTTCTCAATTGACAAGATTCAAAACACGATCTAATAAGCCTGACGACAATTTTTGGGACGCTTAACGTTATAAGAGACTGAAATTTTTTATTCAATTTTGCCAATACTTTCCTGCAACTAAATTCCGAAGCTCGTATCCTGAAAAATCTCGATTCCTCCAGGTCAATATAGATTCACGTGAAATTGTTGATTTGATAAAAAGCCTGACATCATATATTGCTGATACCAGTTCACGTGGACTTCAATTTAGCAATCTTCAAAACCACCCTTGAATTGCCTATACAAATATATATATATATATACTATAATATACGGGGTGAATTCGTATCGTCCGTACACTTAGAGTAGAGTTGAGGTGGCCATGCACATATTGCAGGCATAGACAACTGCTAAAACAACTGCCGCGAGCGTACGGACGATAGGAATTCACCCTGTATGTGAAATAATAAACGGCGGCGTGTCGCGTAGCGAAAGCTCGGTTCTTTAATTAGTGCTTTATTATTGTTTTTTTTTTTTTTTTCCACCCCCTTTTCAAAAGCCAGCACATGCCAGATCCGGATGAAAAGTGAAGGTAGTTAATTTTAATGCGTTTAAATATGAAAAAATTATGTCTGGCGGCGACCTCGGATGAGTAAAACTTGTGCCACGGGATTCCTTAAGCTCGGTTAAAGTATGACCAGAAATTACCATGCTAATACCATAGGATTAATATTCACTGACAAAATATCTGTCGAGAGGGGAAAAGAGAGAGTGCGAATGAAAGAAAAAAAGAAAAGCACAGCTTTGGCAGAAAATTCGTTATGAGAAGCTCGATTATTAACCGAAATAACTCACCTTATATATATATATAATAAACTTTTCATTTCATTAATTACCTGTCGTTATTTGCGCGTTTTCGTCATCAAGTTTTTCCTCCCCGTTGCGTTTTCATTCGCGTCTCGAAATATTCTCTCGGAATATATATCACCGGCGTCGTCGTATTTTCTGTGTACATAGGGTCTCTATGTACAATAACGTATATACATGGATATGGGTATGTATGTATGTGTATTTCGCTTAAGAGCTCCCACGCCACTCAACCACCGCAGGACTTACACTCAAGGGTGTAATTTTGAGCTTCATTTATTGTAACGGCCTCACTCGCTCGCAGGATTCTTTAAAATTTACTACACCACGAGCTTTTCGGTCATTCGGCCATATACATTTGTCACGCACACTTCGCAACTATTGCACGTTTATTGCGCTCCCTATTGTACTTTGGAATTCATTTCATCGCCACAGTATGAAAATTTTCCTCAATTAACTCGAAAGGAAAAAGTGGTATGAGGAATTTTCACTGGTTAAAAATCAATTCACAGAATTTTTCATACATGGAAAAAACTTTTGGATGAATTATCGTATTACTTTCTGAAATTTTCGTAGGTTTTGATTTTTTTTCACGAAAATCTAAAAGGACTAGAAAATTTTCGGTCTGATTCTCCGGGTCGGTTTGGGTTCACCGGCCAACGCGTAGCCAAATGCGAAAATCCGGTTTGGCATTGAAACTTGAGATGGTGTGCAGCATCGGAATGTCCGAAATTCGAATTTGCCAATCAAACGCAGATTCTCGCACGCGTTTCGGTGCCATAGGAATTTCTTCACATGAACGAATTCGCTCCCTTCGGAACCTTACGATTCTGCAGAGAAGCAGATGTACAGGGTCTGGAGTGCCTTGGGTCATGTGAGACGTGAGGAAAAGAAGGAAAATGAAAAAAAAAAAAAAAAAAACACGAGCAAAGGACAAAAAAAAAACAACGAAAATTTGAAACGGAAAAACTCTTTTCAACAGGAAACTACCTACCCTATGATTTTTGCAAAGTTCTGCTATCCCTAGTCAGCGAGATTATGCCAAACTAAGAAAAACCTATTTCCTCAAATCTCTAAATAATATAGTACAAGTAGATCGGAGAAACTCTTCAGGATTGGCAACGAAAGCTGAGCTTTTTTTCCGCTTTTTTTTCAAACCACACGTACAAGATTTCCAATAATTTTCGTAATCGTTCTAGAAGAGTTTAGATTTCGAAAGATCCTAAGCGATTCCAGAAGATTTCAAAGTTTTCAAATCACTCAAAAAATTGCGCACGATTCCGAAATCATTCAAAGATCTCGAACGGATTTCACATAATGTTCAATGACTTTACGTAATATAATTCACAATGATTCTAAGAATCTCACGTAAATTTCACGCACTTTGAAAGATTTTAAGAATTTTCTAGTATTCCGTAGTCTTCTAGTTAGTTTCCAAAAGCAGAAAAAGTGTCAAAAAATTTCAAACGATATCGCGAAGAAATTTCGTTCGGTTTTACACAGTTTTGAAAAATTCCCAAAGTCCTTGACTAGATTCCAAAGTACTTGAAAAAATATCGAACACTGTGAAAAAAAATGTTCAAAAAGATCCGGAACGATTTCACGTGAATTCCGCACAATTTCAAACGCCTCGAAAGGATCTAAAAGTTTTCGAATGATTCGAAAAGCTCGCGGGGTTGCATATTTCAAAGGATATATGCAACGATGTCAAGAGCTTGCAAAGGACTCCCAACGTACCGCAGTCGCTGCCACCAACGTTGTGTGATTTCAAAAGATTTCCAGGTGACGTGAAGTACGTGCGATCGATACGAGGATGAGGACGAAGACTACGAGGTTCTTTTTATCACGTGGTTGTGTCAAGGTAGAGCCAATGTACAACATACAATATCTACATACATACATCTACATACATACATACATAGACGTTTACATTGGTGAAGTTTGAAATTCCGCCAAGTTATCCAGAGCCA
Source organism: Ametastegia equiseti (assembly GCA_963989295.1). NCBI lineage: Eukaryota > Metazoa > Arthropoda > Insecta > Hymenoptera > Tenthredinidae > Ametastegia > Ametastegia equiseti. The sequence continues at coordinate 14,252,715 of OZ022398.1, forward strand.
CACGGGGAAGTTGTTAGCTGGTACGAACCGGGATTAATGACGTCACCGGATACGCTCAGGGCGCACGATACTATCGTAGTTATCGAAGATTAGCTAGAATCGGAGGAGGGCGGACATAGATCCATATAGATCTCCGAATAATCGCGGTACAAACTTTGCCCGAATAAGCTATAACGCCAGCCAGAAAACTTACCACTTGCATCAACGTTCTGCACGTTACTGCACACGAGCTTTTATTACTTTTTTTTTTTTTTTTTTTTTTTTTCTACCTCCGATCGATTTCCTTCGCGAAAGAGATGCGAACTCATCTCCTTTCAGCTTCCGAAAGCTCAAATCTTCTCGGTCCATGAGAAGAACTTGAACGTTGAATGTCAGAAATATGAGCTACAGCCTGCACTCGTGATCGTCAGCCGGAAGTTATAATTACGTGTAAGACATTTTGAGCTTCTACTGATCCCTTTCCGGAGCTTTCGCTGGACCGCAAGCCGTCGCGTTTTGATTTTCTCTTCTTGTCGTAACGCGAGTTTGTTCGCTAAAATCACAGAGTCGAAAAGCTCACGGTCGCGGTTTTTTTATTTCATTTCGTTTTATTTTTTATTTTTGAGCTTTTTATTCCCACGCAGCTTGCGGATACTCCAGTCTAAGGTTACTTTTCGCATTCTCAGAATGGCCTCGTGATCTATTTATTTTGTTTGACTTTCTTCTTCTTCTTCTTCTTCTTTATCTTTTTCGTTTTCTTATTGCAATTCTATTCTCAAGCTCAGCTTCGCTCTATCTTCCTATCTTCTGCTTTCTTTTATTCACCGAGGCGACACTCTCTTTCACGCTTTCGAGCTTTTATCTCATGCAGACGAAGCTTCGTCCACTATTCCACGATCTTTTCTCGAGTCAGAAATCTCTGGATTCACAGAACTTCCGGTACCCCCATACTTGTCAATTTTTGTATTTTATTTTTATACGGCGCAAAGGCTTCGCTCGGAGCTTTTTCGTCCTTTGGAAAAATCAGTTCGATTCTCGCAGCTGTACTAATTTGAGTCAATTGGTGAAAATTTATGGCCGATCAACGGCCTGTTTTTTACTTTTCTTCATTTTTGCTCCGGATTTGTTATTCCTGGACTGTTGGTCGTCTTCCGCGTATAGTCACATTGCCTTTTCCAGCCAATTTGGAATTCCCTAATTTGCATCGAAGGGTTATCCCCGACTCCGAAGACTTGGATGAATCTTAATTTGGTATTCCGGAGCTTTTTTCAGTCATATCAGGCAAGCCTCGTGTTGGAGTAACGCACGAACTACGAACCAGTGGTTAAAAAAAGCTCGTTTATTCCAGTTTCGCGGGGGGCAGAGCTTTTTCTCCAGGATTTTTATTCCAGGGTCCCAGAACTTCGGCCCGAACTGATCAACGCGGTGAACTCCCTGGATTAAAAAACATAAACAGCAGACTTTGAAGCGCAAAAAAAAATCGCTTAAGCTTCCAGTCCAGGGCTCGGAAAAGCTCGAGCTTTTCACAAGTCAATTATCGCTTATGTATACGAATTTAACACCGGAAATTTACTGCTACAGATTCCCTCATAGGAACTCACATCCCCTTTGTATCCCGACGGATAAGCATGCAGCTTTTCAAGCACCCGGAGGCTTTCGAATCTTGAAAAAAGCACGAAAAGTTCAGGTGAGCTTGCGAGATGTCGAAAAATCAAGGCAAGTTACGCGGGAGCTTCGAGTGGCTCGAGCTTTTCCTGTTCGGGTAAAAATTCCCTGAGTCAATTTCAGCGCGGCTTTTATGTTCGCAGCTTTTTTCTTACCAAAAACAAGCTCGTCTCTCCGAACCGAGTCCTCGTATCCCTAATCTTCTTCCTTCCCTGTCTCGTACGAGGTTGTCGGAGAATCTTGGACAACAGAATTTGGATACAACAGCTTTGGGAGAGCTTGCGGCTCACCATCAGGACAATGGAACCACGAATGCTTCTCGTTAGTCCTGATTATCGATGCCAGTCAACGCTGCTGCGGCCAGCTGTATACGCTGACGTCAAAACTAACTACACGTGGACTACGTTGACGTTGCACCCCTATTCCAACTACCTATTTCAGAATTGCGGATGCGACGTCACGGGCTAACGCGTCTCCTAAAACGGATACACAATATAACACGAGCTTGCGGAAAGATCGGAAACGTCAGATTTTTCCTCGGTGATACTAGCCGGTTGTTTTTGGAGGAGAGGAAAATTGAGTATGAATGAAAATTGGGGAAACTTCCACGTGATTTGACGTCAATTGTGTCAGGGGGGTTTGGTTTTTGGGGTGAAATATTGTCCTTTGGAGTCCGAGTCCAAACTTTTTTGGAATTTGGGTGGATTTACCAGCGATTTTGATCCAACGGTGTATTTTTCATACAGGGAAAACATTCGAGAACGTAAAGCCTCTTTTTCATTGACTTGGGAATATTTTCATCGGTAAATAATTATCAGAAGCTAATTACGTGATTGATTACGACGCAAACCCGAAAAACACTCTTAACAAGCGTATTTCGGGTAGGGAAAACCTTCGTACGAAATGATTAACGAAAATATCTTGACTCGAGGAAAAACGAGGGGGAAAAACGAACGGCGAATTGAATCCGAGGAAAAGTGGCGAATTCACCCCAATTGTAGTTTCTTCGAATATCGAGCTGCCATTTCCGTTTAAAAAATCGTACAAACTTCAGCCGGGGCTTGAATTGAAGGTAATTAACTACGAAACGCTGTGTCATAGTTAACGATTCCAAAATCAACCGCGCTTTGTCTTGGCGTGAGCTCAAAGATGCCGAATGATGCCTAATCGTCCGAAAATCGGATGTTCAAGAACTAAAGAGACTCTAGTTTTCTCGGCTTTGCGTCCACGTCGACGATATCAATGATCAACTCATGGCTCGCGTTTCTAATACGGAAGAAACTTCCTGCCAAGTATAACGGAACGTCGGAGTATACTCAAAGTTTCGAATACAGCGTGTGTCGAATCTACCCCTTACTCCCCTGGGGAAATTATTTGGCGGTGCACACGTCGGCCAGAATGTCAAAAAGCTTTCCAAACACCTAACGGGTACCGAAATTTGATCCCACGGGGTTTTACGTCAGCGATTTATCAGAGTCTGATTTCAAAGTTATGTGATCGAAGACGAAGTAACCAGGGCGGTGGACAGGTTGAGTAAAACTAATCAGATTAGAAACAAATTTCATTCCCTAAAGGATTTTCACTCGAATTAGCACAAAGGCTGACTTTTCAGTGAATTATTCCTAAATTTCTCGAACATTTGATTCCTCGAATTGTTCTAAAAGTTGCTATATCCGAATTGATCGACGAGCTTGAAACCCAAGAGTCAGAAATCTATCTTGTCTATCAAGCAGTACCAAAATGGGGCGATTTTTTGGGGTTTAGAAAAATAGTTTGCACCCATAACCGGTTTTGATTCATTTTTGAAAGCTCCATCTGTCTCCTGGAGCTTTTGAGAAAATTTTAGATGGAAAATTCGAATCAGAATCAGAATCAGAAGTGGAAACAACCCGCGAACCGATACACAAACTGCTCTCAGAGCGAGACGCATTTACCCCACTTTACGAGACTCGTGTGAGTTTTATCGATCCCCGGGTGAAGGGGGTTGATGGGGGTTTGAGGGGGGTAGAATTGTGTGTGTAAAGCAACGGCGTATTCCGGAGGGGGATGCGTGTGATTTTCACGGTGAAAATTTGGTAGCGCATCTGAAGTAGGTACCTACCTATAACCTAGGCGAAGGTCGCAAGTCGAAAGCTTTCGTGGTTTAACCCGAAGAGAAGAGAAGAGGACTTGAGAAATGGTAGCATTCAGACAAAACCCCGGAACGCGATACAAACCCGCGAACCATTAAATCGCTCGAAACCGCTCCCTTCCGATTTTCCCTAGACCCGCAAGCTTTCCTGATGTTCTCCAGCAGCAAAAGCTCGAAGTCACGAATTACCGATTCGTCGTCTCGAGATACATCCGAATCCCCAAAGGCATACGGAAAACCCACAAACTCTCTGGCTCTTTAGATTTTCTACAAAATAGTTACCTACTCCGGATTTTACCACTTCGACAAACCGAGTTCTTTCGTAAAGACGCAAAAATATCTACGCTTTATTTTAAAAGGAGTACCGGAATTACTGAACATCGCTAACAGAGCTTTTACTATTTTTAAGGATAAGGAAGGATACTAGGTATTATTAAGGATTTGCCAACTTGTTAATGCCATAAATTTTCCATAAGCTTTAATCGATTTTTTCCTGGTGATGCGGGATCCATCGAGCTTTCGAATTCTTAAATGGACATCGCAGCCATGGAAATGAAGTCGAAGCAAAATTGGAGGGTGAATTTTCTCCCAAAGATAATAAGAAGTGGACGTAAACAGAGGATGGACATTTTTTAAAATAAAAAAACTCTAAGCCAAAGTTTTTTTGAAACGAGTTTCTCCAAAGGGGGTTGTTTTCCGTTCCCGTTTGCCGAAAGCTATGCCAGTAAAGCTGAGAGCGTGTGATTCTGGATGGTGCGGGGAAGGCCACTTCCTGTTAGAACGTCGCCTATTTCTTGGCATTCCGCAGGTCTCATGGCTAGGCGGAGGAGCTTGGCCAAGATTCACGATGTGCGAGCGAAAGGATCCGTTATTTATTGCTTGAAAATGTTGTCCCCTGCTATTCTCCGTTCAAAGAATGTATACATAGACTAGGAAACCCGGTATTCTTACCCTCGTCTATTCAATCCCCCTCCAGATCTATTACACCCCGGTTAACATTCGTCCGGATAACCAAAATCATCGATTCTACTGTACCTAAAAGTGTTGATTTTCTTCTTTTTTTTTTCTTTTCACTTGGATCAAGTATTGAACATCGTTTAGAATTTTTATATTTTTCAGGATAGTGTGTACAACTTCTCTTTCTTAAAGATCGTTCGCTTTGTAAACCGTGATTTTGGGGTGTTGATAATTTCAGTAGGTACCAGGGAAAATTTTCATTTCATTCTACACCTGGTGAATAAAATTTTACAAATTTACCTGAAATTGTATTTTACCAACTACTCGATGTCTTTTGCATTATTTATTATAATATCGTGTGGTTCCTTCTCAGAAAATATAATTTCCTAGTCAACGGGGAACCAATTTTCGAATTTTTATTTGAAATAGAATTTTGGAATTGCATCGTTTTGTTTGCAAACCGTGATTTTGAGGTGTTTTGTTCAACCACCATAATGGAATCGATTGTTTCCCATGAAATCAAAATGAAAACGTGTGGACTCGATTGAAATCATTTTCGTAACCGACGTCATACTTTCACGCGGAAAAAAATCTACGTTTCTAGTTTCAAGAATGGAAAATAAATTCCACTCGAGATGTTAAAAATGTGGAAAAAATTTCCGGGTCTTTGACCAAATTTTTTCCGACTTGTTTCTCCGATTATTTTCCAACGTCTCCGACTCGTTCCACACTCGTCACCCGACTCACAATCGGTTGAACTTTTTCTCAGGCGCGAATTTCATTTCGACATCTTTTTGAAATACCTCCGATTTTACGTCGACATCTACGAATTTCCAATTTCTGGTGAAAACCCGGTGAACTAATTCCGAATCAGACCTATATTGTTTCGATGAAAAAAAAAAAAAAAAAAATGAAAAATTCTCTCCAAGTGGATTTATGGATTTTTCTACGTCAACGTTCACTCGAGAGCTTCGGTAAAAAAATAAAAGAAATTATATTGTTGAAAAGTGTCTTTTCGTGTCTCTGTTATCGCCACAGCTTCCATCAAACCTGATAACGAATTTTACTTTTCCTGTATCCGCGAGCAGAGTATAATTTTATTTAATTTTTGCCCATAAATCCACCGCCGAATTACCCGATTTTCGGATACGTCCTCGAGACGTGAAGTGTAATCCAGAGAATGAAATGAAAATGTATAATATTACAAAATTAATTCTTTCACAAAGTGTCCCCGTCACTCAAGAAACCCTACGGCGGTATTCGGGTTGGCTTATCGGGCTAAATCCGCAATTTGCGAAGAAATTTCCCAGGAAAAAATTTCTGGGCCCTTCTGCAGTGTGGTCGAATGAGAAAACTGAAATCTCCGAGGGTGTCTGACGTTGAATTTTCAACGAAAAGTACGGAAAAGTAGGGGTTGTTAGTCGAGGCAAAGCAAGGTAAAGCAAAGGTACATACCAGCCCTTCGAACAAAGATCCTCTTCAGAGCCACTTCCGGATACGTTTGAAATGTCAGACGACGAAGAGAAGACTCACCCTTTATCTCAAGCAAACGTTGTTTGCCCACCCCGGAGAAGAACCTTTTCCCAGTCTCAGAGTCTTAGTTTTTTTCTTTTTTTTTTTTGGCAAGAAGATGAGACTTTATCGCTAAAAAATGTCCGCTAATTGAGTGACAAGAGTATCAGACTTTTCGGGGGGGATGAAGAAGAAAGAATAAGAAGAAAATTGGAAGCAACGAGCCATTCAAGAGATCCGGAGAAATGATGAGAAATATAGAAGTGCTCGACGAAACGTAGACGTATACATGTATATACTTAATAAAGGACTCGTTAACGGGGCTGAAATATTTAAACGGGAAATGGTAAATGCATGTTTTATGAGCGAGTCACAGCTGCAGCTGCAGCACAAGAACTTCGTGGCTTTCAGCTGACGAATCGTAACACATGATCAACGTCCAACGTAGATTCCCATACGTTGCCTGCCTCTGGACCCTTTCCAGTCTAATTCTAGAGTCTTGTGAGCACGTATGTGTATACATATACCTACGTAAATACGTAACACATATGTGAGTAAATGTATATTATAGTATACACCACGTATGCATATCGCCGATATGAATATTTCATATCCAAACGCATTAAGCTAAAAATCCGAGCCTCAAAGGACAGGAAACACTCAGAGGGCGAAGGCCTCAGTAGAGATGGATCTCTTTTTTATTTATCAGAATCAGAAGGAAAAACGAAAAGAATATTTTTTTTTTTCGGATTCATTCGGGGGGTGGAACGGAATCCAAAATCAATTTGGACCTTCGCTTCGTCGTCCTGAATCGACTGGGGATGTTGGAAGATTCGATTTAGAGTTAAAATTTGGAAAATGTCATAGAAAATTTCCTCGTATGTGAATCTAAACTATTCAAAAGCAGGAAAATCGCTTTTCCGAAAGATTTTCAAACCCGATTCCCACCCCAATTCCTGAATGAAGGCGGAGGCCCCAGTAAAGACGGATCTTTTATTTTTATCAGTATCAGAAGGAAAAACGAAAAGAAAATTTTTTTCGGATTCATTCGAGGGGTGAAACGGAGTCCAAAATCAATTTTAACCTTCGTATTGTCATCCTCAATCGTTCGGGAATGTCGAAAGATTCAATTTCGAGTAGAAATTTGGAAAATTTTACAGGAAATTTCCTCGTATGTGAATCTAAACTATTCAAAAGCAGGAAAATCGTTTTTCCGAAAGATTTCCAAACCCAATTTTCACCCCCAACCTCTGAATTCAGCTATTCAAATCGTCTTTATTGTGCAGATACACCGAGAAATCTAACAAAAATTGGCAAGCTTGAAATTTTTGACGGTGGAAAATTTTGAGGGAAAATTAAGGGACAGGAAAATCGAAGGTATAGGAAAAAGGAATGGGGAAATGGATAATAGACCAGCTTGAGATAGAATCGAGGGATGAAGAGCCAAGAGATAAAAAGTTGAAGGGGTTGGGGGGTGAAAATAGGGTAGGAACTGGGTTAAACCACCCTTTCCTCGGATATTAAATACATTTGTAAAGTTAGAAGCGCCCTCAGAGCTCGGGTAGTCCTTCTTGTAAACCAGAACGCCGATTTGAAAGTAGCGAGACCTGTATACCAACCTACTCTTCGTCCTGCAGACTCGTCCTTGTTTACAAAGCTCTTGGGGTCGAGTGGAAAACCGTTGAAGAAAGAACGGGGATGAACGCAGCATCCCGTAAACAACTACCAGAAACGAGAACGAGGATCGGGAACGAGAGCCTTTTCCTCCGAGTCGAACTCAAGTGCCCGAGGAACGCTCCTCGGTTCTGCTGGAAACTAAATAAAAAGCAAAAACAACCCTCCGATTGCTCGCTAACACAACTTCAACTTACCCAAATCACGGACCCCTTCTCCAAACCCTTGGTGCATTTTCCGGGCAGAGAACATCCTCGTTTTCCAAGCTTTTTTTTAGAACCTGTCATTTCCAACTCGTGCATCGTGCTTTCCCAGACGATACTCCCCATTCGTTGGAAAAATTAATTAGAACCCCCTATTTTCCGGCTTTTCACAAAAAAAAAAGCTCTCCGGAATGTCGCCCTTCGCCGCAATTACAACCCTGGAAATTAAGAACCTGCTATAAATTCCGGAAAAATTAACGGATTATGACCAAGTGTTTTTCTTTTGAATCTCCGGAATCTGGTCGACTTTCGGAAAATTTCTTCTTCAACTAGAGGAATTGGCGATCGATTAGATCATTCGAAAATTCGTTACTCTGTAACAAAAAATCTTCGCTGGTAATGAAGATTGTGGAAAATATTGAGATGAAAAATTGTTACGAGCCAAAAAGTAAACCACAGAAATTTCAATTAGCGAAAATTGAGTCTGGATTTGTTTTTCATATCGCTTTTCCGATGTATCGAAATTGAAAGTTTTCTCAAAGCGGATGAAATTTCGTTCATTTTGAGTTACGATTCAAGGAAATTTGGCAAACGAAGTTTGGCACTTTGGAAAATTTAATGAAAATTGGTAAGCGAAGCCCGCGCGAGTGCGTTTACGGTTGAGAAAATCTAAGGGAAAATCAAAGCTGGGTGACTAAAGCTTGCGGAAAAGTTTACCTCACCACAGTCGAGTTGAGGTTGAGAAATACTGTGAAAGATATTGCGGATGGTAGACATTCCTAGGAGATCCGGAACGCGAAGATAAGTGTTGAAGAATTCAAGGAGGTCCTGCGAAATCGAGTTATCCGCATGGCCATAGGCACTTCGCGTCTTACATAAAACATCGACTATTCGTATTAGGGATCATTTAATGGTGGATTTCGAGGGGTTTATCGAGTCCTGAATTTCTAGGAGCGAGAAGCAACTGAGGAGGGTCCTACTAATTAGTGATTTAATTACACGATTCGGGGACGAAGTTCGTTTGGGAGAAACAGACCGGTATTTCCCTTCCTCGGATATATATATATAATAGAGAATCGGTTCAACATTTTTTTTTATTCTCCCACAACGTAATTTTGCTTGTGTAAAAGTTTGACGAACCAAAAAGTCACTAGGGATCAAAAAACGGAAGGAAAATTAATTAATGAACAATGAAACGGAATGGAAACGTCCGATTCTCATCCAGTCAAATTTCAATCCCGACCTTTTTTGCCCTCTGGCTGTACTCGTACATTTTTACATTCTCTAAGCTGGTATTCATGATGAAATTTTTGGAAATATTCTGTTCCAAAAAATACAGCCATCTTTCGCAATACGTCCAAATTCTAGTATTTCTTTTCAGTCTTTGGAAAATTCTGTGGAATAGGAAAAATCAAAAAGTGAATCAATCACACATAGGTTTCAAAATAATATTGACCTCAAGGTATGTTTCCAATCGAACAGATTCACAGGGATTCTTTTTTTTTTTTGGTGGGATAAGCCGATTTTTGAAAATGCGTTTATCCAGGTGGTGGAAATTTCCAGGGGCACTTTTTTTCGAGACAGTATTTGCCGGATACCAAAAATTCTTCAAATATGTATCGGTAGTATTCGAAATGCCCGGAACATTCGGTTCTCCAATTTCCAAAAAATCATCATCCCCCAAATTTGTACTCATTGAAAAAATGCGTAAAAACGTAAGGATTCGAGCACGATGTATAACTCGAAAAATTCGCACATGTCTGGAGGCTTGTGGTATCGATTTTCGAAAAATCCACCATGGCTATATAAAAGGATGCGAAGGATTTCCGAAGCTGGTTAATGGCCCGATGTTCCCATCAGTGACTGGGCCCGAGAATTATCGAGGTCCTAAATCAGGAGGTCATTCGAACCGTCACGCTTTGCCGTGCAAATATTTGAACGATCCAAGGATCTTATGTACTATATATACGAAAGCCAAGGACTCGCGACTGGACGAGGCAGTAAAAGGAATCCTTTTCCCTTATATTCTTGTCTATTGGTTCGTTCGATTCGCCTTACCTTTTCTCACCTTTCTTTGACTCGAACCTTAACTTTTCTCGCCCTTTTCTCTCACATCTTTTCACTCCTCGTTATTCTCTCATTCCTACGTTCTCCAGGACTTGCGGGTTTGGCAAAAGGACACGAGAGAAAGAAGAGGAAAAAGAAGGCTGTAAATACTCCCTGTCATTGTCCTGATTCGAACCAACTCCTGAGGGAAGGAAAGGAAAAGGAAAAGGAAAAGGAAAAGGAAAAGGAAAAGGGGGATGAAAAGAGAAAAGGGCCATGGAAAGGAAAAGGGGTAATAGGAGACGAGAGCAAGTTTGGCCTGGACGATAAGGACTCAGGGTGTCGAATTCACCCCCAACCTAGATTTTTCTAGATCTGACGCGTTAAGCGGGAAGATAACCCGAGAAAATAGATTCTTCGGCATCGTAACGCATCGCTGCTCGTATTTCTTTCACCCGTATTTCCTTCATCCCCAGTTTCTCTCTTCGTTTACAATTTATACCTTTTTTTCACCTGTAAACAGGTAAGGGTTGTACAATTTTTTTTTCTCTCTTTTTTCAAATCTCTTTCTCAGTTAATTCCCAAACATTTGACTTCAGAAATAGTCAAAATTGACTTGCAAATTTTACTCCAATTTGATCCGGAAATTTTGCCTTAAGAATTTTACTAAAAATAAGGAAAAAGCTGCTATACTCTTTTGCCAAAATTTCAAATGATTATACTTTCGTTTTAGACGTACCTACCTGCAGGGGATGAAACGAGTGGCTTAAAATTTGATGAATTTATGAGGAATTAGTATGCAAAAGTAATTAGAATTTTCGTTACTTGATAACGAATCAGGAATGAATCTTATACCCGTCAAATATATCAACCTTGATTACAACTCGAAAATATATATCCGGTAAATATTTCATCCCTTTGAGTTTAGGGTGGGCCGCATAAGCCACCTCGTGCTCATGATGTATTTACTTTTTTTCCTTCAAAACTTTTCAAAGTTAGCCAAAACTTTGGGGTCAAGTTTAATCATCGCTTCAGCTCGTATCCTCCTTTCTTATACTTCCGCTTTTCTTCGTTCCGCAAGCTCATGTATTATTTCCCGTTCAATTATTTCTGCTTTTTGTTCTTGAATCATGCCCGGGAATGAAGATTGAAAGAAACAAAGCGAAAGGAACGAAAAAAAACAATGAAAAGAATCAAAAAAGTAGAAAAAAAAAACAAAAAAACAGGAGGTAAAATTTTCGCGAGAAAGAGAACACCGGTTTTATCTGACAGGTGAAAAAACGTGACAACTGCTCACATGATCAGGACTCACCTTCTAAGCCTGTTCCAGAGACTGAGAGAGGGGTAAAGGTTTTCTCTCTGTTTTCGGGGAAGGTCAATTAAGCCAATCGATCCACCCCGGTTCATCTGAGACCCCAATTTTTCCTCAAAGACGTCAATGGACCCGTATTTGTCAGACGTCAAACCCCGAAGGAAGATCCTTGCGGGCCGACGCATCTCTGTCCGTCACTACTAGGCTGCGGGGAATAAACCGCGTCAAGAAAGCTTTGGGGAAATAAAGACGAGGAAAATTAGGAAAAAAAGTCTAAGGAACGCGAAAAGGACGAAAAGAAAATCGCGAGGTGTTCTGTGTTCCAAAATTCAAAAATTCTCTGCTTAAAAAGAAAAAAAGTTTCTCGATTGAATTATCCCTAAATTTTACTTTCTTTCTATTTATTTTGTCAGCATTTCGTTTCTTTGACGGTACAGACTCGCTCAGAAAAGAACTTTTCAGCTTTTGGTTTCTTCCCTATCTATTTTCTAATCCACGCTATCATTTTTTTGTTTTTTCTTTCGTTGAATTTTTTGGATTTAAAAAAAAATTCATTTCCGACACGCTTCTTTTTCTACTTTGTCATTCAAACCCTTCGCTGAGGTTCTTCCTGCTCCCGCGGGCACACGGTTCTCCAGATAAAGTGATAAAGCTAGGGGATTGATTCGTCGGAGACTTTTTGGACCGCGGCTATCACTCGCCATGTCACGCTTTCGAAACACGCACTGTGCACACGTTCAGAGGTGTAAGTAGGGGATGTAAATCGATGGGGAAGTAATCGATTGCGATCGACGTATGTAGGCAGCTGACTTTTCAACTGAATTTTCAACTTACTTTAATTGACTTTTCAACTGACTTTAATTGCAAGCGACTTCAACTGACTTTAACTGATTTTTCAACTGACATCAACTGATTTCTCAACTGACTTCAACTGGCTTTAGCATACTTCAACTGACTTCGACTGATTTTTCAATTGACATCAACTGATTTTTCAACTTACTTCAACTGATTTTTGAACTGACATCAACTGATTTTTATACTGACTTCAACTGATTTTTCAATTGACATCAACTGATTTTTCAACTTACTTCAACTGATTTTTGAACTGACATCAACTGATTTTTCAACTAACTTCAACTGACTTTTCAATCGACTTTTCATCTTCATGTGGCTTTTCAACTGACTTTAACTGACTTCAAATAATTTTTCAACTGACTTCACTGACTTCAACACATTTTTCAACTGACTTTATCTAACGTCAACTGATTTTTCAACTGATTTCGATTGACTTTTCCGAAACACTCACGGGATGAATTTGATTATTTATGAGAACCAGATAAGCGATACCGAAATTCGATTTTGATGTTATTTTGAACAATTCAGGGATGTAAAATCGTTGTGAGTTGGAAAAGGAAAGGTTGTTCAATTTTCCTTCTCACTTTCCGGATTACTCGATTGTATATTTCTGTATACCTATATCGTAATTAGTCCGATATTGCGAAGTTTCAAAGATCTTTGCTCTCCGGGTAAGGGTCTGCCTTTGAGAAAGGGATGCCTTAATCGACTCATTATGTTTTTGTATTTGAATGTACGAAAACGTGAAAAGATCGGCGCGGCATACCTTTTGCTTTTGCTCCTCTTCTTCCTCATCCTCTATTTTCGTAAACATCGCTCACTGCCGGTAAACTTCGAAAAGAGAAAAGCTTAAGGGTGAAGAAATTGTAACCAAATAACACGGGAAGAATAACTGAGGGTATTAGGAATCGCAGGATATTTCTCACTCTTCTGATATCCTAACCTTCCGCGTCTTTCGTCAAAGGATCACATTTATCCCAAAAAAAGTCTTTTCAGAAAGTTAACACCCTTTTGAATTCTCGGTCTGTGTACATCCCGTCAATTATACTCGTCGATTGCTAATTGGCTGATGGATCTAATAACCGTATAACATTTACGAACGGATTTCAGCTCATTTTACATGTAATGATCAAAATCTTGTTTGTTTATCTGCTTAATTCACCGATAATCTTGGCAGAAAGTCTCTCGTTTCTCTGGCAAATCGAACGTAACGTTGTAGATTTGGAACAAATCAACCTATCACTCGTTATTTACAAATGCTAAATCACCGGATCGCGATCATTTGTATATTTACAAATACCCCTAATGGCTTTATCTTGTATACATATTTACAGAAAACAACTAGTCAATAAAACAACAACAACAACAACAACAAGAAAATTCTATAGAAGGATGAAAAACAAAAAGCGTAGCTTGTCAACTAAGAAAATGAAAAGTATATTCCGTAAAGTACTTTTCAATTTTCTAAAAAAATACTCTATTCTTCTATTTTTACGACTCTTGCCAAATATCGGGGGTCGGAATTCACCTCAGTTATTTCTTTTTCGGAAACTTTGTGCTTTCCCTTTTTATCATATTTTTGAATGTCTGATAACAAATCTTTGTTTCATTTCTGCTATTTTGTTTTTGTTTCGCGTTTTTATCCGCATCAAAAATCGAGTAGCAATTGTCTTTCCGTTGTCTTTGTTTGTTGTTTTTTTTTTTTTTAATTTGCTTTGAAAATTACAAAAACTGCAGTGTTGTGCGAAAGAACAAAAAGGATAAATGAATGAATCAATCAATCAATGAATAAATAAATAAATAAAGAAAGACAAATTTCAACGAAGCCTTAATGGATCTAAATTTTAACGAATTTCGTATTGCCCCGTGTACTATACTAAATCTAAACGTATATCTCTATATTATTATGTTATGAATTAGTAGTAGTAGCATTATTTATTATGCCAGATCTTATTCCTAAGCTCGTGGGCAACAGAAGAATACATGGTATGGTATTAACAATATACATCAATATCAGAAAAACAACATCATAGGCAATAATATTTGATAAAAAAAATAAAAACAAAAGAAAAATGTTTCTATGCATGGAAAGATATAATTAAATTGAATAATAAAACTAAATGATAATAATAAAAAACAAAATAATAAAAACTAAACACTAGAAACTAAATAACAAAATTGTTCATAAACAGAATTTTTCAAATCGGAATCAGAAGAGAATTATTCGTTAATTCGTTGGTGATTTTGCTCTCTTATTTATTTGAGGGATGATCGCAAAATGTTAATAGATCGCTACAATCGAGTCCCCGAACGTTTTCAATATCGATCAATTGACGGTTTGAGATTTTCTGGTTAAATGAGCCTCAATATATAGTTTTGGTATTTCGTTGACCCGCAGGATCATACAGAATTACATATGTATATATCTACAACTATTTTGCCAATGATCGGTAAGGACCTACCCCATTCTTTGGTAATCTCGCTATTCTCTCATCTCATCTCATCTCATCTCATCTCATCTCTTATATTTTTCCCTCCTTTCCGCAATTTCCCCAGTCGTCGTATGAAAGTCGGCGTCGCGGTGCGGGTCGCACCCACGCGGGCGCCGCGACGCTTTTAGGGTGGGGATAGCCTCAGTTGCCGTCTCGGCATCGAAACACCCAGAGTCGCGTAAGCGTCCCATGCAGCATCATAGTCATACCGCGAGCGATCGCTCTCAAATACCGGATTCATTTTTCTCGATCCTTATTTACGATCGTATACAATTCGCGCGTGACGTTACCCAAGGGGTTGAAAAAAAACGCAATCGAAGGTGCGATCGATATAAAAATCAATACAAAAATTTGAGTAAATTTTCCAAAGAAATTTCCTCCCCCTCTCCTCTGCTTTAAAAAAAAAAAAAAAAAACCAAAAGGAGAATAATCAAATAAAATAACTAAACCGATTCGTCGATCAAAAAAGCTGTGCTTAATAATCGGTAATTTTTTACCTACGACAAGTGCGGGGAGAAAAAAAATGGTGAAAAAGTGTTTTCTGTAGTTTTATTTTTCAAATTTGAGTTTCTTTTTTTTTTAAGAATAAATTTATGTTTTGATTATTTCGCATTAAAGCTAGCGCCCCGAGCTTTTTTTCTGGCTATAACAACGGGAGTTTGAATTTGATGGGAATAGTTTGACACGTAATTTGGCTATATACTCGATTGAACGACTCGGGGGTGTATAATTAGCTTGACTATTAGCAATTGGGTAAAGTTTCGTTTGTCAAATTAATGGATGACATAACAGAAGGAATTTCCGATCGATCGATCTAGGATCAACGATTTATCACTGTGTTTTAAGGAGTTTATAAAGTGATTGATAAGAGAAAATAAAGAAACGAGAAATTAAGTGAATAAATAAATAAATAAATTGATTAAATAATTAATCGATGAAGGGTTGATCAATAACGGATATTAACACAACTATATAATAAGCAGCTGGTAATGACTGCGGGGCGAAAAGCTCGTAATGTGTTTAGGGTTGTTGGAAAGTCAGCGGGAGCTTCTTAGCGCCGAAGTATTATACTGTAATCGGATTCTGGGTGGTAAAGTTTTGCCTCATCTCCGTTCGCCTGACACCGTGATAACCAATTTGTTGAATAATTAACGCAGGTGGAAGTGGGGTATCTAATCCTGTATATATATATATACAATATGTATACGTGTGTTTAGGAGGAAGTGGTGTTTAGTGAAGCGGAAAGTTACGAATCGCAGCCCCAAACCTGCGAAGTATCATAATACGAGACCGGAATATCATAATTTAAATATATATAGTGTTAAATATCACACCGATATAAAAAACCACCCTGAAACTACCCCCTGCAGGTAAAAAAGATACCAAAAGGACACAGAGATCCTGGGTGATGAAGTCCTGCCGGGCGAACGCCTAGGAGTTCCGAACTTCCGTTTCGGAGATGCGGCCCTCGCTGTCGCTCACGATCCTTTTCACCCTCTTGGCCATTTCCGCTACCCCTACGGAAGCCGGCGATCAAGGTGAGCTTCCAAAGCTTATAATTACAAAATTCACCATTTTTACTATTGAGAAAATTTTTTTTGACGATTTAAAACGATTCGAAATCGATTTTCTGGGCCTGTAGTTTCGACTGGGGAGAAAAGGGTGCGGGAATCGAAGTAGCGAAAGCTCAAAATTCCAGACGTCTTAGAATTTCGATTGTTCAAAATGTAAAAAAGCTTCGAAGCAGTGCTAAAAAAAATTACGGTTTTTATCCGTCGCTACTTCAGCTACTTTAGTATTTTCGAAATTGTAATTATTATGTGCAATGTACAAATGGATTTTTTGAAATTTCGACCCCTGTTCTCTTGGATTGAAAACAAAATCAAAATCTATTTTGATCATTTAAGATAGAAAAAAAAGTATTCCTATAGCGATTCGAAAACTACTATGAGAATTCAATAAAACCAAAACCATTCGATTGAAAAATCGTGAGATCGTTTCAGGGGTAGTTAGAATTTCCTTTTGATTTTTTATTTCCGTGGTATATGTAAAATTGTTCTTTGAAACTGTGATAGTCAAGATTTTGAAAGCCCCATATAAATGTTCGTGCCTATAATAATAGACTGCGATTAAAGCTTCGGGGCAAATTCGGCTCAGTTGTGATTAGGGTTAACGAAGACAGGCGCTGCACTTGACGAGGGTTGATTTAGTCCTTGGAATATTATCATCCACGAGCTATTCCGTACATCCAAAACGTTTGACGGAATCCGGGCCGGAGTTTGCTGCGCTTTTCCACGAAACAATTTAGGTTTTTTTTTTCTGTTTTTATTTATTTATTTTTTTTATTGCATCGCTTTTTAACTCCACCTGATCCTGGTCTCCGGTTTTTGAACCAGAAATTCTCTCGCTCTGTTTTTCCGGTCAGAATTACTTCTGTTTGCCTTTCGTCACGTAACATTGCCCATTGGCTTTGTAACCCAAGTAAACATACGGTCCGGTATCAAAGTCCTCGCTTTATACAAGGTTCGTTCTGTTTAGATCCTCACCTCGAGTTTAACGGCAAGTTTGAAAATATAAGGGACGGAGGGGGATGAAGTACTTTCCTGTTTTCTGGATGAAATTACTGAAATCCTTATACGTAGAGGAATTTTCCGACATCCGAGACTCGAAATCCTCCACTTTATTCTTTGAGGGAAATAAATTTTCACCCCCGGTTTTTCGCGAAATGAAATTTACAGGAATTAGGATATACGTCAGGTTCATCGCTCCGCGCATATTTGCGATATCGAATCCTTCCCGTTTCCCTAGCCACGTAGCTAGCTGTAGGTATATAAGCTAAGGAATTTCTTGGGTCGTTATTTTTGATCGATTGCTACAGTCCGGTGGTTGGTCGAACCCGGAAAGAACGATAATTTTCTACCGGCGTCTAAGAAAATAGAGAAACTATCCAATTTTGGGTTGGATGGATATCACGTTCGCTCACACTGAGATAAATCCAATAACTTGAATCTTGGCGGAACGAGTTAATCCGGAAACATTGGCCAATGGAGCGAAAGTGTAGAACCTCTTCGGATGATAAAATCCGCGAGATATCAAAAATCATGAAAAACTCGGTGAAGTGCAGGGAAGGGTTTGAAATTCTGAATTTCAAAAGCTGTGAATAGTGGAAATTCCGAGTTTGTATAATACCGACTGGCTGTTTTTGGAACGATTATTTCCCCGCAAGTCTACGTAGCCAATTTGAAAAACTCCGAATGGAAAAACACCGAAAGGTTAAAAATTCCGAAAGCTAAAGATCCGAAAGTCCAAAACTCCGAATCTCGGAATTCGCGAGATGCAACGTCGTTTATTTCACACCTTTGTCACGAGATTCCCGAAAATTTGCGGATTTTTGGACTTTCTGAGTTTTGAACTTTCGGATCTTTGAGTTGTCTACATTTTGACCTTTCGGATCTTCCAACTTCCGAACTCTGACGTTTCTAGAAAACCCAGAATCTCGTCTCAAATAAATTCGGTATTTTCACTGTTCGGAACCTTTAGAATTTGGAACTTCAATCCCACCCCGACAGTCTTCTCTCTAAAGTTTTTTCTCTTT
Organism: Ametastegia equiseti; assembly: GCA_963989295.1. Classification (NCBI taxonomy): domain Eukaryota; kingdom Metazoa; phylum Arthropoda; class Insecta; order Hymenoptera; family Tenthredinidae; genus Ametastegia; species Ametastegia equiseti. The sequence goes on from OZ022398.1 coordinate 14,271,136, forward strand.
TCGAATATTCAGCCTTATTCCAGGAATAATTTCGATCTTATAGATACAGTCAAAGTTGTTCTTTCGGTTAAAATAGTTTCAGAAAAATCGTCCTCAAGGCTGTTTTAAAATTCGATAAAATTTGCAAATTCTTCTAATTCCTGTAATTGACAGAATTCCCAGAAGCCCGTTTAGGGGTTGAAATTCTGAAGGACTTTATTGTATCGCTACAAGACTGACCCCTTCCTCCGATTTTTTTTTTCTCTAATTCTGTCGTAATTAGAAAGTGCCTGAGGGTGGCTGTGGGTTTCGTTTACAGAAACAGGTTCATTTCAGCATAATTCAATTCAATTTTTGACTTTTTCGTTTCTGGTTTTTCGCGTACTCAAAAATCAAGATTCGCTGAAAATTGGCTAGGTCTAATCTCCGACGCACGTTGTTGGAAATAATTATCACCGATGCCTGAGTGTGGATGGAATAATTCGTCCTTTTCAACCCCTAGCTACGGGGTGAACTGGCGATAGTCTCAGCTAAAGATGATAAATTCCACGTGGACCCTTCTTGCGTAATGGTCCAAGTTATCGGAGGGTTCTTCCTCCGCTTCCGTCCCTTACTTCATCCCCTTCATCCCTTATTTTCCCTCTTTTGCTCTTTCTCGTTTCTTCAGCTTCGGTTCTTCCGCCCCAGTACTTCATCCGCTTTTATTTTTCATCGTTCCTTTACTTTTCTCGTAGAAACGAGAAACTGTTCAGTCCCAGCTCTCGTGTCAAAACGCAGATTGGTATTGACTACTATCAAGCTCGTCTGCAGTAGCCCTTCGCTTAGAATTGTTTCAACCTGGCTAAACCCCCTTGAACTGCCTTCGAGCTTCTTCCCTAAACCACCGAAATTCAACCCTTAAAAACCCGTACAAATTTATCATTCGACTTTTGGCCAATCAACGTTGTTAACGTATTTCTTCCAAATCAACCCTTTGTCCTAACTAAATGAATTGAACTTTGTGTAATTGGCAAACAATACAGCGAAGAAGGAAGCTTTTCTTTCCATTTTTTTTTTTTTTTATTCATTTTTTGTTATTCTCATTTGGGTGAAATTCCTTGACGAATCGGTGATGGAAAAATTTTGGAAAATTATATTCAGAGATTCGAGGGCTCGATGTTTTTTTTTTTACCGAATGAATTTAATATTCGTGAAAGGCGACCGGGGGGTAGTAAAGGGTGGGGAATTATATGGGACCCGAAACGATGTGTAATTTAGTGAGGATTTCGCCTGTTTTATAAGCTTGAAAATCTGGGCTGAGCTCGGTGGTTACTTTATTGTCAGTTATCGTGTACCTACCGCCACGGCGTTGGTACCACCTACGTTCTTTGAATTTTTAACATATTCCCTTTTTTTTTCATTTTACCTCCTATTTTTTTTTTTTTAATTTTTTTTTTACTCTTTTGTTTTTTTGAAACTCTAATAAACCGTCATGCAGGACCCACAGGACTCAATTCTACCGAGATTTTTCTACGCCAGAAAATAAAAAGGCACATCGTACATGCGTGCGGGAACTATTACTTGTGTTTCGTGATACGGAAGGAAAAGAGAAAATGCAAGATCGTAGACGCCTGGAATACGATTTTTTTTTTCTTTTTTACTTCTCGACTTATTTCATTTTCAAAAACGAGAAGATAATTATTATCATCGCGTTCTTATAGCACCTTGGTCTAATTTCTTGCTGAATTAGTTTCGCGATGCTGTAGGAGATGCGTATAATATGTATGATACACTATTTAATTTTGCTGTAGAATCGTGGGAAGCCACCATGATACCTATACATACTAGCGATAATTAACATCGTGGAATGGCTCGAAGATTATTCCCCAAGATTGCGAATACGGATGGCCCTCATGTACCTACATCAGCCACAGTTAACCCAATTTCGTAATAGTTATTCGGTCCCAGATCTTCTCCTCTAACGAATATCAAATTACAAACTGCCACGTCAACCTGCAGTATCTTTGTTCTGATAATTTTCTTGACCCTGGAGAGTTCAAACTTAAAAGTTTTGAAAAAAAGAAGAGAATAATTGAGGAAATGAGTATTAAAGTAAAGCACAAATGAATTAACTAATTAACTACTTTCTCGTAGTTACTGCACACAGGCAGACTGTTGAACTGGAAATTGTACATACAATTAATAATTTCCTCGTCTGATTTTACTTCGTTGAATCTTGTTTACTGCGTAATTTTGAATCCTTGATACCAGGAAACGTGTAACGACAGGGGTAGTAAACTTGCAGACAAGTTTTTCTCTTCCTTTGATATATAACATCGTTACGGAATATTGCCATCCAAGGATAGTCGATGATGGATGAATTTTGATCAGAAGTTAAGATTGCCTTGTATCAAGGATCCACCGAGCTTCAATTAGAACTTACTCTAAGGGGTTTTTTTTTTTGTTTTTTCTTTTTTACTTTCTTGTCCATCGCTTTATATTATGCTAGACTTGTGAATTTGAAATTATAGCGAATCCTTTTGAGTTTTGCAGAAAGTAACTTTTTCCTGCATATAAGCGAGCTTGCGAATTTTCTCGTTTCTTCGATTTCTGTTCTTTTTCCTCTTCCATGCGCTCATAAAAAAAAAAAAGTGAACAAAAATGAGAAATAAGAGAAAGACGAAAAATATATAAAAATTTTCCTAAGCCCAGGGAAAGACTTATTACCCCGCGAAGAGGGCGTAACCGAAGTCTGAAAACTTTCGAGTTGAAAAAGAAATTGCAAACTTGAGCTAAAATTTTACTGGGAACGACGTAATTTCGTATATAATATTATACGTAGCTAAAAGTCCTATATATAGAGTTTTTATATTATTTTGTGATTGTCAAAAATTACTTTTCCAGAAAACGAGACGACGTAGTTCATCATTTTCTTTATGACATTTTTTTTTTTTTTTTCATTCCTTTTTACCGCCTTTCACTCTCATCCTCCTAAAAATTTCAAACTCCATTTTAAGTTCGTACCAATAAGTTGAAACAATGACTGACTCGTTTAATCCTCAATGAACTTTTTCCAACGCATGTTTTCAAATTTTTTTCAATTCAATACAGCAGCGTGTGGTTTTTTTTTCTTTTTCTTTTTTAAACACGTACGGATTTTATTTTTTGTTTTTTTGACCAACGCAATAAGCCGCAATGTTAAAAAAATGTTCAACTCTTCAAAAAGTATTTCGAAATTGTATAGCTTTGTTCCCAATCCATGAATCCGGAAGGTTTTGTTCGAAACCGCACAATGAAATCGTATATTGTTTTCAACGAAAGAAAAATAGGAAAGCGTTTATTCGATTGAAATGTTTTTTCTATCGATGCGTCATATACTTCAACGGGGAAAAAAAATATACGATTTTATTTGATTTTTTTTTTTCTTATGCGAAATGGTAAAAAGGTGGAAAGTAGATTTATGCAAACAGCTCGTTGCTTCCGTTCGCGTTTATCCGATAGGTTCTGCTGTATACAATATATCGGAATTTCGGAAACCGCAAAATGATAGAGAAAATTCAAATTTAAGACAATGTGGGGAAAAATCTGATCTTACGATTGTCTGAAAGTTCGAACTTTCGAAACACATTTTTATCTCTTCGATTAATCTTTGGTAGACGGTAGGTATAAGGTACTTCTTACACGATACACGCTATACTTCCGGCGAAACGAATCCTTTTAGCAAAGTAGTCGCCGTAAGTCAACGTCGTCGTAAATATGGATATCCGTCAGGGAGCGCAATAAGACACGGCCACAAAAGCTTTCATAAATTATACAAACGCGGAATTCTTGTGTAGAATTTTTATTTCTATTTTTATTTACTTTTTCTTTTCTTGGTTCTACTCAAAATTCGCTTGTCGTCATTCACAAGGATATATTGTATTGCTTTTGAAGATCCCAACAATGGGCCAGCTTTCAAGTTCGAACAATACGAAACAACTGCATCGATCTATTTCAAAATTGAGTCATTTCTAAGTTGGAGCTAATGCTATCGATGAAGATCAGAATCGTCAAAATCCGTTGATTCATTCTCGAGATACAACTGTTTGAAATTCTTTTTTGTGAAATTTAGTTCGTTCGATTACTCGAAAACTAGTCGACCGATTGAATCGAAAATCTAATCAGTTTTGAGTTACGAAAAACCACGTCGATTGAGATGAAAATCATGAAAATCAGTCGATTCGTTCTCAAGATATCGTGGGATATAAAATTGTTGGTGATTCTCTGGACCTAAAAACGTGGAGATTTCGTGAAAACTCGACTTTTCATTTCCGGAGTAATTTTTCTTTGAAGTGGCAAGTTCAAAATCTTCAATACAATATGAAGATTATATTCGAGAAGATTCCCCAACGGTAAATATGTTTTCTCAAATATCTGAATTTCCGCATTGTATTATAAAAAAAAAAAAGGAGAGAGAAATAAAATCAGAGGAAGAAGAAAAGAACTCTGGGAATTTGTGTGTCTGTAATTTCATGATTCAAGGAAAATCAGGCAAGGGCTCGTATTTGTTTAGGCCAACGCCCGGGGTGCGGCTCCGCAAGTTCTCATTCTGAAACGTTTCCGCTGCTAAATGGCTCTGGAGAAACATATTTGCTGAGAAAACTTGATATCCATTAGCCAGAAGCTCTCTCGACTATTACACAAGGATTTCTAAGTGCAAATTTCCATCACTGTTATAGAACGACCCTGTCATCAATCGGGTATATCTATATAATCAACGAATTAATTTCATCGAATTACTTTTTAATTTTCCAAAAAAATCCTTTTGAAAATTTTCAAAATCAAAAGCTCGCTCAAATAGCTCGTCGTTTTTTCAATCTCATTAAAATTTTTGAACAACTATATATATTCTCGACGAATCTAACACTGAAAAACCCCAATCAATCTTTCTCAAAATAATATCGTCCTTCAAAAATTTTCCAAGTATTTTCCACCCTCGAAAGCCCCAGTTCAATATCTAAAAAAAAAAAAAAGTTGTTGACTAGTAACGGTTTTTGGAGTGAGTTCAAGGACTAGAAACCCGGTGAAATGAATGTCTCGGACGATTCTGTACAGAACTAGGTGCTTCACGAAACCTCATCCTTATCCTCGTCCTCATTCTTAGGCCGTCTCGTTCCTTCCGCCCTTAAGGAAACTCCGAGGGGATAAACTTGGGTGTTTGTTGCGGGCTTGATTTGCATATTCGCACGCGCGGGGCTGGAGAAGTATGCCGAAAATTACTACCAGATATTTTTTGGGCATGGGGTGCCAGGGGCGTAGATATTCCCCCAGCAAATTCTACGCTCCAAAAAATTCCCCAGGATATGTTTCCCATTTTCAAAACAAAAAAAAAAAACAAAAAAAGGAAAAAAAAATTGTGAAGGTCCTTTGGCTTCTTATCATCCCCTTCTTCATATTCCTCAAGGGCAAAGTTGGAAAAGCTGGAATCACCCCTCGCGTTCACTCATCAAAAATATATCGAACATGGTAGGTATTCGACCTCTCGATCATATTGCCTCGTACCTACTCGATGGCGTAACATGAGCCAGGATCTATCCACACGTACCTACGATCCAAGTCTATATAATTCTGAGCTCGAAGGACTCGGGGAGTCACGTCCCGGGTTTATGTGTCCTGGTATTTTCAGTCTGCCAGACTAAATTCAGGGTCTCCCTTTTTTTCTCGCTTATCAAAAAACAGTTTCAACCAACTACAAAGACACCCTTTTGCATCAGTTCGGCAAGTACTCGAGAGCTGATAGGCACTTGAGTGTGGAAATACGAGGGATGTTTATCAATCGAAGGATTTAGAATGCTGGAGTCTGGTCCTTCGTTTCACGTCGCTTCCAAATCTCACCACATTAAGATTAATGCAAGCTAGTACGGCCCTGGATGTGGGTTATGATGCGTCACGCTCCAGCAGCGCGACCAACAGACAGAGACATTTCACACCCCCGTGGCTTGTCCCGACAACAAATTGATCCATGTCACTTTTATACCCATTCTCATCCAGCAATGCCATTCTGAAATCAGGGTGAGAATCAGACAGGGTGACGGGATCTGCGCACAGTTACAGAACGCAGACAATCTTCAGGGTTCCCTGAACCATTGTATACTGTAAATAATCCATTCATCCACGAGTCCCACGAAATTTGCACAAAAATTCTTATCGCCACTTTGATCAGCTGATTTGCTGATGCTCTGGACTGTCATGGAATGACTTTGGATTTTTTTAGACACTTTTGGAATTGAATACGACTCTAAATCATGCTGGTGATGTTCAATATACTGAAGATGTCTCATACTAAGGCTGAAAGTTGGATGAGATATGCTAGAATTGTTCGTCACTCAACTTTGACTAGTAGAGAACTTCAGAATGTTGCTCTGGTATCAGTCCTGCTGGCAGGATATCCGCGTTTTAGGGAAGTGTTCAGATGACCATGACCCAGACATTGTAGCACCAAATTTTAGATTGGATCTCTTTCTCTCTCAGAACAGTCAATGATGAGAATTGATGAGGATTAATGAGTAATGAGAATAGAAGATTTCAAAATGTTGCTCTGGTCTCAGTCCTGCTGGCAGGACATCGGCATCTTAGGGAAGTGTTCAGATGGCCATGACCCAAACATTGTAGCATCAGATTTTAGATTGGATCTCTTTTGCCCTCAGAATAGTCAATAATGGACTTTTTGATGAATTTTTTGTACTCCCAGTGCCCCAAATATCTTCGTGTGAGACGGAAGTCCTGCCAACATGATTGAGACACAAATGAAGCTTTCCTTTTTTTCACAGGATTTTGAATTTTGGGATAAGACTTTGATGGTTCTCAACAGTCCTAACATGACACAGACTATATTTCGATGAAACCAAAATTAGAAACGTGTAAATTTCGGTTTTCATCTGCAGGGTATTTTTTCCTTGATAAAAATCAACCGCGTCAGTTTCATCAGGATTTCCAGTCTCCTCCACCTTTTGCGGGTGAAAACTTTTGGCCAAGGGTAAATGTATGCGTGCGTGTATCGCGGACGCAGAGAGGATGTTTATGTATGAAAGTGAGGCATCCGTTAAATAATACATTCCACCCTCTCCGATGGAAAATTAGGGCACGGGGCACCAAGAAGGGGGCTGAAGTCTGGGGTTAGGGGGTTATGGGGGGGCGCAAGGGATGTAACATTTTTCAGTATTTGCCCTAATTTATGAGACGAGATGAATGGGCTCCTAGTACTTCTCCTCATTCCAAGCGTCGGCCGACCCACCTCGGAATTGCTTGTTCCGCCATTTTGCATAAGAAACCTCTAACAAAGTATAGAGCCAGGGCAAATGTATTCAGAGATACCTACCGTTAAACTTTACCGTGTGTTTCCTCCCGGGGCATCATCCCTCTCTAGAAAACCCTGTATTTGCCATTTTCCCACAGGGTCTCGAATCCTACACCGCGTCGTCTCATTATCTTAAAAATTATTCAACCACCCTGCAGTCCACAATTCGCTCATCTCCGAAGATTGCAGGGTAATGGGGCAAAACCTGGGGACTGTTATTCATGAACTCAAGCTACATTTTCATGACCGAATTTTTGCTAATCTGATAAAGTACTCGCGTGGTTTCAAGTTCCGAATGATTTTAGTCCACTTCTAGGCAAGTTTCTCTCAATTTCAACTCTCCACTCTCTGAGTAAGGATTGGAACATCATCGATGCAGTTGGCAAAACATTTGAAGCGAAGGGTATGTGTGGAAATTCACTAGAATCTGTTTGAAATTTGGATCCATAGGATACCATCGGTGCTGTCAAGAGTCATAGTCCTTAAAAGCCAGATCAGTAATTCCATCGAATGATCAATTGCCTACAACAGCCATTGAACAGTGATAACCGATATAACTGTTCCAGGATTTTAATGACGATGGTACAATTTGAATAGGTCACAGTACACTGTACACTGGCAGGGATGAGATCATCAGTCGATGGCTCAACTCGTGAATCTCTTCATAGATTCACTACTGGGAAATAGAATCTGGCGTTAATTGACTAGCGAATGGGATGGATTTATGCTCGAAGGGTGTTTGAGCAACTCGTTGAAAAGACGCCCTAACGACTCGTAGCTTCATGGAAACTTGCTTATGCATACGTATATAATTATGTATGTATGTATGTATGTATGTATTTACTGTACGCCTAATGTACCTGAAAGCTTTAATCACTTCGTTCAACCCGTGGAAAAGTACTCTTGAAATGTTCATTTCATCTATGACACGAGATTCTTTAATTCCTAAATCGACCTGGAGAGAAATGGGGTGTAAATAATTGGCCAACACCTTCAATTACTTTTAACTTTCCGATTTTGAAAGAGAGAGAGAGAGAGAGAGAGAGTTAATTTTATCATTCGGATAATAAAAAGTCGAGTTTTCGAAAAATCTTCACGTTTTCTGAGTCCAGAGAATCACCACCAATTTTATATCCGACGATATCTTGAGAACGAATCCACGGATTTCCATGATTTTCGTTTCAATCGACGCGGTTTCTCGTAACTCAGAGATGATTAGATTTTCGATTCAATCGGTCGACTAGTTTTCGAGTCATTGAGTCATTAACTTAGAAATGACTGAATTTTTAAATAGATCGATGCACTAGTTTAGTATTTTTCGAACTCGAAAGATCTGCATGGGAAATTTCAGAGCTGGCACATCATGGTCACCTTGTTTAACGATATGACTTTCTCCGGTCGAACCAGTCGGTCGATCCTGATGGTACATGGCGATTTTTCATCGTCAAGACACTAGCTAGAATCCTGTAGAGTATCGAACTTTTTCGTCCAGTCGTTTTTCCAGAAAACCTTGTCACTGTTTCATTTCGACATCGTGTGTGGCGTCTGCTGAAGGTTCGAAGAGTCAAAAAGCGATTTTGGAACCGAATCGAGTCGTTTACGGCCCAAAAAATACACTTTTTCATCCCTCACGAAAGAAAAACTGAAACTCATTACTCCCATATTTTTCTTCGACACGATTTCACGCCGCACATTATGGAATAGTAATTGTCTGCAGTGTCTGGAATATACCGGAATGGGACCTGGAGTTTAAGTTATGTGGTACACAAGCGAAACGCTGTTCTATCGCTAGCGACAAGCTGTACTGATCAAATTGGGTTGTGCGGCTGGCAAGAGGACGTTAAATCCAATCTCGAACTGGGTCTAGGGTGTGTTGGTGTCTGCCTACAGGTTCGTTTGGCATCCACATAGATATATGTATATCGCACCTTCGGGTACTTCCGAAGGATAAAGTACCTCGCTAACACAATTATCCTTATCAAAAGGGGGAGCTGAACGAACCCTTCCTCCCTTACCTACCTATACTACATTTCGAATATTCAAATTTCTCGCTCTGCGATTCGGATCGCAGTGTATGTACATACATACATACATACATCGGCTAGGCACAAAAGCTACACGTGTAAAGGGCGTTACATAGTAGACGAGCTTGCTTACGGGGGTTGCGTTTGCTAAATCTACTTCATTTTACGGCTAATGGGTTTTCGTGGTTTTTCCAAGCCCCTCTTGAATTTCAACCCCTATTGTTATTTTATCGTTCATTGAAAACCACCACTTTCACCTTTCGCCTAGCCGATGTTTGCCTTTCACATTTCAGAGCCCCTGGATCTCCTTCATACTCCAAACTGGATTATAGTGCTTCTCCATATTGTATCGGATATGGGAGAATGCCAGAGAGAAGTGCCCGAATAAATTTTGGATTTTTTTTTTTTTTCTTTCTAACCCCTCTTTTAACACTTCTTATACAATTCAGTGATTCCGCGAACACTTTTTATCGAGAAGTTTTTTCTTGACATTTTCATTGTCAGTGAGCTTTGAATGCACAGATTTCATTGTGAATTCCATAAATCCACTTTGTATGTAAGAATTTTGTGTTATTTTCATCGAGGCGATAGGTCTGATTCGGAATTAGTTCACCGGGTTTTCACCAGAAATTGGAAATTCGTAGATGTCGACGTAAAATTGGAGATATTTCAAAAAGATGTCGAAATGAAATTCGTGCCTGAGAAAAAGTTCAACCGATTGTGATTCGGGCGACGAGTGCGGAACGAGTCGGAGACGTTGGAAAATAATCGGAGAAACAAGTCGGAAAAAATTTGTTCAAAGACCCGGAAATTTTTTTCCACATTTTACATCCCGAGTCGAATTTATTTTTCATTCTAGAAAATAGAAATGTAGAGTTTTTTATCCGCGTGAAAGTATGACGTCGGTTACGAAAATGATTCCAATCGAGTCCACACGTTTCCATTTTGATTTCATGGGAAACAATCGATTCCATTATGGTGGTTAAACAAAACACCTCAAAATCACGATTTGCAAATAAAACGATACGGTTCCAAAGTTCTATTTAAAATAAAAATTAGAAAATTGGCTTCCCGTTGAATAGGAAATTATATTCTTTGAGAGGGAACACACAGAATGTCATAAATGATGGAAAACAGTCAGCAATGCTATATTTTTTTTCTTCCAATCTCTACGAATATCTGTTTCATAGATTCCTGCATATTTGTTTGCCAGATCCAGATCCTGTACCTGACAATTCCTACTAGCAGGTATTTATCACGATAGCGAAATGAAATTATTTTTCAATTCGTATACGCGGGAAGGGATTACATTTGAATAATAATAGCTACTCTGCATAGAAATTCCATGATTGTTTTCCCTGTCGAATGAAAATGTAACACGCGAGACTTAGGAAGCAAAAGTGGAATATAAGTGAAATACAAACGACGTTGCGCTTCATTTGCAACAAGATGAAAAGAAAAGATAAGAATAAAAAAATTAAAAAAAAAAACGGTTGCATATGGATTATGAATCAAAAGGAATAATATTCAGCTAGTTCTTTTTATCCCTCATGTAACATAGCGGAAGTGGGAAAACAGCCCTGAGGCAAATATGCTGGGTGGGTGGCCATAGCGTTTATTAAAGAAGTCAAAGCAGCTCGAGTTTCAATTTGCGAATATTACTCGGTGTCAAGGGAAATAAAAGTAGGTATGTACATACTGGTGACGTGTAAGCCAGGCACGATTTTCATTTATGCAATACACCAGGTGTTTCCGAATCCATTAGTATCGCTAGACGAAATTGCTAAGTTTATTAGAAAAACAAAATTAGACAAAAAAAAAATTGTCGACATGATTTATTGGCGACAGCCTGAAATCCAATGCCATATATTTAAAGTTCCGGTTTATTTCAGTGACCTCTTGCAGCTACTAGACGTTAAATCGTCTATTCGCTAATTTATTTCCTTGTTCATTCGTTTGTCCCCGTTACGTTTCAACCCCTGTTTCGCATTTTAATTTCCCTCTAGACACGTACAACTTTAACATAGCTAGGGCTGCTTGCTTGCCTGCCTAACCAACCCTGTGGAGTTAGAACCAGAATCGTGTAGGTACTTTGCCTCTCATGTTTCTAGATTTTCGCTTCTCGACTTCATTTTGCCATTTATAATTCTCCCTAGGCGAAGTAGTAGGATATCGCATTTAACTTTTCAACCCTCTTTACCTCTCGTTTCTGTTTTCCTCGTAAAGATGTATACTTACTTGTAAAAGGGGTGGACTTGCCAAGCCAACCTGCGATTTCAAATTCCACGACGTCTTTTTACTTCAAGTTGCAAAACGAGGTCTTTACTAGCTTGATCACGTGAACGAGACGAGCTGGAATAACTTCTCGGTACTCATTGTACCGATGAATTCTTTGGAAAGTTGTTATGTCAATTTTTCCACGAATGGATCTCAAATTCTCAGAACGCGGAGTGAAATTCCTGGTAATTTGAATAGCATCGTAGTACTTTTTCCTCTCATTATTTTCGATTCGTAAGGAAGTGTGGACGTGAAAAGTATAACAAATTCGAGATGATAAAGCCACTTTTTCATTCGCTTGGGAATATTTTGATCGGTAAATAATTATCAGAAGCTAATTACGTGATTGATTACGACGCAAACCCAAAAATACTCTTAACAAGCGTATTTCGGGTAGGGAAAACCTTCGTACGAAATGATTAACGAAAATATCTTGACTCGAGGAAAAACGAGGGGGAAAAACGAACGGCGAATTGAATCCGAGGAAAAGTGGCGAATTCACCCCAATTGTAGTTTCTTCGAATATAGAGCTGCCATTTCCGTTTAAAAAATCGTACAAACTTCAGCCGGGGCTTGAATTGAAGGTAATTAACTACGGAACGCTGTGTCATAGTTAACGATTCCAAAATCAACCGCGGTTTGTCTTGGCGTGAACTCAAAGATGCCGAATGATGCCTAATCGTCCGAGAATCGGATTTTCAAGAACTAAAGACACTCTAGTTTTCTCGGCTTTGAGTCTACGTCGCTGATATCGATGACAAACTGGCTCATTTCTAATGCAAATCAAACTTTTTACCAAGTACTGGAATTCGCAGCATTCCAAGTCCCAGATACACCATATAGCGAATTCGCCTCGATTGCGAATTCAACATCGTACTTCCCACTTTCCACATCCAGAAAATAAAGCTTCGAGAGGGTAGAGTGGTCACACGTGACGTACTTATTCTATGAAAAAGTCTTCTCACCCCCCCCCCCCCCCCCCCCCCCAAAGAACACAAGAGATGAGCTTTAGAAAGTGCGAAATTCATGGAGTACGAGTAACAGAATTTTTCTCTCACAGAACAAAGAAATAGTGACAAAATAAAAAAGGAAACGCGAACTTTTCTCTTTTGTCAGTAAGAAAATTTTCTTCATATGATGGAAATCTTATCAATCATCCCCTAAATATATGGAACACAATTTATCATTAATGGTGGAGTCTTTACGTGACTTATAGCTACCATGGTCGAGGGGGGATGAAGAGGTCCGGTGCAGGTTTTGGTGAACTTCAACCGTAGTTTATACCTACCCCTAGATTTTCACTAACTTAATTAAGACAATGGTGAAAACGATACAGGCTCTGCTCCCAAACAATCGTCATACTCCTCAACCTCCATGAGACCCGCACCCTTATATCAAACGTATATGTATATGTATATTATATATATACCCGTTTGCCAGCCCTAGTACACAATCCTAAAGCAAACTCTTCGTCTAACTTCGTTCTAATTTGCTTTATGGAAGTTTACGGATCAACAAATTCACGCGTCCCACGTTTCCACGACCGAAAGATAACGGAACTAAAGACAACCGGGTAATACTAATGAGTAAGGAAGATCAGAAGTTCGCCACTTGGATGGGATCTGATTAGATGCTTCTCTAATTCGTAACCTCATTCATTTTTTTTTGTTTTGGAATTTCTGAATCGTGTCGAAATTATTCCAACTGAATAACTGGGTCTCGACTCGAATGATGAAGTAGGCTTTGAACTTTTGTGAAAAAAAAACCTTTGGCAATAAGCTTCTTTCAATCAACAGTATTTTGGAAACTGACAACGGATTTTGATGATTACTTTTTGCATCGGTAGGATTCAATGCGACTAAAATTCGATCAAATTTTCCAATTTATAGATCCAGTAGTTTCCGAGCTTGCATTCGTTTTCGAGATAGCATTCGCTCCAACTTAGAAATGAGTGAATTTTGAAATAGATCGATGCAGTAATTTCATATCATTCAAATTCAAAAAATCTACGCGGAAAGTTTCAGGACTGGTCCATCGTGGTCAGCCAATTTACCTGCTTCTTTCAGCTTTCAAAAAATCTCTTTATGATGATGATGATGAGCCGGATGACTTTTGCCCCGTTTCTCTCTGACTCAAAATCCTTTTCTCGATTTCGGCCGTATACTGATAACCTAAGGGACAAATCCGTTGGGAATAACGCTGCAATATTCTGTGCATTGTTCACGTCTGTGCGGGCGGATTCATCCCAGTGGACATCGCACACTCGGTCCAGTCCATCTTCTCCTGGAATCATATATATTATATATATATATACGTGATGATATCCTTGTAGTGTAAGACGGGCCCGAAATGCCTTGGCGATATCTCTGAGCCTCCTGCAGGCCAGGCAGGACCAAGCCAGGCGAGTAGTAAGTGGGATTAATGGAAGTGCCTTGGGTCGAAAGCTCAGGATCTGCAGAGAGTAGCTGATGTGAGTCTGGCATCGCTTTCTCAAGACAATTTGACCAGCTCTTCTATCTCGTAGAAGGCCTCCCTGCCGGGACTGCTAATTTCCCCTTCAAGGTCTCTGCCTCGATTCTCTATAGCTATTTCCTTTCTTTGATCCTTATTTCTCATCCGCAGGACTGCAGACCGTTTGATACCAATTAAATGCCCGAGATCTTGCCGCAAGCTCTAGACATGAAAAAATAAAATTTAATTTCTATCATCATTACTAGATTTTAGAATTCCAATAGATTTTAAAAGATTTTTCATGGCTTAAATTGATTTCGAAATATTAAAAACGATTTCAAATGACTCCAAGGGATTTTTTCAGTACTCTGATAAAATTTTAAAGCTTTCGAGAGCCTGCCTCCAAAATTTTTAAGAAATTCTGAATGTTCAGTAAGATTTCAAAACAGTTTTAAATGATTTAGAAGATTTTTAATGATTTTCTAAGATTTCCAGTGATTCCAGATTATGTCGGATGATTTTAGTGTTTCCAAATGATTTCAAGAACTTCGAATACTTCAGATAATTTCAAAATATCCAAATAAAATCTCAAACACTTCACAAGATTTAGAAAAATTTCGAAGATCTTCAAACGATTCAAACAATTTTCAAAAATTCCTCAGATTCTAAACAATTTTGACGTTTTCAATTGACTTTCCAATAATTTCAAATTATTTCACAAGATCTCCAAATTTTTTGAGAGATCTGAAAGATTCCACGAAGAGAATTCCAAATTTATCAAACCCTAGACTGGAGTAGTTTTCAATATTTTTTCTCAAAATCAAGCTTTCTAATATCCAATTCATACGTTCGGGGTTAGGAGAAAATTTTCGCAAATATATCGAAAGAAAAGAATGAAAACTGAAAGGAAATTAGTCCTGTTAATGTGTGTTGAATTCAGTTAATTTCCTCCTCAGTTCAGAAAAAGGTCGATGGTTTTTTTTCTTCCGATATTCGGGTTATCACCTCGAAGCTTCGGGGACAGGTACTTACGAGGAAGAAGATTGCTGATTAGGGGTTGAACAGATCAGAGGTTACCGATACGGCTTTGGTCAAGGGTAGTTTTCGGACCCAAGCAACAAATTATCTAATAAACACGAGGATCCTGAGGGAAAGGGATGGTTAAAGGAGCAGGTGCCTGTGGTCCAGAAATGGCACTTTCCTATTTAATGATTCAGCCGCAAATATCGGGCCCAAATTTACGACCCGCGAAAATCGAAGCTTTGCATAATTTCGCGATACAAGGCTCGCACGAAGGTTCGATTACCTGCGCAAAATATACGACCAACGAAATTCAAACTCCTTTCCACGATTCTATCGAATCTTTTGCGTTGCAGCTTTTCGCTCAAGGACCTTCATGAATTTTCTATTCCAATTTCCAAAAATTTTACGTTTTTTCATTCGGTTTTGAAACTTAGCTCAGGACGTTCAAGTCTGATAGGAGAAAAAAAAAAAAATGATTTCTCAACCTTGATCCTGTTACCTACCCTTGAGTTGATTTTTTTTTTCCTCACCCCTGAATTAATTAAAGAGTGGGTAAAAACCTGATTAACGAGTCTGACCTCCTGACGGTACAAAGTAAACAATTATAATTATATGGCTGTATACATATGTATATATACCCGTCTGAAGTTATTAAAAATGAAAAAAAGCTGGTTAAATCGTTAGGAATTACGTTCGCTTAATTAATCCGAGTTCGTTCGCGTGCGATGTAGTACGTGCGGGTATCTAAAGCATTTGAAAAAAAATATTTGGAAAAAGTTGATGAACCGCGAGCTAAACTCTATATATAGATATAGCGAGTACGTTAGCAAAGTAGTGTTAGGGGATGATTAAGGCCCGGGTAAAGCTGCCTCACCGTTAATACTAAAGTAAAGAATAAAATGGGATATAGAAAATAAAAGTATGAGAGAAAATTATCAGAATGAAATTCAAAGCGAAACTCAATTAATGTAATTAACCACGAACCGACAAAGGGGTTAATTGAACAAGTACTCAAGGGTGGAAATCGCAGCAGTCGCTGTTGCCCTTTGAAGGGAATATTTTTTTTTTTTTAATTCTAATTACATCCTCAACTTTATAATTTTATTCACGTATATCCCCCGGTTGCCTGAGCTACACTTTGCGTTTTAATAACTCACCTCCGGTATCGACTATGTGCTCGAGAAAAATAAAGCTCGATTCTATTCATCCAAACACACTATCATACCTCAAAGGTAAAATCTACTTGCGATAATTAGTGGCGATTCTTTTTAACTTTCCACTTTTGAAAACTGGGAAGTTATTATAAACATCCCTGAAATGAAAAGTCGAGTTTTTACAAGATCTCCACGTTTTTAGGTCCGCAGAATCACCACCAATTTTATATCCGATGATATCACGAGAACGAATCCACGGATTTCCATGATTTTCATCTCAATCGACGCGGTTTTTTGTAACTCAGAGCTGATTAGATTTTTAATTTAATCGATCGACTAGTTTTCGAGTAATTGAGCTAACAAAATTTTACAAAAAAAAAATTTCAAACAGTCGTATCTCGAGAACGAATCAACGGATTTTGACGATTTTGATCTTGATCGATAGAATTCGCTTCAACTTAGAAATGACTGAATTTTTAAATAGATCAATGCACTAGTTTCGTATCATTCAAACTTTCAAAATCTGTGCTGGAAGTTTCAGAGCTGGCCCATTCGTGGTCAGCCAATTTACCTGATTGTTAGGTACTTTCAAGAAAACTTGCATTTCGGAAACTATAGATTCGTTGAAATGAGGGAAATTCATAATTCATTATATACATAGAGAAAATCGCGTGTATTGCAAATGATCGAGAATTTCACGAGAGAAAGAAAAAAATAAAAAAAATACATAAATAATAAATAAAAAAACAACCCTTAAAAAATTCAAATCTCGGATACTTTCAGAGCGAGAAATCTGGTACGAATCTGCGACCAGAGCGATCGAGGCGAGGGTTCGACAGGCGGCTGCAGGGTCTGGTATCCCTGGGACTACACCCCCGGGTGTGGCTCGAGGGGTAGTTCTATTCGTCGGTGACGGTATGGGACTAAGTACTTTGACTGCGGCCCGTATTCTCTCCGGACAACGTCACGGAAATACAGGAGAAGAGGCTGAACTCGCTTGGGACACATTTCCAGCCGTTGCTTTGGCCAGGGTGAGTTTTTATCCCCTTCAACCCCCCCGACGCACGTATATTTATATTTATTATTCATCAGCCATACACGCGTGTACATACATTCCCCGAGTATTTCCAATTCGAAGAAGAAGAAGAAAAAACAAAAAACAAAAAACGATTCAAAAAGAGCAGAAAGAAAAAAACAAACAAAATATTAGAAACGAGGGTAATAAGAAATGAAAAAATAACAAAAATAACCGAAATTTTTAACCAAATCGAATAACAAACAAACGCAAACTCTTAGCTCGAGGCTCGATTTATACCTCGAAATGAAAGTTTTTGTAGAAATTTCCTATGCTGCACAAGGGATGGTAAAATCAAGGTAACTTCCTGCCGTGCTTTATACCTGGTATAAGCTTCCTGTTGATTCGGGGTGTTATTACGAGCCTCGGGAGTGTGAGAAGCTGACTGCAGTAACTGTTATCATAAATCTAGTTAATGTCGGGTTGAATTTGCCGATGGAACGGCTTTATTACATGAAAGAAAAAAAAAAAAAAAAAACACACGGGAAACGGAAGAGCAAACTTAGTCAGAAAATTTCACTTATTTCTCGCAGAGGGGGTGAAGGCTTTATCCCATTTTTTTTTTTTCCAACTTCCTGCTTTTAGAATGAGGAGAAAGTTACTATAATAACATCCCGAAAATGAAAAGCTTATACTTTTAAACACCTCCCCCATCTTCTCAGACTCGGTAAATCATCTCCGATCGGGTTTAGATCGAAATCTTTTCATCAATTTTTTGCCCGATTATGTCTCGATGAAAAATGAACAAATTTTCATGATTTTTTTTGTCTCAATCGATCCCGTTTTTCGGTACTCAGAGTATATCAGATTTTGGATTTCATCAGTCAAGTAGTTTTCCAGTTATTCAAAGGACAAAATTTAAAAGAAAAAAAAAATGCATTCGATCAGACCTAGAAAACCAATCAACGGATTTTAATCATCCTGACCTCAATCGATAGCATTTGCTCCAATTTAAATCTGACTGCAGAATTTTCCTCGCCCTCATATTTCTTGAAAGTAAAATTCCTACATCATCTGGGGGTTGTTTTTTTTTTTTGAATCGTTGATCACTGAAATGAGGTCAGGCTTTGGCAATTTTCAAGTTTTGAAATACTGGATGCAATCTGACCGGACGAAATTTGAAAAACAGATGCTAGTCGGTGAATTTTTACAGCTTCGAAATCGATATTGAAAAATTGGAATACGCGGATATTGTGAAAACGAAAAAGTAATCAACTTTTCGCTCGCAATACATTCCATTTCGAATTAAACGAGCTTTTCAGTCAAAGGGTAGATGAAAAAAAATTTTTTTGTTCGAAGCAGAATTATCCACAATGAATACCGGACGACTGAATCCATTCGAATTTAATAACTTTCAACAAAGATGTTATAGTTTCTGGTTCCTGATGTAGCTCGTTAAACGCCAAGGGGCAGCTTAATGCACAAGCTTTCCTTTTTCTTTCTTCTTTGACGGTATAATTCTCGACTGTTCTTTTGCATCTGGATATCCAGTTACCAACTTTATCCCCTCGAGAGATGTTAAGAGAAATTTCAGAACTTTTGTGCATAGCTGGATTAAGGATATTTGCTTTAAACTGAAAGTGCGAAGCGCAAGGGATGCTCGCCGTTTAGTTAATTCGTAAATTTCTTTGTAAGGGTCTAAAATCAAGGGGTAAAAAGAGCAGGATGAGGGGAATGAAAAGATTTTTTTCAATACAATTGGGGCGAGAATGATCTCGAAAAAAATAATCGAATTGTAAATTATTTGAATAAAATTTAAGCCCCGCAATCAACGTCGTTTATAATCAACGCGAGAATTCGCCGAGGTATTTGTAAAGTTGATTCAACCGGTTAGAATAAAAAGAATAAGAAGAATAAGAAGAAGAAGAAGAAGAAGAAGAAGAAGAAGAATGAGGAGCGAGAAATTTCAGCTCGTTTTAATTCAAAGCGGATGAACTGCTGCGAAATTTTCCCAAGGAAAACCTCCTCCTTCTTCCTTCGGATTCTGGCAAACTTAGACCTCGTAATTACAGCAATACAATCGTCTTAATTGCTCGAAAAGATGTGTCACCTTGTCTCGTTAACGAACGCAGCTGGGACCCGTGGATTTCAGAGGCTATAGGATCCTGAAATTCGTGGGAAACCCTACTCAACCAGAAATTGAATTTACCGCCAAATAAGCCAGCCGGCTGTTAATTAGATGAATTATTAACGGACGTCACATTGTTTCCCATTGTGTACACCCGGCTTGGGAGGCACAAGCAAACCCTAGATATATTATTGAATATTACAACCTCATATCGCCCGATTACACACTGAACACTACGACTAGGTGCCAAGGGGAAATTTGCATATCATTCTGCACCTGGTGCAGAACAAAAGTTTACGAATTTATTCAAAATTGTATTTTGCCAACTGCTTGACGTCTTTTGCATCACTTATTATGACATCGTGTGGTTACTTCTCAGAGAATATCATTTCCTATTCAACGAAAAGCCAATTTTCGAATTTTTATTTTAAATAGAACTTTGGAATTGTATCGTTTTGTTTGCAAACCGTGATTTTGAGTTGTTTTGTTCAACCACCATGATGGAATCGATTGTTTCTCATGAAATCCAAATGGAAACGTGTGGACTCGATTGGAATCATTTTCGTAACCGACGTCATACTTTCACGCGGAAAAAAATCTACGTTTCTATTTTCTAGGATGGAAAATGAATTCGACTCGGGATGTAAAATGTGGAAAAAAATTTCCGGGTCTTTGAACAAATTTTTTCCGACTTGTTTCTCCGATTATTTTCCAACGTCTCCGACTCGTTTCGCACTCGTCGCCAAACTCACAATCGGTTGAACTTTTTCTCAGGCGCGAATTTCATTTCGACATCTTTTGGAAATACCTCCGATTTTACGTCGACATCTACGAATTTCCAATTTCTGGTGAAAACCCGGTGAACTAATTCCGAATCAGACCTATCGCCTCGATGAAAAAAACACAAAATTCTTACATACCAAGTGGATTTATGGAATTCACAATGAAATCGTTAACTGCTTTCTCAATGATCGAGGAATCTACTTACTAGTTTGCGAAAAGATGAATCTGTTCACAATGAAATTCTCGATTGATAAATTCGCTGTATGAAATTGCAAAGCTTATATACAGACGAAGGTTGCATTGGACATAGGTACATACCTATCTACCTGGGTAGGTACGATATCTATTCGCAATCTTTATATCCATAAAATTTACGAGTGAACTTCTTTAGGTATTCATAGATTCGCAATCTTCTCTATTATTCCGGAAAGTTTCAAGTATATTTCAAGTGTCTCTAGAGATTCTATACTAATATTATTATACCGTCCCAACGGTGCTGCTGCACCAACCAGTGTGGCAATAAAAGTTCCTTCTTCCACTATTCGCCTCAATTTTTGCATAACCGATTATTATATGCAGTCGCGTTCTTCTAGATTCATCTTCCGTAACGGATTCATTCATTCATTCATTCAGCGATTTATATATATATACCAAACCAACTGGTATCTGCACACCTTTACATATTATATATGTATATATATATATACTAACTGCTTTTCACACTGAAAGTACGTAACGACTACTTAGCGTGCAGTTTTATCGTGAACAATGTCCTACCAAGTGTGATAGCTCCGGGTATATACGGAGAAACGAACTGGAAACATTCCACGAATCGCGTTTCTCTCTGAAAAAGACTATTAGCCAACTGTCTCTAGCGTGAAGGAATTTTGCCCATCGGAAGTCACGCGGATATATATCCTACTTTGCAGTAAATTTTTCCCTCCTTAACTTATCTGTCGACTATATAGTAATCGGAGAAGACGAGATGGGGTTGAAATTCCAAATTTCAAAAGCTGCGAAAGCTCAAAATTACAAATTTTTATGCTACGGACTGACAGTTTTTCAAAATATTATTTTCACGAGGGTCTAATGTAAGTGTTTAATCTAATTTGAAAAACTCTGAATGGAAAAACACCGGTCTCGAAACTCAGAATCACGTTTCAAAAAGAATAACAATAAGAAATCGGAAATGGACTCATGGATTTTAGGTCGAGACAAAAGGGGCGTGAAAAATAGCCGGATCTCGTCCGGTTGCAACTTAACTTACTAGATAAATGTGACTAGTTCGATTCTAGCTAGGATCGAAGTTAATGGGCACTAAATTAGGACGAGAAGTTGGTTAATCCTGGAGCCAAGGGGAAGGATGTTCAAGTCTGAAAATCGGTATAAATCTCAGCGTGCAATAATCCCGGAAGAACTCCTCCACGTCCTGCGAACTTCCATGAATTACTACTCCCTAATCGTCATGGAATTAACGATCCCATTGACGGCCCAGGACTCCGAGACCTAAACTTCTACCCTCTTGTTCGTATACTTATTGCTGTCCTGGACGATTTCAAAAGATTACCTTCGCATCCTTCTCGATTTATCGCTGTACCTTGTCAAGGATCAAACACATCCCTCCATGGGGGATAAAACCTTCAGGATCACTTTTGGCGAAGTTACGAATTTGGATCTGACTGACCAATCGACAGCAAACCGCAGGCAACAATTTTCCGATCGATTTTCATGCGAAATTATTTTAGTTATTAGAGGATTTTGGCCAATATTTGTTTCGCCCTGTTATAAACCTTGTTGCTTTTACTGTTCGAACGCATTGGTTTCGGGGAAACAGCAGGTGCTCATTATTTCGAAAACTGAACAACTTCCGGGAATTTTTGTGCGCCGGAAAAACCCAATCCTGGCCTGAAGAATTTTTTCCGGTATTGGAATTCCGAATTCTAATAGTTTGGAGCGGTAAAAATTCCGAATTTATTTGAGACGCGATTTTGAGTTTCTAGAAACGTAAGAGTTCAGGAGTTGAAAATTCCGAAGGGTCGAAATGCAGACGGCTCAAGTATCGGAAAGTTAAAAACTCAGAAAGTTCAAAAATCCTCAAATTTAAGGGAAGCTCGTGACAAAGCTGTGAAATAAACGACGTTGCATCTCGCGAATTCCGAGATTCAGAGTTTTAGCCTTTCAGATTTTCAGCTTTCGGAATTTTGAACCTTCTGTGTTTTTCCATTCGGAATTTTTCAAATTGGCTTTGTAGATTGTCGCGGCAATGATCTTTCAAAAAACTGTCAGTCTCTTAGTATAAAAGTTCGGAATTTTGAGCTTTCGCAGCTTTTGGAATTCGGATTCCAATCTCGCCCCAACTGTTCGCTTGCTGCATAGTTACATTGTACACTTATACATGTATTTAGTAGATTCTGAACTCCGGCTAGTTGGTTTTCGCCTAGTTTATCAGAAACTGTAGAAATCAACGTACGGGTCCAGCTCTACAATTTGTTAACGACTACGTAATTCCAGAGAGAGAGAAAGAGAAAGAGAGAAAGATGGGCAACTAATTTGACGTTCAGTAATTACTTCATTTTCCAGAGGCTCCAATGCGGACTCTCATCTCATCACTGAGCCGAAATGACCCCATCCGATTGGAGAGGTTCTCGTTATCTCTTCCCTGCTCGCGATTCATTGACGTCGTCTTCAACAGACTTTGGCAAAATCATTTACTCCCCCGGAACCGATCAATAACCGATAATAAACGGTATCGAATTACTCCAATTTATGGTTCGAACAGAATAATGGATTCGAGTTTGGCCTTGTTTCCAAATATCTCTAACTTTCCGACGAAATTACGTATCATTTTCAATAATTCTCTACGAATTGCAGAGGGTCTCGAAGTTGAAAAATCGAATTTCGGTAGCATGAAACTTGTCGAAACGGCAAACCAGACTTGCGGAATATTAACAATCACGAAAACGTCAAGATGATGAGATATTCTAGTTGAAATTCAAATTTTTTGACACTCTGAAATGACTAATACCGACGAATCTAATCCAAATTCGCGTGATTTGAGGAAAATCGATACCTCAAAAACGTGCCTGCCCTCCTAAGTCCGTCTTTCATGAAAAAAAAAACGTCGGAATTGATTTATTCAGAGCCTATAGATCGACCTCTAGTCCAGATCGAGGAAATAACAATTTAAGGCATAAAAAGTTCGATCTATTCCATTGATTCCATCAATTTCACTCATCATCCTATTCGCTCACTAATTTCTATAGCAATTTATACTCCATGTATTGATTTTGGTAAATCCAAGTGGTGCCAAAATAACGAGAAAACGATAAACGTAAAAGTGGATATAACTTGCAGTGTTCGGTGTTTGTTAGATAGGTAGCAAAAAGAAATAAGGCTTGGTGGAAAAAACAATATTGGCAAAGGTTGAACTACGTGGGTAGGGAAAAAGGTATATGATATTGGAGAAAATCGTAGCAGGTTCGTACAGCTGGCTCGAAAGCTTTGGTTTTTGGAGTTTGCTCGATTTTCCTTGTGTTCCCTGGGACGTTATTCCCTCTTTTCCCTCGTTGGCTCTGATTACTATCAATGGAAATTGCTTTCACGGAAAACACCTGGAAAATTAGCCTGCCAAGAACCAATATTTGCTTGATCCTTGCGGTGTTTTAAGGACCCTTTTAAACGAAACTAAATTATACACACACACGTGCGAATACAAACCCCAAAAATTGTTATCATCGTATAATTATACGTATAGCGACTAGAATTATCATCGTCATTACTTTAACAAAAAATTTTCTCCTATATATCCGGGGCGATGGTAAAATTATATTCACCGTTAAATTACATCCGTTATAATCAAATATTGCAATTTGAGTAGAAATGTGCATTGATGAAGTGCATACTTGTTTCGAAAAACGATGCAGGTATACGCATCGAACTGTGTACAGGAATTACTCGCGAAATATTGGAAAACCAGTGCAAACAAATAATATGAACGAATTAAAGTACCGGAGGTATTTATTATACTCTACTGTTTGACAAATAGTCGCCATCAATACGAGAGAACCGATCGATGATTCATTTTTGAATATTTCATTAAACACCCAAACCCGGCACCTTCACCATTTTCAACATACATATAGTTTTGCACATCATTCCCGTGTATCCGTTAATTGAATTCAGTTGAAACACTGCGCAGGTATGTATACCCACTCTGATTTCTCTCTTTGTCCAAATTATTCGATAATTAGTATCGAGTATTCCGGGACTTGGATTTTTATACCTTCTCACGGTTTTTTTATTTTTTTTTTTAATTTTATTCTAATTCTTTTTTTTTCTGTTCATTTTAGCTCCGATTCAGTTGCTTTCCTAAATTACCCTGTGTGTATTAAACTAGTACGTTGGTCAAGAGACGGTATTTAGATAGCCGATATTCTATACTCTTTAGCTTTGCTAATTTGCTAGGTATAGCAAATTGCTGTAGAGTATAACCCGCGTATAAACTCTGCGGTAGGAAATTTCACCGATAACAATTAGAGCCGGCCAAAATTTCTCTCCTGCAATTAGCCGCACCGGAAATTACCGCGGTGAAGTCTGTTAAATATTAGTGACTACGAATTTCCACAGAAATTTTCTATGTTGATAATTTTATACGGAAATACCAAATTTCAGACACCGCACATATACTGGAAAGATATATCAAATGGTAATTTTCATTTCGTTGTATTACCTCAAATGTGATGAAGAAGTGCTACGACTTCCGGTACTTGGCAAAAAATTTGTTTCGGATTAGAAATGAGCCAGTTTGTCATCGATATCGTCGACGTAGATGCAAATCTGAGAAAACTAGAGCCTCTTTAGTTTTTGAACATCCGATTTTCGGACGATTAGGCATCATTCGGCATCTTTGAGTTCACGCCAAGACAAAGCACGGTTGATTTTGGAATCGTTAACTATGACACAGCGTTCCGTAGTTAATTACCTTCAATTCAAGCCCCGGCTGAAGTTTGTACGATTTTTTAAACGGAAATGGCAGCTCGATATTCGAAGAAACTACAATTGGGGTGAATTCGCCACTTTTCCTCGGATTCAATTCGCCGTTCGTTTTTCCCCCTCGTTTTTCCTCGAGTCAAGATATTTTCGTTAATCATTTCGTACGAAGGTTTTACCTACCCGAAATACGCTTGTTAGGACTGTTTTTGGGTTTGCGTCGTAATCAATCACGTAATTAGCTTCTGATAATTATTTACCGATCAAAATATTCCCAAGCGAATGTAAAAGAGGTTTTATCATCTCGAATTTGCGATACTTTTCACGTTTACACTTCATTACGAATTGAAAATGACAGGGAAAAAGTACTGCAATACGAAAAGCTGAATAATTCAATGTTTCTCTTTCACGATCATCAGTATTGGAGTAAAATAAAGTTTCCTATTCATGGCCGATAGGTAAAAGACGACGGTTCTCGATTAAAGTTCGAATGGTAAATTTACCCCGACAAATACTCCTTTACGTGTAAATATATATATATTTTTTTTCCTTGTTTGGTGAAAACGGATGTAGACTAACGAATGTAACGCAAAACCCTCACAGCTATACCTACCTACTGTTTTCCAAGCGTTGTAAGCCGTTTACGTTCGAGAGGCTTTGCCCTCGGCTGGCATACGCTTGTACCATCGAACCACATGTGTATGCAGAGACCACGTTTCGTGCCAAAGCACACACGTACCTAGGGGTTGGTCCTCTGGTACCTACGCTTATTATCCCAGCTTCTATACCCTGCACCAACAGTTTTCTTTACCTATTATTTCACTGATCCCTTTACAGCTTTTTACAATGTCGTTTTTAGCCAGGAAATAGTCTGACACTGTACTGGGTTTGTCTACTTTTTTTTTTTTTTTGCTTTTAGTTGTTTTATTTTTCAGGCACACAGCTTTCGTCAGAAAGCTTCGATATTGTCCAAAAGTTTTTCAGTCTCATCGATTTTCCTCATTTCTATATAAGATTGTTGAATAATTTTCTCTGATGATTCAAGACTCGTCTGAAATTGTGTGCGAAGGTAAATCCCTGCGAGTTTTACATATAAAATGTGAATAAAAGTGAAATTCTTAAAGGAAAGTCTTCGTAAGTTTGGTTTAAAAATGATGGAAATTATTGAATTCGGTGGATTTCGAATAGCGTGAAGATGAAGAAGAGAAAAAGAAGATGAAGTAGGGAGCAATTGCTTGAGTAGAATAACAATATTCGGTTTTACCCTGAGGGGGTTGAATTCTGATTCCGTGTGTAATTCCATTTGGAAAATTTCTCGTAATTCAAATTTGGAAGTCAAAAGGCCGAGTGAAATTAACTTTGAACGCTTTTCGCGTTGCTCATTCTAACCTTTGGCTTATCTACGTACGAGATTCGAGCTCGTCCAAATAAGTTCTAAGGATTCGCTCCTTCCTCAAAGGATCTAAGAAACTGTGAGGGGTTAGTGCGGTGGAAAGTGCGGAAGTATGAAGTCGGCAAAGAAAATCCAGGCGAAATTACTCGTTCAAAGTTTAGCGGCTCTCAAATTTCGGGGATATAACTTTGCTAAGCCTTACCGGATTTCATTTGATCTACCGCAAGCAATGCTTTGTTTACTAACGACACTACCCTAATCGCTCTATAAATAAGAAACTTCCTACTAGGGGATGGCTTTCTCAAAATCATCAGTAAATAATCCCCTTCAAATCACACGATTTTAATGAATCATCTCAAAAACTAATCTGGCAGTGAAAAATAAGGATTCAACATTTTCTCTGGATTTAACACCCCCGAGCTTTTGAAAAAGTCTTCAAAAATATTGAATTTTCGATTCTTCACCATCCCCTGTTTTTATTCAAGCAAATGTACGTTTTTTTATCAATCGAAGAACCTTTCCGAATCTACTGTGACGAGAAATGTTCGCGTTAGGTAAAAATTATGTAACTTAGAGACGGTTTGGGATACAAAAGTGCTTGAAAGCTCATTATTTTCGTAAAACTACCCCCAATTACCATCCTCGATAATGGCATAAGGTTTCTTCAATGATGGAGAAATTATAGCCCTTTGAAATTCCTCCCAATAAAAGCTGCAGAATTTTTTAAAGCTGCATTCGTTCGATTCGAAAATGAGCTTTTTTCGGTTACTAGGGGTGGTGAAATAATTCCAAGTGACGTGTTGCAGTCGATTCTGTTTTGCTTTTGTCATGACGTATTTACGGATTGACTAATTATCGCTGGTCAGGATCCTGGCGATCTTTTCAATTCCGGATACGGCGATATATCGAAACGATCGAAGCTTTTGAAATCCGGTTCAAGATCGTCAGAGTGTGAGAACGCGCAGCTTTCCTCGAGCATCCAAGCAGAGAAATGGTCCACGTGGCAAGTTTTACTTTGATGAAGAATCCAGAAGGTGAAAAGACTCACTGGCTGAATGACTGACTGACTGACTGACTCCACGCGTGATATTCTTCCTCTCGTATTTTTTCACCCTTGCCTAAGGGTGGAGAAAAAAGAAAAAAGAAAAAAAAAAAAAATTGAAAGAGATACGAGAGAAAAAAGAGACAAAATCTTATTTCAACTCGCTTCTTCGCCAGAAGGAAGACACCACGCTGTGCTACTTCTCGCCTTCGGAGATTTACTTATTGTTACAGAACGCCTCGAAAGCTTTCTACGAGCTTTACAGTAGCTGTATGAGAATTGGGAAAGCACATATGACCAATTTCTCTATAAATTTATGGCAGAGTGTTGATTGGGGGTGGGATTAATTAATTGGGGGGGGGGAAATTAATAATAGGATTTCTCAAGTCAGATTGACATTTTCCGGACTTGCAGTAGCAGCTCGTTAGATCCGGGAAAGCTATTGATTAATAGCTAATGCGCGTCTCCGACTCACGGTTCGATGGTTATTCGATTTAGTCCTCGAGAGAAGAGGATTCGAAAACCCTTTTGGCCCCGGGATGCGGCAGCAGGGTGGGCGTTGAGTCTTGAATGGGTTACAATCTCGCCCAATTCTTAAACGGATAATAGGAAAATTGAACCTTATCGCAAAGGATCTATTTATCCCGGGGGCTTTCCAAGTTCTGTCACCTAGAAAAAATCCCACCATGGGTCTCACAGCCTCGTCCAATCCGAATTCATTCGGAAAAAAAAAAGAATCGACCGCCATGATTTAACCGATTGAAACTTTACCAGAGACTTTCTCAGTCGCTCGTAAGCCTTGCGAAACACTCAAGGAAAAAGTCATTGAAAATAAGTTTGGAAAATTTAGGGGTAGTTCACTGGCTATAGCGGAATTTTTACGTAGGACTAAATTTCACCCTCTAAACTTCACAGCGTTTTATATCTCCGAAATACACAAGGGAAAATGGAAATCGCATGGTTTTTCTTGGTATGGAAAAACAGGACCAGAAATTATGAACAAAATGCGTGAAATTGAATAGAAACAAGGAGGTAAATCGGCTGACGATGATGAGTCAGCCCTAGAACTTCCCGTGCAGATGTGAGAAGTTTGAACAATACGAAACTAATGCATCGATGTATTTCAAAATTGAGTCATTTCTAAGTTGGAGTAAATGCTATCGATGAAGATCAAAATCGTCAAAATCCGTTGATTCGTTCTCGAGATACGACTGTCTGAAATTTTTTTTGGGTAAAATTTAGTCAGCTCAATTACTCGAAAACTAGTCGACCGATTGAATCCAAAATCTGATCACCTCTGAGTTACGTAAAACCACGTCGATTGAGATGAAAATCATGGAAATCCTTGAATTCGTTCTCAAGATATCGTCGGATATAAAATTATCAGTGATTCTCTGGACCTGCAGAAATCGTGTAGATCTTGTGAAAACTCGACTTTTCATTTTCAGGGTGAATCTAATAACTTATCCCTTTTTCCAAAAGTAGCAAGTTAAAAATTGTTGCAGTGATATAGTGTCAATTTCCCAAAAATTAAACGTTTTTTTTTTTTCATAATTATTTTCAACTGACTGATCGTCTCCAAAATGAAAATTTCCAATTTCCTCCCCTAAATCTGCAACAACCGTAAGTATTCCGGAAAATCTTTCATCCAAAGAGGTCTTTAGATTTGTGCAGCTAGTTTTTTGAAACAAGACGAAACCGACAAGGTGGATAAATAATTCAATCTTGCGGGTACTGCGTTTAAATTTCCATACATGTATACCAGTCCCCGTCAGAATTCACAATAATCATCGAAACCCTGGCAATACCTACACACTCGATAATCAATTTAGATCGGAGTATATACACGTGTATATATATATATATATATGTATATGAAGAGTAGGTATACATACCTATAGGTATAAGAGCGGTGCGGGTTACCCATTCTGACAATATTGATCAGGGGCGGTTATGCCATCGGGCAAAACACGCCCCTGGCAAATACCATTTAGCGGTAATTTTGGTCCTGTAATGTCGAGGTGGTTGGTAACGGTATGGTATGGCATGGGGAATAAGCGAGCAGGGGGGAAAGTGCCACTACACAAAGGTTGATTTCAATTGCTGGATTCCACTGAGAGCGAAAGGGACAGAAACCCATCCAGGGGGGGGCCCAGCCGGGGGAGTACTTAACGAATCTCATGGCAGTCCCGGTTTCATTTAACCCTCTCGACCTGTACAATTTCGGTTAGAGAAATGCTACGTTTCTGCAGGGCCGAGTTATCGGGCTCTTCCGGATTCCCTTATATACTTTTGCGGCCCCCTCAATCTTCTCCCTTAGGATCAACTATTATATACCTACATATACCCTTCGAAATATGAAACGGGCTTGAAAGCTCTTCGCTATTAACACCCTGATGACCCAGAAGCAGATAGAGACGAGATGGGGGTGCTGGGCGCCCATTAGACTTTTCTGAATTTCAAAGAAAGTAAAAAAGGGTATAGTTTTAGGGGGTGGGATTTAAATTCCGAATTTCAAAAGCTGAAAAACGTGAAAATATTCTCAATTTTTCTACTACTAATTGACAGTTTTTGGAAAAATTATTTCCCCGAAAGTCTACGTAGCCAATTTGAAAAACTCCAAATGGAAAAACACCGAAAGGTTCAAAATTCTGAAAGCTAAAGATCCGAAAAACCAAAACTTCGAATCTCGGAATTTGCGAGATGAAACGTCGTTTATTTCACAGTTTTGTCACGAGCTTCCCGAAAATTTGAGGATTTTTAGAGTTTCTGAGTTTTTGAACTTTCGGATCTTTGAACCGTCTGCATTTCGACTTTTCGGAATTTTCAACTTTTGAACTCTAACGTTTCTAGAAACTTAGAAATCCCTTCTGAAATAAATTCCAAATTCTGACCCTTCGAAACTTTTGGAACTCAGAACTTAAATCCTGCTCCAAATTTCCAGAGGATATAATCTTTTACTACCCCTAGAACAATCTAATTCATTTTCCTAAGCACGACGAAGGGTTGATTAGAAATTTGAAAATAATAGGGTGCTAAAAAAAATTGAAAAAACATAAAAGTAAAAATTGCAACACCCTCAGGTAAAATTTGACCTGCAGTCGTATAGAGTGGTATGGATTTTCTTGTTCCAAGGATAATAATCGTTGAAAAAAAAAATTGAAAAAATAAAAAAACGAATATAAAAGATAAAATTTATGCATATTGTTTAGTCTACAGGCAAAGTGCGGTAGAGAAATAGTTTATTCATTAATTTTCCCATTCGCTAGTTTTTCCCTCACTTGAACTCGTGTCTACCGACCTATACCTGGGCATATACCTTGGCAAATGCGTAGGCACAACATAGTCGTCTCGACTCCTAGGCTCTTATGTACGACGGTGAGATCTCATTAGCTTCTCTTAAGCTTGCGTCGCGACGCCTTGCCTTGCCTTGCCTTGCCTCGCTTCACCTCGCTTCGCTTCGCCGTGTTTGCACTCAAATTAGACCCCGCAAGGGTGTCGCTCTCTTATCCAGGGTAGAATGTCTACCCTTCTATACATATAGTACTATACCTATGTAGAGACGTCGAAGGGACGTGTGGGGTCCGTGTATTACACGTCTAGATCCAAGTCGCCACCCCCCCACACACCAACCCCGTCAACCAACGACGCTAGTAACGCCCGTGAATCCTCGAGCACCCTTCCGGCCGACCCTATACTTGCTGCTACTACTCGTCCTTTAGGTTGGGCTTCGGCAGACGATGAGTTACCACCCAAGGACCTAGTCTTGTCCTTCGGATACCTATAGAGTACGTTTTTTCGAAGACTGGCCAATCCTATACCCCAAATCACACACTTACAATCCTGGAGGTTTTTTTTTTCACTTTGCATATAATTTAAGAATTGCTTTAATTTTGGGAAAAAAAAATGAAAATTAGAAAATTATATAATTCGTACGCAGTGGGGGGATTGAATTATCTTT
This sequence comes from Ametastegia equiseti, assembly GCA_963989295.1. NCBI lineage: Eukaryota > Metazoa > Arthropoda > Insecta > Hymenoptera > Tenthredinidae > Ametastegia > Ametastegia equiseti. The sequence continues at coordinate 14,302,670 of OZ022398.1, forward strand.
ATTTCTTACACATATATCGCGGGACTATAATGAAAATAGTAAACATGTATAACTTACGCCCTTTTGCTATTTTTAAGGGCGGAAGGGCGTAGATTTTTTCTATTTCTACGCCTCATTCGATTATAAAGTTTTTGAAATAGAAAAAAAAAGGAACCGTGAGTATTGAAAAGCGGGAAATTTTTATGGATACGCCTTTTAGGTATTATAGTATACCTTTATTGAAAAAAATTACCCTAACTAATGCCAGAAGAGCGTATGCGCAAGAAATTCATGTTTTACCAAAAAAATAACTTTTCTGATTGGAAATTCAACGTTTGTCTTTCGGTAAAATCGAAATTCCGGTAAAACATACATTTTTTGATGGACAAGCCCTTCTAGCATTAGTTGAGGTGATTTTTTAAATAAAGTTTGTATCAAAAAGGCCAAAAATATTCACGGCAGTTAGGCCCTGTGCCATTAAATTTCCGTCTCGAAAAAAAGCGGTGTTTTTCGTTTCAACCCATTGCTACCGAATGGTAACAAAAAAATAAAAAAAATATACACGCCCTCTTGCCATTTGAATCGTATTTTTCGTCTCTTTCACCCTTTTTCCATCAGTCACGTAGTCGTATGTACACTTGTAAACCAGCAGAACAAAAATTAGTATTAAAAAAAAAAGAGGTTTTTGTCAAATTCGACGTTCAGCCCTTTGGAACTAACGATAATAATAATTAATCGTAAGACGTTCGTTTTTAGTCCTGTCATTAAATTTTGACGAGTAGACATCGTGCATCTGACGGCATAAGGGCTTACAATTTTCTTTTTCTTTTGTTATTACCTTCTCATCTTTTGAATTCCTTTCGGTTCATTAAACTGACATCAACTCCAGAAAAATTCGAATTCAAGTTGCAAATTTGGATCGAATTGAATCCAGAATTGTCGTGTGTACAATTCCGTTAAAAAAGTATCAAAACTCTTTGCTGTTTTAAAAGAAAAAACCCCGAAACAAAACCCAAAAAAACACACCTGACAAAAATCTGTAAAGTCGCATAAGCTGAGATCTATACGACTTTTTGCTATGAAAATTCTGGAAATTTTTCGAACTCGATTTATCTATATGTATATGTAGGTATATATGCGTTTTGCCATCGTTCACGCGATTACCTCAAAAAAAAAAGAAGAAAAAAAAAAGAGGTTTATCCAGAATATTCTAGACGGTTCAAATCGATGACCGATCGCCTGAAACGTTTAACAAAAAAAAAAAAAAAAAGAAACTGTATCTCTTCGTTCGGCCGTTATGGGGATGAAAAATTCATGCACGATCGAGTATGTATGTTATATATATCTATTGTTCGAATCTAAAGGGAGAGAGATACACGGCTATCTACCCTCCGTAGCAACAATAAAGGGAATACGTGATGGAGTTTCTACATTTATGCATTTCGAAGAGTTTAATCTTCGTTGAAACGAGAGATAAATAAATCTTGGAGGACTCGGTCCTATTTTTTATTCGCCTAAACTTTGAAGAAACTTTTGGGTCTCTGCTGTAGATTCCCAAGGGTTTGGTATACATAGTATAGGCAGCTAAAGCAGAATTCCCCATGGGTCTTTAGACTACTAGAGGGTCGTAACTTTTTTACTGGCTGAAAAGCTGCGGCTTGATTTTGAACTGAAGTATACAAGTCGTGTTAACATTGAAACTACCGAAGGTATTTGCTTTTTTGCATGCATTTTCTCGTTCTGCGGTACGTAAGATTGAAAATCAATCGCCACCCTACGATTCACGAACGTCATTATGGTTAAAAGATCCCTCGAGTTTCCATTCTCCGCAAGCTCCTTACATATCGCCTGAACGAACCAAGAACCAGCGTCTGGATTCCTCCAGGAGTAAAATCCTGTAAAATAATAAAAAGGAAAATTAGGGGTAAGAAAAATGAGTAAAAACTGGACTAGATAAGCAAAAAATTGCATCCCTCCTTTCGCCCTTTTCAAAACAATTGGAAAATAAAAAACTTTTCTGAGGATTTTCATCCCGGTTTTTTTTTTTTCCTATCCAAAGATTGGATACGAGGGATGAAATTTTTTTGCTTGCAAATTACCTCCAGGATTCTAGGCATCCATTTTCGAATGAACCAAAACGTGGGGCTCCAATTCGGTATAGGAAATTCTGATAATAAACGCGGCTGCAGAGACTAGGTCGGCTCTCTAAGAACCGTTGCATAATTTTGTCATTACGGTTTAACTTTATCATCGAGAGAGAGAGAGAGAGAGAGAGAGAGAGAGAAAGGGAAAAAGGGGAGAAAATAGGACAAGGGTAGTAAGGGTAAATTTCGGGTTCAATTTTCCTTTGGGAAAACGAAACAGGTCGATTCTGGTTGCTCGATTTTCCCGATTAAACACAATTCGGGAATAAGGGATGGTAGGGGGGAGGGGGGTGGACAATGCTTTATGCAAATTTCCCAGGGTTCCGCGCACGGTTGCGATTGAATCGTAGATCCATAGCCCGGAGTCTGCAGGATGTACGAGAAAGTGGGAAAAATCTCTCCCTCGAATATGGGGGAGAGAGAAAAGAGGGATAAAGAAAAAAGAAAAAAAAAAAAAAAAAATGGGAAATAAGTTGCCAGTGAAATTTCGTGGGCAATTAAACATTGAGTAAGGGATATCCCGGGGAGAGATAAAGGGCAAGGACTGAATTAAATACAGCAAACTCGATTCCGTGAATCTCTAGCACTTTTCTACCCTCCGCAGGCGATATTCCTCATCCTCGTCCTTATCCCGCAGGATCGGTACCCGAGGGTTCCCTTTTCTCGCCCCCGTGAAGCTTGGAGTCCCGCCGGTTATCTACCCTTCTAATTTCACGTTTATGAAAATTTTATTTGCGACCTCGCGGTTTAATTTATGGTCTGATCTTTTCTCCGGGGTTAGCAACGAGATATGATTCACCTTGCAATATTTACAAAACGGCCCTTTCCTTCCTTCCTACCTATACCCCCCCTTATTTTCCCCCCTTATAACAACCCCTAGGTCAATCTCTTTGTCTCCGGATTATAATACCGAGCGGTTTTAGGTTATTCCCTCCCTTCAACAATATATATATATATTGACGGTGTACCCCCTGCTCCTGGATTTTGCTAAATAATAATTAAGGCACTAAAGCATTCCGAAAGGCCCCGCTTGTTCGTAAAACCAAAAATGGGCGGAACTGGGCTTTAATATTGTATCAAAGGATGTTGGAATGTTATTAAATTTCGATTTATACAGCATCAAGTCGTCTACTTGAATCCTAAAATCTCCAGAACACAATTTCACTGATTAATCAACCTGGGATTAAAATCCCTTATATTTAACAATCTTCCAATCTAGGCGAAATTACCTTTTCAATCTGTTACATACTTACATGCTGTTTAATTTATGAATCAAAAACACGAACAGCTGATCCAATTCTCCAGGATGAAAAAAACGTTTTCGGAAAATTCAACGACCCTTTTCCCCTTCTTCTAATTTCGAATTTATTTGAGACGCAATTCTGAGTTTCTAGAAACGTTAGAGTTAAAAATTTGGAAATTCCAAAAGATCGAAATGCAGACAGCACAGAGATCCGAAATTTGGAGTTTTTCAAATTGGCTACTTAGACCCTCGGGGAAATAGTCTTTCAAAAAACCTGTCAATATCTTAGTATAAAAATTCTGAATCTTGAGCTTTCGCAGCTTTTGAAATTTGTAATTTCAATCCCACCCCAAAATACGATGGTGAAAATTTCCGGAATTTGGATAATACGAGAGAAGGTGTAATAACGTGAATTTTATTTAAAATGTGACACGACGCGTGCCTAACGTAGTGAATTATTCTCAGGAGTATCTTCGAGTTTCAACGAGGCTAGGCAATTAGGCCAATGGATGATTGAGTTCGGCGTAGATCGGGAGTAAGCTTTGAGATATTATACATATTAACACACGCGTCCTGGGTTCTGGTCCTTTGATACAAAAGCTATACCCACACCTCTCGGCATTTACAGAGCGGAAATCAGGGCTCAAAATCCAACCCTATACTATACCTACCTACCCTTAGCGATATGAATATGTATTATTAACGATCACTCGTCTTTCGACATAGATTTTCAGAGGAAAATGAATTCCGAGTAGACGTGATAACCCTAAGTTCATTTTCCCTCAAAAGCACCAGAGCTTTTACTTTCACTCATACCATCTCTCTCGGTAGTAAATAATTTTTCGAAAATTTTACAACCGGAAAAAAAAAACTTGCTTTTCCATCCTGTTTCGCTCATCCCCTTTTTCAACTTGGAAAATTTTAATCCACTCCAAGGTGAGGAGCCTCAGTTTTAGTATAGGCACTTCGAGTTAACATGCCCTCTATGTATAAGGTACGACCTTATGGTCGGCTCTGGTAAGGTACACGCGTGTTATACCTACTACTACGTTCTACTTGAGAGGTGATAAATTATTATGGTTCAACCCCCGCCTATACCTACAAGGGCAAAAGGGTTTAACCCAGCGATTTAACCCTGCAATTTGAACAAGCGAATGTTCTCGTCATTTCACAATATAGCTACGCACCTAAGAGCCTTTCAAGTTTGAATAGAAATTCCGCAGAACTTATAGATATTCCGATGATTCTGGCTCGATGGACAAATTTGAAACTTGACAGGATTGTAACTTCTCTTTTAACGATTAAAAATTACCACATACTCCTGTCAGTATAAAATTCATAATGTCCAAATCGATATTGAACAGTAAAAAAAAAAGAATTAGAAATAATGAAAAGCTCTGGAAAACTTTGGATTCGATCGACCATGACTTCTATATTTTCTTCTTTTAAATTCATTGAGATATCGCGTCACTGATGAAAAAAGGGGTGTGGGTGAAAAAAAAAATGCGATTCAAATGGCAAAAGAACGTTCAATTTTTGATTTCTTCGCCATTCGATAGAAAAAAGGTTTAAACGAAAAACACGACTGTTTTTTTTTTTTTTTTTATTCAAGATGGGAATTTAATGGCAAAAACGCGTCAGTGCCGTGAATATAGGCCCTCTTGGTATAATGAAGTTTATTGAAAAAATCACCCCTGACTAATGCCAGAAGGGTGTGTCCTGACAAACGTTTTCAGGAAATAAAAACGCATTACCGATCAGAAAAGTTAATTTCTCAGTAAAAAATTAAATTTCTGGCGGATACGCCCTTTTGACATTATTAGGGGTGATTTTTTCAATAAAGTTAATACCAAAAGGGCACATTTATAAAAATTTCACGCTATTCAACATCGTCTGACGGTGTTTTTTTCTATATTCCAAAGCCTTTCCAGTCGAATGAGGCAAAGGAAAATAAAAAATGTACACCCTTCTTCCTTTTAGAATTGCAAAAGGGCGGAAGTGAGACACTTTTCCATTAGTTACGTGATATAAATCCTTCCATCCTGCTAAATCGTACCTAGATATACGCAGTTTCGACTGATTGCGAAGAGTCAACGTCATGAACTAAAATGTCAGAGTCCATAAAAAGGGATGCAGGAATGGCATTGGTTCCAGAATGCATGTTCATGGAAATTTCTACACAGGTATTTCCATACAGGGGAATAATAATATAATATAGGAGCAAATGTGACAAACGCTTATTGTGCCCTTCCAGGACCTTGAAGTACACGAGAATATAAGCCCGACAAAGACGTCTCCATATATAATGTATGTTAATATGTATGTATGTACCTACCATCTCGGACACAATGTATCCATGATGAAGCACACCGCAGGTATTCCCACGTGACTATACAACTCGAGATGTATGAACATACGTAACACACACTACCCCACGTCTAACATACCAATTAACGAAAACCACTCGTGCGCTCATGCCCATAAAATTGGGGGTAGATATGTGAGCTTTTAGCCCAATTTCATAGCTTCGTGTCATGGGCTTCGCCATCGAGCACGACGTTTTCTGCGAAATATCATTGTCGAAGATATTAGTGGAGTGGGATTGAAATTCAGAATTTTAAAGACAGTTTTTTGAAAGGTCATATTCCCGAGGGTCTAAGTAGCCAATTTGAAAAACTCCGAATGGAAAAACACCGAAGGTTCAAAATTCCGAAAGCCAAAGGTCCGAGCTTTGTCACTAACTTCCCTTAAATTTGCCGATTTTTTTACTTTCTGAGTTTTCAACTTTCGGATCTTCAAGCCATCTGCATTTCAACTTTTCGGAATTTCCAACTTCTGAACTCCGACATTTCTATAAACTCAAAATCACGTCTCAAATAAATTCAGAATTCTGCCTCATCGGAACTTTCGGAATACTGGGGTTAAATTCGAAAGAACTCAAAATCGCTTCCAAAAAAATTGCGATTTTACCTAAGGGTTACAATTCCGACCCTCGGTGTGGTTTCTTCTTCGAACATTGAAAGTCGATGATTCAAAATCCACTGACGCATATCACGGATAAGATTTTTGTATAAAAATTAAGAAATTCGCTTTCGGTGTGAAACGGCAAATGAGGTTGGGGAAGGGATTCAGTGAGCGACGTTGGCTTCCGGCGATGGAAGTGGTCTTTCCGTCTGGAAGATTGGCCTCGATTCGAAAGGCAAGCTCCGATGTGCAAAGCTGACGGACCGCAACGCTCGAGGCTATCAGATATATAGACATAGACGAGTAGGGTATATACCTACTTGTCTGTAGGTAAAGATCTAAGGCCGGAAGGTCGGTCTGTGTATGCCAGCTAAATCGCCCGCAATTCTAACCTGGATTCATTCAAGATACGGGAATATGGTATTTCTGCCAAGATTCAAATCGCCCTGCCCCCTAAGAAACTTGAAGATATTCCAAAATTACCATGGAGGGAAAATTTTCAAATTTTCGAATCTTCGAATTCCCTAACGGAGGTATTTTATCATTTTCTTTATTTTATCGGGGTAGGTATACCAGATGTTGAATATCAGATGTACATTTGTCATTACATAAACAGGAAAAAGTCAAAGAAAAAAACTGAACAGAAACCAATACAAATATAGAAAGAAAAAAGAAAAAAAAAAAAAACTAAGAAAAATTAAAACGAGCTTCTTATATATTTCTGGAGGGTGAAAATTTGCTCAGCGAGGTGGAATTAACGCAGTGAGGGGGCGAATAATCTCCGGACAAAGCAGGACCGAAATTCCTCTTTTGAATTTGAAAAAAAAAAAGATGCTGGTTTTGGTAATGAGAAAATTTACTCGTTTCATTATTCAAGAAAGTGCCCAATATTTTCTGTTTTCTTGATTTATTTTCTTTTTTTCTTTATTATATTCCGAGCTTTTCACATCAGAATCTCACCTTTTATCACATCGCGATTTCGACTCGGTGTTGAAATATAATATAATATATAAGTATATGATTCCAAAAAACAAATGAAAAGAAACGTTTTTTTATCTTTTTTTTTTTTTTTAATTGCAGTTTTCAATTTGCAGCTTTGCGATTGTAACCAAAAATCTATTTTGTTTTTTCTGTCTTCATAATTTCACAATCTTTTTCACCCTGACGGGTTGAACGAGTACAACTTTACTCTTTTTATGCCAGAAATTGAAATTTTACTTGCCAAATGACCAAACATTCGTATTTTTAATTTTCTTTTCTTTATCTATCTACCAATTTTTGGATCGTGCTTACCATCGTACGTCGAATAGGCAACCATTATGTCAGCATAGGCAGGTACGCTGTAACTAGCAGCGCTGTCAGTTTCATGAACGATTTTCACACCAGCGTCAAGACGGTTTCCTCGACAAGCCTAAAATTATTGGTAAAGAACCAAAACAAAAAAAAAAAAAAACATTAATTAATATTTCTAAATCAGTTATTAGGTATTGAATTTTTTTTTTTTTGGTTTTTCAAAAAACGAGAAAAAAAAGGTGGAAAAAAGAAAAACAAAAACATCCCCCCCATTAAAATTTATCCTTCATTCGAAACAACCCGATCGATCGAACGAACACCCCTCAATCCACGATTGGAGAACTTTGCGGTACGGTTAAAAAAAAAAAAAAGTAACCCCTCAGAAATGAAACGGTAAAATAAATCTGCAGGTATAACGAAAAGGAATTAGAAAAAGGATACAGGAAATCGGTAAAATAAATGGGAATAAAAAAAGGGATGGTGAGGTCGGATATAAAGCGACTTACCTGAATAAAAAATAATTTTGGTTTTCCAGCGAGGGTTGGGCATGAATCACCGGTAAATGAATTCCATAATTTATCAACGGGGTAAAGTTCGTCGCTAGAATGTAGAAAGCCGGATTCACCATGGGACATTGCGACTATAACAAGGCAATCGGCATCGCTGTGGTTCTCTCTGGCCACTGAAATTAACGTGCTAATTAATTCGGTGAGGCTCGACTGATAATGCACTCTCTCTACCCTCACGTTTATGCTAATACTACCCACCCCCCACCCCACCTCAACCCACCCTGAATAACCAAGTATCGATACCATAGCCTCAGCTAGTATCGGCTGCTTTATTATACCCTCATCGGCACGCTTCCTGGTTGGCTTGGTTTGGCTATTTTGCCAATTTCATTCGCTGACGTGTCCTGGTAGGTACCGTCTCGCCTATTTCCTCGACATATCCTGCTGCAGGATATACATGTATATGTTAGATACACGCATTGATTGCTGAACATACAAAGCCGAGGGTGGCAGAATGGGTGAAATACCACCGAGTATGTATAATACCATGCAGTGGTGGGTATAGCTTCGTAAATCACACCCCCTTTACAACCCCCGCAAAGAGAAGGGAAGCACAATTTGCACGTATTTGCAGCATTGAGGGTTAATTGCAGTAGCAATTGTTAGATTGTTATTCAAACGTCAAATTTGACGTATACGAATCGGCGGAAATTTGCCATCCCCTGCAATTAACGTAATACCCATAGAAATAATCTACTGTGTCCTTTTCGTCCTTTGAATTGAGCTTGCAGAGCTGATCAGGCTAATTTCACCGAAAGCTCAACGTTTGCCGACTGCACTGCAGCTTTTCGATATCGCAAATCCTGGATCCTGACCCACGTTTCGATCCAGAAAATCCTTAAAATGCGAATTTGTATACGAGGGGTGAATCTAGTGCGAGGGGTGAAAAAAAACGATTTTTTTTTTTTTTTTTTCAAGAACTTTTAGGGTTGTTTGGCGATAGAGGGCTGGATCAGTGAATTACATGGGACTTTATATATATACACGCTGGTTGTAATATGCGTGTTTCGTTTTGAAACGAGTTGGAAACTGACGGAATTAATCATCGTATACTGTGCAGGTAAATAGGATGTTGACGTTTAACACGTGTCCCATATAACAGAAAACGCACCTCCCCCTCTTTATACTTAATTGAGAATTCGTGGGTCCCTCACCTGTCCCAGGTCCAAATGCCTCTTGACACCGAATTTCCCTATAAATTGAAACCGTATTTCCCCGAAGAGAACAAAACCAATTATTTGATTCGATGCTCCGAATTTGACCGAAATTCGAAACGCACCTTTAAATCGGTACAGAAACTTCATCCCCTGGTATTTTTTCTATGAAAAAAAAGTCGAATCCGTCTCCTATTTTTTGAAAGGCTGAGAATCTCACCTTGGAGAAAATTATGGCTAGAATCTCACCCAAAGGATAAGTGAAGGAAGAAATGGACTTTTTCGTACCCAGAGGAGGAAAAAAAACATTCGTTTTTGGACCAGTTGGTACAAAAAATCTGAAAAAATTCTAAACGCAACATTTACCCGCGTAGAACTTTACCAACTGGCAAATAGCGAAAAACGTCCAAGAAGTTGATAAAAAAAAAAGAAAAAATGGCACAGTTGACAAAAAATGCGGCATGTATTCGACCCTGACCCACACGTATTCGGCAAAGTATCCAAAGTTAATGTCACGACCTGAAGGTAATTGAGTCTGTCTATATCGTGGTCAAAGTGTCTTTTTTTTCTCCTGACAGAAATGGACAATTTTTTTCATCCCTCGTCTCGTATTCCGGTGATTAGGGGAAGCTGGTATTCGTCTAAAAACACCCGACAAGAGCACGAGGTTCTCGTCTGAAGCTAATTAAGAATTAGTTAGAGGTTACGAAAGAGAAAGTATATATGCTCAATGCTCACGGTAAATTGCCGTAGACTAACTTTTGAGGGAGCAGTTGGGTTTCTAAAATGAACTTTATTCGTTCGAGGCTGCCAAGTATTTGGCAAAGAAAGCCGTTTGTTTTCAAGGAAAACGCGGTCCCGTGGAGTAATCAGTAAATTATACAATAAGACCTGGCGAGAGGGGCTTCTTCCAACTCGAAAATAAATCTCTGCAAAATCGTTGCGAATCTCTCTGGTTTCCAAACTCACGATTTACTACAAAAACCAACCCAATTAGGGTCTGCAAATACTAAAAATACGCCCCAGTATTGGGCCAGTGCTGATACCGAAGCCTTGTTCGCCATGAATGGCCCAATACTGGCTTGACGTTGGCACAGACATTGGCGTAACCTCGGCACTCATTGTTCAGGCCGAGAATGGGTTGCCAAAATTGTCTCGGCTCGTAGTTCAACGTGAACAAAAAATTTTGCATCGGTTTGAGATACGGAAAATCAAATATACGAAAAATGTATGCCCAATGCTGGCCCAGCGTTGGGAATCGAGTAACGGACCGATTGTATCATTCCAGAGTTTTACCAGTCTCAGCTCAACGATGGGAATCAAATTCAACATACAACAAATACAACAATGGACCCCAATGCTGAACCAAGGCTAGGCCATTCCTAAAACCCCAAAGGATCCCGATAAATCCAGATTCAAATCACGATGCACTTTTCGCTCCTTATTTTAAAAGGAATACTTATATTCCAAAAGGATTAAGGCCAAGAGAGAAGCTCGTATATCAGCTTTAACATGGACCTCTGCACCCCTTTTCACCACCCCCTCAATTCAGAGGGTGACTTGGCCGTATCAGAGGGAAACAGAGAGTCAAAGTCAAAATAGTCTGCTTAGGAGGACGCCTTTGATCTTCGAGAAATATCAAAGACAGTAGCTACCGACTCGTGCATATAACATGTCCCTTCTTCCTTATTCGCGATAAAACCCAGCCATGATTACTCTTTCATTATCATTTAGTCTGGTCCGATTTGGGAAGGAAAATCCTGTTCAGGGTTGACGTCGCTTCGTATCAGCTAAAAATTAGGGTCGCAACTTTTGCTATACCCACTTTGACATTAAAATCTCAACGATAGTTTCTGACGGGGGTAAAATTGGAGTACACAAAGAATCCTGAATTTGAATCAATAAGTTTGACTACTTTGGATCTCAAAGGATCTGTAGAGAGCATCCGGTGTCTATCAGATCCTTGCACATAGTTCTGTTCTCGACAGTCCAGGACGCACTTGGTTCATGAATACTGCATCGATTCGGTACGGATTTACATTACACGGGCATTGAAAAGTGACGCTCCTGCTGTTCGGAGATGAAGAACGATCCGGGTTTTCAGGTCGGTTGAAAATAATCGAGCAGTATCGCCACACGACGTGTCGAAATTTGAATAAACGGATGCAAAAATGTTTGCCAAACTGCTGCTGCTGCTGCTGCTGCTGCTGCTCGAAGGCAGTTCTTTGTCGACTTTGCTATTACTTTTCTACAACTCTGTATTTATATAGACATTTTTTGTGATGAGCCAAGCGATCATGTTGGCTTTAAAAATCTGGAGAAACTCGAGAGGTAATTGACAGGGAATGAGTTCCGAATTCCAAAAGTTCCAAAGGGTCAAAATTCCGAATTTATTTGAAACGCGATTCTGAGTTTCTAGAAACGTTAAGAGTTCACAAGTTGGAAATTCCATGCGGAGTTTTTCAAATTGTCAACTTAGGCCCTCGAGAAAATTTTTTTTCAAAAAACCTGTCAGTCTCTTATAGTATAAAAATTCAGAATTTTAAGCTTTCGCAGCTTTTGAAATTCGGAATTTCAATCCCACCCCTTAATTGGGATCTTGTACCCAAATTGGCTCATGATTGGGCTGATTGGTGGCTTTGATCAGCGCTTGATTCTCACCTGATTTGAGTACGGTCGATATCGTCTTGAATGTAGGATCGTTGTAGACACGAACCTCAAACCCAATGTTACCGAGAGCCTCGCTAAGGTTTTTACTATCCTTGATGGTCCCGGTGCGGGTAGCCATGTTGGTGAAATGTATGTGATTGAATATAACGGCTATCCCACGACGAGCATGTGTCATATCGTAAAATTCCGAGTCCCGATCGATTTTGCTCGTTATCAAAACCTCATCCAGTTTCTCCGTAACACTTGCCACGCTATCAGTCCTGTCCCTGTAAGAGATGTGAGGCAGAATATGGTTATAATAAAAGTGAAACCCGAGGCCCGCGTGTCACGTAAATCCATTTTTTTTTTTTTTCTTCTTTTTTTTATGTATTTATCAAAATGACGAGCATGTGCTTCAGCTCCTGCAAGATATTCAGGCTCTCTGATATCTACTGGAACAACGTCGTAAAAACGTAGCAAGCCGCGAAAAGGATAATATAGAAAAAGGCGGAAGAACCATGAAGAAAAAAAAAAAAAAGAAAAAAAAATCAACTGGGATTCTTGGATTTTTGGCAAACCGTGATCGAATCCGGAAATGCCGATGTGTATCGTCTGGTTTGGTGTCACACGTTTGCAGGATGTTTGCTGAGCAAAAACATGTGGCAGGGTGCAATTTTGGCGCAAACGGTATTACGTATTCAAAGGGTAGGAATCGGCGGGAGGTTTGTAAAATTGGAATACTATTGGATATTCCCGATGGTCTACGTATAGGCTCGTGTCTCGTCAAATGTTGCAACTATATTGACTGCACCTGCAGCGCAGTGGTCGTGTTGACTTTGGTTTTATCAGTCGACCTGTCAATTACCGTTCGTGAGTTTACGTTCGCAAACGATTTCGGGATCAAACGATTTTCAAAGATTTTGCACGATTTCGAAATACTTGTAATTTTTTTTCTAATTATTTCACAGGATTTCGAATGATTTCAGATGATTATCCAATAGATTTCTAACTGTCATCTACGATTCCTCGCGATTTTGCATGACTCTGAAAGAATCTCTGGTCTTCAGATGATCTCACGTGATCTCAGAAATTTCCGGAGATTTTTAAAGATTCAAAATCATTCGATTCATAAACTCGCTGATTGACGACTTTCCTGAATGTCTTTAAAAGATCTTAAATGTTTCAAATGATTTTATGGATTTCGTGGATGTATCGTTGAAGATTTTCAAAGATTTCCAAACACTTCAAATTAATCATTTTATGAGTTCGCATGACTTCAAGATATTTCAGAGAATTCGAATGATTTTACAGATTCCAAAGTGTTTCAAACAATTTTAAAGATTTCAAATTTTCGATATAGTCTGAAAGATTTCTAAAAAATTCTCATGTTTCCAAAAGATTTCTAAGATTTCTAAGACATCAAATTTCAAGAATGACTTGACATTCGTGGTGTTTGTCATTCTGCAAAAACTACCGCAGTTTTTTACTTTTGAATTTTGAAAAATTCATGGAAAAATTGAACTTTTTAAGAATCATGACGTACCTACAGTCTAGAAACAGAAACAAGCCCTCGGCAATTTTGGCGGAGCAAATTCTCTCTCGTCTTATAATTACACAGGTAATTCGTAGCAAATACAAACGCTAATTCTCGTTCAAGTAAACGATATTGAAGTTCAGTTCATCCGACAATTAGAACTACCTTGAAAAGGAGTTACATTAAACAGGATCCAAAGTAATCTACTTGAAAATCTACTAGACGGAACGAAATGGGTTCCTCCAGACACGCATATGTATCTACATATTTAATCGTCTCAAAAAACCATTTCAAAGTTAAGCGACAGGTTGAAAATGGACCTTTCATTAACATCGCGTTTGCTCAATAGATTCTAAACGCTCATTCGCTCGTTTTACACATACATAATTTTCAATATCCCGTCGTAGTCGTCAGCGAAATTAGTATTAGTGACAAGGCGAGGTCCGCCCGATTGGACAAAGTTATATCTAAAGCCCTGATGCGTGAGTAAAACTGTGTAGCTGTTATCTCTTGCCGTTTAGCGTTTAATAGCACCGGAACTAGTACCGCGCCTTAGTATCGTTATGGGTAAATGGTTGTTCAAGTTTAGTATTCGAGTCAGAAATACGGTTTATAACCAGCCGCTTTTACCGTAAAGCTTTAACCAAGGGTGTAAAATTCGGTGCAAGCACAGCTTGCGCAACACTCACGAGTTTCCGAATTCTTATCAACTTTTCAGTACACTTACCCGTACAAGTATACATATATATATATACCTGCATGCCTCAAACTCGTACAAAAATGAGACACAATTACTTAACGCATCATGAGAACGAAAAACGAGAGACGGGAGGAAAAAAAAAACAGGCAAGAAAAAGCTGAGGAAAATGGAAAAGGGGAAAAAAGAAAAACCAAAAAGAAAAAAAAAAAGCTCACGATATACAGAGACAGATGGACGCTTTTTATTTACTGCATGCTAGCTGAGTGATTGCACAAGACTCGTAAGAAGTTGTTCGAATATATATATATACAGTATATATATAGGTACACTAGAGAGTCGATGTTATCCCGATTGGAAAAGCTTATTCTTCGAAAGGAAAGATAAAGAAATGGTTTTTCTAGCTTTTTCCAAATTTGAAAACGCGAAAGCTGCAATCGGAACTTCAGGAAAATATGTCGCCTTGTTGTATTCCGAGAATAGCAGCTTTCAGTCGACAAATGTGAAAGAAAAATACAATTCGAATCGTCGATTACGATAAAAAACGATTGAGTCACTATAATCTAGAAATCCCATATTTTTCAAATGTGTAAGCTCAAAACTACTCATAAGTAATTTTTCTCTTGGAAAAAAAGTGCAGTTTGTCTTGTTCAATTGCCAAATGCTATTCGGGTATAAATTTTGGACAAAAATATTGGGGTGATCTTTGAGGGATGACGACCCTCAATTTTTTGCTGGAATCATTAAAATCAAATGATTAAAAACCAAAAATAAACATCAAATTTGAGTAAATCTTTCGCACCTTTTCTCCCCCAACTTCCCACGATCACATACGAATAAATTATGGGGTAGGTTCGACTTCGTACTTTCTACAAAAAAAAATTTCGCTCTTGGCTCCATACTGAAAAGGGACTATAAGGAGTAAAACCGTGAGTGTAAGAGACCGAGGGTGGTGAAGAGGGGTTAGAAATTTGAGAAGGATCTAAGAAGCAAGAACGGGAATGTAGTCCAAGTAGTGCGAGGGGGTTGTTCGGGGTTCTGTTGTCACGGTTAAATTTTCCAAGGGTTTTCGGCCACCTTGAACCCTCCAGCGACTCATCCAACCTGGACCTAGTAAAACCTTCGAGAAAACGGAGGGTGGAAACCCGAGGAAGAAGTAAGATACCTATACTCGAGGGTGACGGGGGTGGCTAGAAGCCAAATTTAAGGGATGGAATACGATAAGAGAATATATTCTCGAAAAGGAGTAAAACTCTTCGGTTAGGTATAGAAACGACGGAGAAATTTACAACCGATTTTCGGTACAGTTAACGAAGTCATTTCCCTCCAGTTTTCGAAACCCTTTAAGCTTATTCCACCCTCGGGTAAAAAACCCTCCCCTGAAAAATAAAAAATAAAAAAATAATTAAACAATAGAAAACCTGTCGTTAAAACTTTGGCCATGAATATCGTTGCTGCAGTGATAATTGGAAGTTGGAACGTTCTCGTTTTTTTTTTTGTTTTTTTTTCTACTTTTATACTTTTTCTTCACGTTTTTGCGGTTCCTGAATATCCGGCCTATGTAGAATTGCGTCACGGTCGCGATGGCGATTGCCGACGAAGTTATAAGCCGCAATTTTCATAACGTTTCATCAAGGTGAGTCCTGGCGTTTTGGTAACACCAAAGGGAAAAATTTTCCCCCAGGGCTGCTATACCCGGTTTCTTAATTACTCAAGAAATTGAGAGAGAGAGAAAGAGAGAGAGAGAGTGAGCGGTGACAGGTTGGGCGAAAATTTTTAATCAGCTACTACTTTTTTTTGCGATTCAGAAAACCGTCGTTTATTTTTTATTTATTTTTTTTTTTTTACACATAATTACCGCATTCCGTGCAGCAGACGCTTATATATTTATAAACACGTTTTTCAAAACGCCAAATAAAATTCCACTTTTCCCAAGTAACTTAAGCCGCTTTGTCAACGAAATAATTTCCCAGCAATTAGTCCCGTTATCGCGCTCTTTTATTCGCAATCTCTAGAACCCGGCGATGAAGAAAGCAATTGCGAAAAGAAGTCAAACTCGTCTCGTGTTGTTAGCTAAGAAATTTCTCATAATCCACTGGCCAATATACAGAAATATCGATCGTTTGAAGTTTATAGCAATTATTCTTTCATCATCAGGATTGGACGTCATCGAATGACGAGCAAGATTTGCACAATATTGAAAACTATACGGAAGTCTCATAAGATGAAGACGAAATTTATTTATTATTCGTTGGGATTTCGATTTTTGTTTGGGTTGATTGGACCCCACCGTAGAAACCAACAGATGTGTCAAGTTTTCAGTTCGTTCTACAGGAAAACAGTGAAGAGAACATTTTTTTTTTTGAAAAATTGGACTCGAAACGGTTCAGCAGTTCTCGAGATATCATCGCGAAAATTTTGGGAAGAACTTGTCGAGAATGACAATTTTTTAGAAAAATAAGAGGGAAGTTGTTACAATCACCCCGAAAATAAAAAGTTGAGTTTTCACAAGATCTACACGTTTTCAGGTCCAGAGAATGACCACCAATTTTATATCCGTCGATATCTTGAGAACGAATCCACGGATTTTCATGATTTTTGTCTCAATCGACGCGGTTTTTCGTAACTCAGAGCTGATTAGATTTTCGATTCAATCGATCGACTAGTTTTCGAGTCATTAAGCGAACTAAATTTTACAAAAAAAAAAAATGTCAAACAGTCGTATCTCGAGAACGAATCAACGGATTTTAACGATTTTGATTTTTATCGATAGCAGTCGCTCCAACTTAGAAATCACTGAATTTTGGAAAAAATCAATGCAGTAGTTTTGTATCGTTCGAACTTCCAAATTCTGCGCGGGAAGTTTTAGGGATTTCCAATTTACCTGCTTGTTTTCTGTCAAAACGACTCACACCTTGTACGATGAGCAATCGTTTTAATCACCGCGAATCGAATATCGATAACAGAAACGGATAAGATAGGAGAAATAATATCACCTCCAGTCACTGAAGCAGCTCAGCGAAAGACAGGCGAATAATTTGTCTCTCAATATTTCCATGGCGTTTGATTATAATCGCGAGTAAAACTCGACGACTATATGTAATAGTTTATGTATATTTTCAAAACGAAAAATATTTCTCTTTCAAAAAACAAGTCGTATTAGTTTTGCCCGACATCGGCAATTTCTTATTTGATACTAACTTGCTATTGGACTTTTTGAAGAGCCAGGCGTCAGTATCGTCGACCACAACTTCCGGTTTGTTCGATGACGACTGGTTACCGGAAGTGGGAACGTTGTTTTCATTTCTTGGCAGCGACATGACAACAGGAAATCTTCCGAACGACTAACCGCGGTCGAGTCTATTCTATCCAGACAATCGGCCTTATCTTATCTTCGATCCGAGTCTAGGCGATGCGACGCTTCGGGTGTTGCAGAATTCTCGGAATTAGGTATCGATGGATAGGAACAAATTTACAAATGAAAAATTATACTCAAGCTCATCTTGACCATCAAATCGCTAATTCTTATGTAAGGAATCTAATTCCCTAATTTTTCAAGGTATTCCAAACCAAGAATGAGTACGAAATTTCACATATATTCGGAAAAATCATCACCACCAAAAAATCATCATTTCTTCATTAAATAAAAATATCGTCAGCATTGGTTTATAACCATAATCTTGATCATCGCGTACATCATACACAATAATTACTAATTCCCTGAGAATTTGCTAAAATGAAAATTGTTTTTTTTTTTTTTCACTGATTGCATATTACAATTCGAAAGAACAAAAAAAAACGTACTATTCTATTCTGAGATATTAAATTTCAGTCGTATTGATAGAATTTCATTACTTTTCCCTGACTTTTTTCAGTCACACCAAAATTCCCTGACTTTTTAAGGTTTTGCAGGTTTTCCAATCGCGTATATCAACCCTGCAAACGAACCGATCGAAAATTATCGTTAATCGATAATTCATGCTGGAAACGTCATAGTACCTGCATGATTCTTTATTGGTCGATTTTTCTATACCGGATATATTTTAGTACCTATAGTATATTCATGGTGGTAGGTAAAGAGGCTGGCGTAAATCATACTGAAATGTATAACCCGGTGCTGTGCAGCATCGGGGGGTGGTTATGTATATGTGGTTATAATATGTGGCAAAGTGGGTATGCAGGTATATCGAGCGAGAGAATTATTGACTGAATTGCAAAAGCTTGAAGCTCGAATGATTTTTTTTTTTTTAACGAAAACTAAATGGGATAGAAATAATAAGTATAAGGGGTCGAAGAACCGAAATCCCGAAATTCAGCGATGTCACCTGAATATCAAATTTATAAATGGCGTGTAGTCCGGAATACAAAAGTTGGGAAGGTCCAAGAATCTGGAATACCAAATTATCAAATTATCCAAATGATCTAACCTCTAAATTTATCCTTAACGATTTTCCTAAATTTTGGAAATAGTCAAATGCAGATTATGATAATGCAGAAGTTTCAATTTACCGAAAATTTCATTTCCAGCTAGCCACAAATTCCATGGTTTGAATTCTTTGCTTTTGATACTTCAAAATTTCGAAATTTCAAAACCAGACCAATAATTGAGCCAAATTTTCACCCTTATTTATCGAGCTCGAAAAGAAAGCTTTTTTTTTTTGAAACGTGAAGAGTTTGACTAATCAAAAGTGGATCTTAACTTGCGATTGCATTCTCACACCCACCTTATAAAATTTTTCGATTTTGTTTTCGGATCCGAAAACCTGTAGCTCCTGCAATGTCAAAAATCCTCTCGGTTGAAAAGAGGGTGTGAATTTTCCAGCCTACAGGGGTGAAATTTGCAATTGTAAATTCTAAGCTATTACAAACCCCGCGTGTCACGCGCTGGAAAATATAATCGAATTTAATACTCCGCTTAGCGTTTCATCCCCCATATTCATCCGATTTTCAAAATTCTGGTATATACGTGCCGTAAATACGTGTTTCTCCCAAGCCACGTGCTGTCTGGAATAAATAAATCCCCATGAAACTCGTAGATCGTCGTTTAAAAAAGTAAAATACAGACGGGACCTAAAAATAAATCTCAGCTTCTCGGTCTCTTCCAATTTCTCTCCCTATCGCTTATTCACTCCAATCCTAAAATTGTCAGACACACGCGGGATTCGACATCGGGATTTGACGGGGTGAGTTCTTGCCGCGAATTCTGATCACCGGATTGTTGTTCAGGGTAGTTCGAGGTATTGACCCGGTAGGGTTTTCCTAGGGGCGGATAAGCAAGTCTCAAGATTTCGTGGCTTAAAAAAGAGAAAAAAAAAAGAAAAAAACCGAAAAAAACCAAAAAAAACGGATTTCCGACTGATGAAAATCGCGAAACGGATCAATTTCTGGCATAATGTCCTCCGCAACTCGTGTTTATGATAATGACGACTGGGTCTTATGGCCTTTTTACCTACCCAGTTTTGTAAATTACCCTTAGAAAATAATTCTCGTCTACCTTACGTCTCGTCAACCCTTCACCGCAGCTTTAGGAACCCCCGAAGTATATGTACATGGGCGTCAGCTGAATTTCTTATCTCGTTTCAATATAAGCCAAGAAAATACTCGAGCTTTCGCCGACTGCATGTGAATCTAGTATTTTATACTCGGCCCCAAACGACTTGGGATTATCATAATCATCGCTACCCCTGAAGGTGCCAAACCCTCAAGATCGCATTTTGCCAAAAAATTACACCCCACGAACTCGACGTTTTATTTTTTATGAAATGTCACCGAAAACTATCCGAAAAACACACGATTTTTCATCCTCGATGTATTCGCAGTGAAAATGAAAAGAATTGATGAATCAAAATCCAGAAATTTGAAGAGTTAAAGTGAAAGATATTGACTGATGATTGTCAGACTCAATATATCCTGGAAAAATTCATTTTTCTTCGTTTTAGATTCTTCGTTCTATAGTTCCGATAGCGATAGGCTTTGCTTTCTTCGTTTCCGAGCTTTGAAATCATTTTTTCTCATCTAATTTTTCATTTTTCTTTTCCTTTTTCCTTTCCAGACGTACAACATGGACGCCCAGGTTGGAGAATCATCGGCCTGTGCCACGGCCCTGCTTTGTGGGGTGAAGGCGAATTACGAAACTGTTGGACTCGACTCGTCAGCCAAATTCGAAAATTGTATTTCGAGTTTCAACGCAAAAGTCCCTTCGCTGATCACCTGGGCCCAAGAACAAGGTATGTAAAAATGCAAAAATTTCCCATTTGAAAACACGCGAAAATCCCTCTATAGGCTCCCACGTTTAATCGACATCCGATAAATCGGAGCTTTTTAATAGAATCTTGAGGATAAATTTTTTTGCGGTCTTTTTTTTTTCTTCTCTTTTATAGTCGACGTGTTTGAGTCTTTTAATTCTATAGTAGATAATTGAATTTAGCTTCACGGTTGAGACGGTAAATTAATATAACGAAATAAGAGAGAATTTCATTAGGGGTTAATCGATCGAATAAACCGCAATGAAATTTGTGTAAAAAAAAAAAATTACAAAAAAAAAGAAAAAAAACTCCGACCCATCAACGCGTGAATAAAAATTGTTATTTACTCTGAGAGAAGAGGATAGGAGAGGAGAGGAGAGGAGAGGATAGGAGAGTAGCAAACGCGATGTTTGATTTACATTTCAGCCGAGTTTCCGAGGTAGAGAATAGTTTGTAAACAAGAAATTCACTCGTTCCCTTCTCACTTCGTCTGACACACCACACCCCATTTTCATTCTTCGTTGAGTCTGGGGCGTCGCGTCGGTCGAGCGAAACTTGTAGATCAATAGAGAAAAAAAAAAAATGAAAACAAGAAAAGAAAAAAAAAAAAAAAATTCAAGAGAAGAGAAGAACACGCGAATTCTTCTCATTTTGAAATCTTTCGCACTCTTTCACGTATTTTACTGATATAGAATTATCAAACTCATTTCAACAACATTTTTCCAACAGTAACACGTACTAAAGTGTCAAAATCTTATATTTGAATCGCGAACAAGACTATGATAATTTGCATGACTATTCCAAAAAGGGCGTAAGTGACGAAAGATGCGATTTAAATGGCAAAAGAGGGTTCAATTTTTGGTTTTTCTTTTTCGCCATTCGATAGGAAAGAGTTGAAAGAAAAAAAAAAGCTCTTGTTTTTCTTCCAGGCAAAAATTCAATGGCATGACTAATGCAATAAGGGCCTATCCGTTAAAGATTCATGTTGTACCGAAATTTCTCTTTTATCGAAAGACATACGTTTTTAGGGCATACAAACGCATTTCCGACCAGAAAAGTTAATTTCTCGGTAAAACATGAATTTCTGGCGGATACGCCCTTCTGGCATTAGTAAAAGTGATTTTTTTTTCAATAAAGTTAATACCCGAAGGGCGTTATATCCACAAATTTTTCTCTCTTTTTAGCATTGACGGTCTTTTTCTTTCTATTTGCTATTTCAAAGCCTTTCTAGTCGAATGACGCTATAGAAAGAGAAAAAAAAAAAGAAAAGAAAAAATTTACGCCCTTCTGGGTTTGATAATTGCAAAAGAGCGTCGGTAGATCCCTTACGCCCTTTTTCAATTAGTCACGCGATATGGGATTCACGTTCCTGGGTTGAATTCCGCCACTTGACGCAAGGACTCGATTCATCTCGAACCCTTCGAGGTCTGATGAGAAAATTATTGCCTGATTTGGCTCTGCTAGTCTAGGTGAGCGATCAAACTGCCTACTGATTTCACGGGGCCATAGAAACCCGGATTTCGGGTACCCATTCCTAGATCCATTGATCTTGAATCAAGCGGTGAAATTCAAACGTTTGGGCTCACCGTTTCAAGGTGAGATCCAAAAAAATCGGCAATTCAGTCGAGGAAGGAGGAGGAAATGAAATTTAGAAATTCGAAAAGCGATGACGTAGTACTCGTTGGTGAGAATTTTTTTGACCAAGTTCAACGTCACGAGGGTATCAGGTTTTGATTTTGTATCTGGAAATAAGAGACAAGTCTCGCGAACCCGAGAATATCTGGGGGGTAGAAAAATTTTGCCCTTGCGAACAGCACGTGACCTACAGAATTTCATCACGTGGCAAAATATTGAATTCAACGGCTCGTTCCTCTTCTATACACCCAAAAGCATAAGATTCCGTAACTTGATCCCCAATTTTCTCAGCCATCTTATTTTTCTCACCAAACGAACTTTCCCTCTTACTTTACTTCTTCTTCGTCCTTTTCTTCTATTTTTAATCCTTCAAAATCGATAAAAAAATGTGCTCAGAATTTACCAAAACACAAAATTTCCCATTTTGAGTTTATTTTTGTCACATTTCCGTTCGATATTCATTTGAAAGAGACAAAAAATCAATTCTGCAAGCCGGAATTGAGCTTGCGGAATTTTTTAAACGACAGATTACGTCGAGTAGTGGAAAATTTTTGAAAATGGAAAAAAATGGCTGCAATTTTGGGATCGTATACTCGATCATGATGATCCTCCCTGCCTTTGAAAAAGGCCTAGAGTTTGCCATGTGTGAAGCGTATAGGTAAAGCACATATGCCGAGGCATAGGCATCGGTCTCTTCTTGGTTGGCTGAGCGTCCGTCTGGCTCATTAAGATTGATTGCCTGGTTGATTAATTGCGTGGTAACGTTGGGCACAGAACTTCCCCCCCTCCCTTCCACGTTTACCCGGACTGCAGAGGAACCCTTCTCTACCCTTCACATCCCTTAACTTCCCTTCACTTCCCTTTCCTCTCACTTTGCACATACCCGACGCCTACCGTCGTCCTTATTTCACCCCTTTAATGGCGCGAGCTTACGATCAGCTGCCCTTCGAATTGTCCGCTCCATGGACGTCGTCCTGGCGATCCATGAAGGCGAAGCTTCCAACCGCTGGAAGCTCTTTGCAGCTTCCAGCTAACCCCTTTGGTCAACGGGTTGTATAAGAGAAAGAGGAAGAGAGAGAGAGAGAGATTGAGAGTAAGGGTTGGGAAGGGTTGTCGTGGACTGGAAAGCATCGGGGAGTATTAGGCGACACCCAATGTACCCCGTTTCCCGTTTTGTAATTACAGGAGAAACGGCAAAACGGTGGAAATGCGGAATGCTTAAAGGGGTGGTAGATTATCTCACCTATCTCAGAGCTATAAGCACTTTCGGATGAGTTTTCGATCTATTGACGTCTTTGAGAGTGATTTGATATTCTTTCAAAGTCATTGGGAATTTTTGGAAATTACCAGTAGGCAATTCAGCGTCGAGGAAAGCTTCGAGGTAGTCGGTTCTCGGGTTCTGGAAGTCTCTGGAATTCTTTGAAATTCTTTGGGATTCCGTAGGGAGTTTTTGGAGATCGTTCGGAATCTTTTGGATTTTTTTAGAAGCCTGCAATTCTCTGGTAATCTCTGGATTTCTGTGTGTGTTTTCGGGATTCTTTGAAATTTCTTGAGATCCATTTTATTTTTTTTGAGATTCTTTAGAAGTCTGCGATTCTTTGGAAATCTGTGGAATCCTGCAAAATTCCTTACTATGTTTCTTGAAATTCTCACATGGACTTTCTAATTTTTTCAATCCCTTGGAATTAGCAAGAACTCTTTCACTTTTATGGAAATCTTTGGAATTCTGTGAAAGACTTTGCAAGTTCTTAGAATTCTTTAGAATTACGTAAAAGTTTTTAGGAATCTTTGGAATCCTTCAAAATTCTCAGAAATTTCTTGAAATTTGGTTTAAAATCCTTCCAAGTTCTGCAGTTCGTGAAAATTTTCCGTAATTTCGTAACAGTATTCGGAATTCTCCTGGGATTCTGCTGTAATGTATCGAAATTTTTCGAAAATTCTTTCAAACGCTTCGGGCGTTTTTTAAATTCCTCGAAACTTTTTGGGCATAATTATTCCGAATCCTCTGGAATTCTATGACACGAGAAGCTGCAATACTTTGTAACTTTTCGCATTCTTTTGAAATTCTTCGGATTCTTCTGAAATTCTTCAGATTCTTCTAAAATTCTTCGGAATTCCATAAAAGTCTTCAGCAATCCCATGAAAATTCCTTGGAATCTAGGATTTTTTGGTGTCGCAGAAGTTGTCAACCCCAAAATCAAAGCGAGCATCCCCTCGAACGTATCATATGAAGCTATCCCGTTGCAACGGGGTGGTAAAATTGCGGCTCGATAACGGGAGCCAGTTTCATATCGACGTCGGGATGACACGGATAAGCAAACCGCAAAAACCACGACGTGACCAAAAATTGCTCCCGTTGTTGTGCACTTTGAAAATCATTAGCCTCGTTAATACGTCGGAATAGGGAGGGGAGGGGGGGGGGGGGGGGGGGTTGAAACTGCGACGCTTTATATTTCGGTGAAGAACCATGAGGTATATATACAATATACATATATATATATACCTGTGGACTAATTATAACGATAAATTAGCCACCGTTCGGGGTTATATCAGAGGGTCGAGAAAAGTAAGTAGCCCTAGGGGGTGTGAGGGTATATGGGGGGTTTAAAAATCGGGCGAAGGGCTTTTCTAGATGAATTTTCACCCTCGGAATAGTACCGTGTGCCCTGCAGACTGAGCTTTTTTTTTTTCTCCTACAGGATTCAGAATATCGGGCAGGTTGGTTGGTCGGTCGCAGGTCCTATACTAAAACGACGACCTTAGACTTTGATGGGGAAACTTGATTCTAAATTTTTCATTACAGCCCCCGTGCCTCGCGGGGTCTCTGGTTATACAGGCGAACGAGAAAATTCAATGCCGCTTTGGTAGAAGGGGGGAAAAAACCTTCACTTTTTTCTTATTTTTTTTCTCTCTCTCTCTCTCTCTTTCTCTTCTTCTTCTCATCGTCCCTATATAAATTGACGACAAAGAAGACGTTTAAAATTCACTGCCATTCGCCTTGAAAAAGGAAAAAAAAAAAAAAAATGAAAAAGAAGATAAAAAAAAAAAAAAAAAAGGAACCTGGCTTCAGAACCACCTATAGGTACCTACCTGGAAAAAGCTCGTGCGGTGAACCAGAGTTTCACACTGCGAGTTTCAATCGGACTCTTCAGTTACTTTCGTCAAAAGATGTTGAATTTCATTTTTCTTCTTCTTCTTCTTCTTCTTCTTCTTCATCCCCTTCTTTTTCTTTTTCTTTTTTATTCTTTCCCTCCAAACCAGCCCTCGATTTTTACTTTCCTTTTCCTTTTTCTTCTTCTTCTTCGTCTTTTACTTTATATTTCATTTTTAATACTCGCGCTTATAAAGAGACGCCGTATATACTTCCTCGAACCGTCGAATGAACGGAGCGTGAACAACTTTCGGTCTCTTCGATCGTGGACGAGCTTGTTTTTTATTTTTTCATTTTTTTTTTTCATTTTATTTTGTTTTCATTTTTTTTTTTTCATATATTTTCGGTTAAAAACCTCAGCAATATATATACGTGAACCCGTGACGACGTTCTCTTTCGGGGTCTCTTTATTATTTTCTCAAATATATACCTACCTTTCTTTTCTCTTTTTTAGTTGGATTTTTATTCTGTTTTCTCCTTTTCTTTACTTTTCTTTTTTTTTTTTTTCCTTTTCTTGGCTTTCACAAATTTATCCTGGCTGTTTTCTTTCGCCTTCCTTTCGGCTATACCTTATATATATATATAGATATATTATTTTCCGGATTCTACTACGTTTCGCGTTTCGCCCTCGATCAGCCAAGTTGGACTTCCATTGTCCCTTAGCTAACCATAAGATTCAATTGGGATTCTTCGAGAATTGAGTTTATAATACGCTATTGAAAAGAAATTCTCGAAGGCTGAGGGCTAAGGGCTCGCTTTTCTCACTGGTTCAAATCTTTTAGCCCTTCTGTCTCTTCATTGGAAACGATTGGATTTCGTAAAGGCTTATGTAGGTATTTCTTTACCTTTCGTACTTTTATTTAGCTATTTTTTATTTATTTAATTTTGTTTTTCATTTTCATGGGGTTCGCTATAGTCAATGAATATTGAAAATCGATTTTATTTGTTGCGAAAACCTACAAAAATTTAAATTTAGCTTCATAAGTATGGCGATTTTTTTTTTATGCCCTTTATCGTCGTTTGTGAAACGACGGTTTTTGGCAGACCACGACGAAGGGATACGACGTTGTGATGAAATTTCAACCACACATTTGGAGGTCTAATTGATTTTAGGAAGACTTATGACTCAATTAGAAGTATCTAGACGAGCGTAGCTTTACTCCTTGTTTCAACCCTCGCGACGTGGCACGGTTGGGCTTGGTGATAATATTCGTTGGATGAAATGCCCCTTTTCGGCGACCCCATTACCCGGCGAATTCTCACCCGAAAGGGTAAAAGGCCTGGGTAATTACTAGGCGAATTACGGTCGCCGAGAGGATAGCCCGAAATTTTGTAACCCTTCACGGAGGTATATAGAATAGTCCGATCAAACGTATACCAGCTACTGTACGAGGAGAGCCTGGGGGATGGAATTGAAATTCCAAATTTCAAAAGCTGTGAAAGGTGAAAATCCAGAATTTTTATACTACTGACTCAGATTTTTTCAAAAGATTATTTCCATGAAAGTGTATGAGTAGCCAATTTGAACAACTCCGAATGGAAAAACACCGAATTAAAGGTTCAAAATTCCGAAAGCTAAAGATCCGAAAGGCCAAAACTCCGAATCAAGGAATTCGCGAAATGCAACGTCGTTTATTTCACAGCTTTGTCACGAGCTTCTCTTAAATTTGAGGATTTTTGGACTTCCTGAATTTTCAACTTTCGGATCTTTGAGCCGTCTGCATTTCGACCTTTCGGAATTTCCAACTTCTGAATCTCTAACGTTTCTAAAAACTCAGAATCCGCGTCTCAAATAAATTCGAAATTTTGACCGTTCGGAATTTTTGGAATTAGTACGTTTTTTTCACCACCCTTTGCTTCCATTGCGTAAATATCGCGAAGGTTTTACGTTACGCGAGACACGCGCGGAATACGTATAGGCCTACGTGATTTTCACCCCATCTTGCGAGGCACGAGGCCCAGGGGTTGAAAAAAGTAACGCGTGAAGCAGGTATATGTACGTACATATACCCAGCCACGACGTAAGTGATACATAAATTATAAATCCTGCGTCACACGCGTGAAGCAAAAAGCAAAAAACGAAGGGAAGAAATCCCTTTTGAGCTTTTTTCACTTTACAGATTATTATTCTCTCGCGTGCGGAAGAATCCCTCTTTTAAATCTACATACATTTACGCACGTCTAGCCATGTATGTATGTATGTATGTATGTACCTACCTTGTCGAAAAATATTCAATCTTATATCAGGTACCTGTTTCATAAATGTAGAGAACTTTTCCATTTTAAGCTATTTTTTCTTTTTTTTTTTTTCTTTGTTTCTATTTTCGCGTTTATCGGATTTGTATTTGCTAATTTTTTGTAGCAAAATACTCCGATGGATGAGGAGCTGGCTCAGAATTATAAATTTTAGGACAATTTCGAGTTCCTAGAAACGTTGAAGTTCAGAAATTAAAAATTTCGACTGATGGGAATGTGAAAAGCTCAAAGATCCTGAAATCCGAGACTCGGGAAGTTTAAAAATTCGAAAATTCATGGGGGGGCGAAAATCATCTGGAAACAATAAATAAACGACATTTTACATGCACGAGTATCAATAAGTTTCGAAATTTTTAACCTGTCGGATCTTCATTTTCAGCTTTTGAAATTTAGATGCTTCGGTATTTTGCAACTCCTTGGAATTTTTCAATTTGAAAGTTCAACCGTTCGGAGCTTTTCAAATTCCCAAAAGTCGAAAAAAATGGAATTAACGGAAAAATTCGACGGCGTGAAGGCAGGAATTAGAATCGAATCCATTCTGAGATATTCTTATCAACCTGCATGGGGGTTGTAAAATTCAAATTCGGTCCTATATCAAGGACCTCCCTAACGACCAATCAACGGTTACAAAAATTCGTTAAAAAAACTAATAATTCGCCTAATATGAAATGGCAATCCGATTCTACGTGTCAGAGGATGGGAAATGGCTGACGTCCACGAATAGACGAAGGGACGAAGACAAAAAGGAAGAGAGAGAGAGAGGGACACATGGGTCCAGGTATATAGGTATATATATATATATATATGTATACAAGCGAAATGAGACCCTGCAGAAGATCTTGGCGATAAAAGCGCCAGGACGATGCGATGGTTCGGGGCAGTCGAAAGGGGTCTTCAAATTTAGCACCAGCCTTACAAAGTCAGCGTTTAGTTATCGCGGCCCCATGTTTTTCAGTTATCGAAAACTCCCGCCCGCCAGTCGTCTATTCCGTATCATATTATACTAGCTAAGGCGCAAGGGCTAAACGCGACCCGTTCATAAACCTAACCGTTAATCTTTCTCTTTTTATTTCTCTTTCTTTTCCCCTTTTTTGATTTTACTTTTTATTTATTATTTTTTTTTTTTTTATCTCCTGCGATCCTCAGACACCTCATGAGTCCCTTTTCAACAAAAGGGGGAGAAAAATCGACTCAAGAATTCAAAAAATGTATAAAAAAGGGAGAATCATCGGAATTTTCATCCCTTAAAGTGACTGGATTTTTTTCACCCTTATTTCTTCGTTGTTTTTCGTCTAAAATCTATTAAATAATAAGGATACGTGAAACGAAATTTGGATATTCTATAGTTATATACTCTAAATATTTCCAAACCCCCACGTATCGCTACCCTTAATAAACGGAGGGAGGTTTTTCTTTTTCCTGCTCTTTTCATAATTTCTTTTTCTTTATTTTTCATGCCGTTGGTTGTAATCGGTTTTTTGGTTCTTTAATAAGAACCCCGGGTTCCCTGGCCTCGGGCCCTGGAGGCAGATGGATGTAGCAATACGGAAAGGAAGGGTGCCTAACGTAGTTTTCATCTTATATAAATTCCCAGGGCAGCTCAAACCGAGTCGGATAGCCTTAGCTTATACTCTGGCGAATTTCTATTCGGGGTTAGATAGACGTGGGTTAGGTGACCGTGATCTAGGCTCCCTCGCAAAAGGTTGCAGACTACATACCAAAATTTGCCAAAGAATATATCGTAGAGCGAAAAAGCAGGTCCGAGAAACTGTCGGAGGAAAATTGGACTGCTGTATTCTTGTGTTTGTATGTGTACATTGTACATATATACAAGGGAGTAGAAAAAAAAAGAGGAAAATATATAAAGAAAAAAAGATAAAAGGGAAGAAAAGGTCGTGGATTCACAAAAAGATCGACGAACAATTTTTTGTTTTTTTTTTTATCTTTTTTTTTGTTTCGTTCAAATCAACAGAATATCAAAAGAGTAAAAAAAAAGTATTCGCAACTATTCTCTCTCCGATGGATGAAAATATATCGGAGCTCTTTAAAGGGTCAACTTTCATTTTTTTTTTGTTTTTTTTTTTTTTGTTTGTAATTCAATTCCACCCAGACGATATGCCTGAAGGGATTCTTCCTCAGAAGAAAAAAGAACAAAAAAAGGATAAACATTTTTTTTAAATCAACTGAATATGTGAAACTGATCGGTTCTTCCTGATGTAATCGATTTTTCATGAATTAACAGTGTAATATCTCTAGAAGAGTCTCGTGAATTTGTTATGTCAATTTTTTTATCGAAAAGTTTTTTAGATACAAATTTTCAAGCCATTTTAAGTTTCAATTTTTTTTTCTTTTTCGAAATTCTGAAACAATTTTTCGACATTCTACATTTGATCTCGATCAGTTTTAGATCCGTCTCGCGTAATGAAGCCATTTTTTTCTATGTATATGTATGTATTTACGTACATGGTATTTTTTTTTTTTTTTTTTTATCATTTAAGAACATTGAAAATTATTTCAAGATTGAAAAATTTCCTCGAAATTCTCCAATACCATCGACACAATAAGAAATATGATAGAGAATTATGAGAGGAATTTCACTTCCCACGTAATTTAATCCATGTTTTTTATACACCAGTAGAAAATATTCTGCCAAAAAGGTTTCGAATCGCGTAATGGAGAATTAATTATTATATTCCTCGTCTCTCTCTTTCTCTCTCTCTCTCTCTCTCTCTTTGTCATAAATTTCATAAACTGAACCTGAACAGAAAACATTTCGGCAAACTTTCAGAGGTATATTATATATATAGAAGCTCTTTTTATTGAACCTAATTTATTAAAACGCGCGTTATACCGCATAAAGCCCATAAAAAAATATCGCTAATGAAAAAAAAGTTTTCCTTTTTTTTTTAAATTTGTTTCCGCATCGACTCACCTGTTAAAATTCTCTGATGATATACACGAAAAATCTCTGTTAAAATTCCTATAAATTTTACAAATTTTTTAACCAATTTTTTTATTTATAATCTCCTATTTCCCATTTTTAGAATCACCATTTTTTCCTTTTTCTGTTTTTTTTTTTTTTTTTGCCGATGAAAACGATCGCGTGTATAACAAATTCGTTAACGAAATTGCGTATGAACCGATGCGGTGTAATTATAAAATATTTAAATATTTTTGATAAATAAAATAGAGAGAAGGAGAAAAAAAATCTGATAAATTTGAAGAAAAAAAAAAGAAAAATGAAAATAATAACGGCGATTTACGCAATTTTTTATAGGAAAATCTACTGGGATTGTGACAACAACGAGAGTGACACATGCCACGCCCGCGGCGCTTTTCAGTCATGCGTCGAGCCGTTATTGGGAAGATGACGGTAAGGTACCACCGGCGTCCCGACGCTCCTGCAAGGACATAGCACGACAGCTTCTCGAGGATGAACCTGGTCGTAACATTAACGTACGCTCCTTACGTCGTTTACTTTTATTTCTTTTATACCCTTAAAGTATATATATATATATATATATATATATATATGTATGTAGTTACATAGGTATACCAAAAGCTGCTTGCTGCATTAAAGCTCCCCAAGGCTTTAACAATAATATATAGGTATAATATATATAGGTATATAGGTATATACATTATAAAGACGCCCAGTGAGAACATCAGGCGCTGATTTCACTCCTTGAACAAAAAAATATAAATAGGTAAATGCGGCAATACCGTAATGGAAGAAAATTATTTCAAATGCCGGAGACTTCGCGGAATATAAAGAAAATTTGAAAGATAAAAGGAATTTGAAAACGCGAGAGTAACTTCAAATTCGACTCAGATTTATCTATAGCTCGAAGAAGTCACGGTTTATTAGGGGAGAGTTAAATTGGAAAAAACCGCATGATAATCGGATAGTTAGGATGGAAATTTTGATTATTTTGTCAGTTTTGGAGTCCGCAATTTCGAATTTCTCTATATATCGAGATCGTATTTTTGGTAAGCGACGCAAAAAACCAAGCCACAATTTTGAACGAATTTGATTTCAGTTATCAGCGATTTCAGAAATGAAATACAAAAAAAAAACCTCTAGATAACACCAAGTTTCATCAGAAAACTCAAAAACCACCGAATCAATAGATTCAAAAATTGAATCAAACTCACATTCCGGTTGGCTCAAATCCGATCGATCAAAAATGGAAATAAATCATGAAACATCCGTTGATATGATCCGTTATTAAGTATATAATTCAGATAAAAAACGTATCAATTTTCAAATTATTTGCTTCTCCTGATAATCCAACATCTGCTGCACCGATAATATCGAAAATCCAATTAGTCTCGAGCTAAGATGCTTTAATTAGTTCTACGGATGAGAATAAGGATAGCAAATCGTCGGACGGTGAACCATTAGAAAATTTTAAAAAACTAAAATAAAAATAGAGTAAAAACCAAGATATAGACGTGATTTTTAATTACACCGGAGATTAAGACGAAGTATGTCTATATATCGCAGCATATACATTATACATATACCTATTTATAACGAACCTTTGAAATGAAATGTCAGCACGAGGTTGATCGATCACTAAAAATAAAATGAAACTAGACGTTTAATAGAACTTAAACGATTCAGGTTATGCTGGGAGGAGGTAGAAGGCACTTTGTACCAAAGGTTGCAATGGACCCCGAAGAACCTGAAAAAGAAGGACGACGTCTGGACGGAAGAAATTTGATAGAAGAATGGTCGCGAGATCGTCGTCTCCGAAATATACCTTCGGAATATGTTTGGAATAAGGAGCAATTGGAGAACGTGGATCCTCGTAAGGTCAACCACTTACTTGGTAAGCCATTCTTAATTCCCTTCCCGTTTTATATACTAGGTATATACACCTTTAATCACTCTACGATAGCCGCTAACAACAACAGCTGGAATAACAACCTCCTTAGCTATCCCATCTTAAGCCCCTAAGAACCCCCGAAATTCCCTGCCCAATTCCAACTAAAAGCTCTCATCATCCCAGCTGATACGTGCGTTGAACACTTCGTCTTCCCAAAACTTGACTTGCGCTCCAAGTTGTGTTCCTACTTTTCAACCCTCAAGGGCTGAAAGATCAAATTTCGAATTGAGACAGAACAGCCTCGAAATTCTACATATATACACACTCGTGCATCTTAAAAACCATTTTCGAATAACTGTATCTTCTCTTTAAATTGGGGACATTTTTTATAATTAAAAGTGGCGATAGAGGGTTGTTTAACGAAGAAAATCCGATATCATAGACCTCTGTACCTTGAACCCTTACCGAGTTAGGCCAATTCTAACGAACTTGTGCACTTTGTGCTGTGACCACGATTACAGACTCACCGTTTGAGATAATTTGATGAAATTTTCAGAACACGTGCGGCAGATTTCACACTATGACATCATCAAGCAGTTTTTTCATGTCTCTATTACTTTGAAGGATATTAATTTCTTTCAAGAAGCTTAAGCCTTGTCTTTCATTTTTTTTTCTTCATAAGTGGCTAAAGGAATTCCCAAAAATACTAAAAACTGAAATATTGCAAGACCGTTAGTTAATGCGATGCCTGCATTTTTTTCAATTTCAAATCTTGTTAGAAATTAATTTTTGGACTATTGAAACAGCTGGAATCGTGGTCACAAGATGAAATGTACAAGTCAGGTGAAACTGGCGTTCCGTAACCGCAGCAGCAGAATAAGGTAAAAAAAATCGCTGCTGAGATGGACGGGAAACTCGCATCTGTCCTTTCGAGTCGTGTTAAGCGGACGAGGCATTTTCCCCTTCGCGAAAACGTCAGGATGAGAATTATTTCGTCGACAGGACGACGCGACATGGGGGCGAAAACTTGTATCGCATACCTACCTATACCTAGCCCGCGTGTCGTAGAGCAAACAGAGTAGCTCTGACAGTTTGGAGTAGTGCAGTTCGTTGTGTAGTCAGACGAGCGTTGCTAGTTCGGTGTTGCTTTATTCCAGTAGCGCAGTAGAGATGAGCGTTCGTGGTCGGACGGGGATTTCAGTAGTAGATGCCAGGGTTGCTCCGCCCGTGAACGACTCTTCTCTTGGCTAACGATCAACGGCGGAATAAACTAGAACTGTCGGCCTCCTTTAGCCTGTGGCGAAATACACGCGATTTTCTTTTGGGAGGAAAACTCACTTGCTTATACTCAGCGAATCTTCGTCATGAAACTGTCTTGGAATTTAATATCAATATCAACACGTAGTCGCAGAGAAGAATTTTAAATGACCTGATCGTTTGGGCTGGAATTGTAGCTCCGAATTCCAAAAGTTCCGAACGGCCGAAAATTCCGAAAGATCGAAATGCTAACAGTTTAAGGCAATAGATTATCTCAACTATCTAGGAGCTGTAAGTAATTCCGGATGAGTTTTCGATCGCTCGACGTCTTTGGGATGGTGATTTGATATTTTTTTCAAAGTCACTAAGAATTTCTCGAAATTACGAGTAGGCAATTCAGCGTCGAGAAAAGCTTTGGGGTATTCAGTTCTCTGGCTCTGGAAGTCTCTGGAATTCCTTGAAATTCTTTGGGATTTCGTGGGGAGTTTTCGGAAATCGTTCGGAATCTTTTGAAATTTTTTAGAAACCTGAAATTCTTTGGCAATCCTTATGGAATTCTGTGCAAGTTTTCGGGATTCTTTGAAATTTCTTTAAATTCATTTCATTCGTTTGAAATTCTTTGGAAGACTACTATATTCTTTGAAAACCTGTGAAATCCTGCAAAAGTCCTTGCCAGTTTCTTGAAATTCTCACACGGACTTCATCATTTTTGAAATCCCTTAGAATTGCAAAAAACTCTTTCACTTTCATGAACATTTTTTTTTAATTCTGTGAAAGTCCTTAGAATTTTTTGAAACTTTGTAAAAGTCTTTAGAAATCCCTGGAATTTTTCTGGATTATTCAGAATTTCTTGATTGCGGGATTGAAATTCGAACCGGTTAAAATTCCGAATGAGGGGAAATAATTTTTCGAAAAACTGTCATTCGCTAGTAGAAAAAAATCACAATTTTAACCTTTCGCAGCTTTTGAAATTCCTAAATTTCAGTCCCACCTCGATCGTTTGAGTATAAAAGGTGGATTTTTCGTGACTTTTAAACGCAACGTTGGATTTTCGTAATGAAACGAGTGCAGAGATTGTGGTGCAAGCCACGAGATGGTATTACGGTTCAAATCTCCGGGTAAATCTCGCGTTCGAAACTCACTCCCAGTTTTGCTTCAGAAGAGTGGCTGGATGTACAACCAAGAGAGCTTACATAACTGGAGTAGGAAACTCGGCGATAATCTCTTCTTCAGTATATAAACCTTGCCGCATCACGTCAAAACGCCCGCGATTTTACTCCGACTACTTTATTGTGCGCCACGTTATATGCAAAATGAATTACTGCTTTATGTTTCACTTACCACGTTATGCCCCGTTACTCCGAGTCATATTTAGCCTTCTATTCAGCAAGCCCCCCTTCTCAACTTGGATATACACGAGAATTTAATAATCTGCTACTTACATTGGATTATACCTGAATGCAGACATTCTGTAGTCAATGATGCCCGTCCGATAGACCCTGGTTCGTTGAATAGACCCAGTTTTATTCACGTCGATATTCTATACGCGTTTTATTCGAATTTCATTGCTCTCCTATAGGATGGAATTTCTACCACTCAATTTTACAACAAGTTAACCAAAACCCCAGTTTCCTGTCTCAATTCTAACCACTGCGGTAATTTTTCTTTACAATTTCAACGAAGCTGGCTTTTCTGAATATATTTCAAACTTGGCAATCCAGGGATTAGATTGTTTTAAATCTCAACAATTTTCAGGAAATTTCTGCCACCGTATAAATAAAAATCATGCCAAGTTACAGATTTTTTTAAACGAAGTACTTTGATCGAGAGAAGAAATAGTCCTGGAATTTCTAAAAAAATTCTACACTATTTTGAAACGGAAAAATTTGAGGGCGTGCAGGCAAGACTTGGAATCGAATCCATTCAAAGACATTCTACAATTCATGAGAGCATCAAAATCAAAATTTGACTCAAGGAAACCAGTCCAAGTTGATTTCTGAAATTAAAACTAGTCCATAATTCATTTTCGATTTTATTTCGTAACGAAATGAGCTCTCAACATCCTTAATCGGTCCAACGGTGCTCCGAAATCCTTACGACCCAGTTTTTGGGAAGAGAACATTTCTTGTTCATGTGAAATGAACTTTGGTTGAAAAATTAATTGATTCTGGATAACTTGGTTCCAAACTAGCTGTTTCCTTCCCTTTCCTCTTGAGGACCAGCCTGTACCTTAATGAGATTTTCTGAATTTTTTGGCCTGCGCGTATTCATTTTGAATGGAAAAAAAAAATCAAAATAAAAAAAAAAACGTGTGAAGAATTCATTTCTATGGGTTTTTTTTTCACGTATTGGTCACGCACACGTTCGATGGATCCGTTCAATGTGAGTGTATATGGGTGAAATTCTCAATCACGCGTGTTTATTCGGTGGGTAGTGAAAAGTCATTGAATTGAAACGAACTATAGATATACCGTGGCGAAATGCGGGTTCGGGGGTTTATTTGTCATTCTACGCAACGACGGCTTATATATTACCTCAAACCAATCTCAGCTGAACCAGAAAACGCGAATCTGTGGATGACGGGCTTCTTGCCGTAGCCGGAGGCATGGGGAAAACGTCGGTTTAAAGAACCATTATCATTTCGTTAACCGCATTTCGCAAATTTACATGCGAGATTTTATTTTCTTTCACTTTTCGTTTTTTTCGTACGTATACCCACAATTCGCCCTACTTCTATATATACTATATATGTATATACCCAAGAATCTTTCTTCGCTTAAAATCTTTCGCTCAAACCTGCGAGATGAGATGGAAAGTATTTTCCAGTCTCATTGTCAGAAATGAGAAGCTTTTTCGAATCGAGCTCTAGAGTATGACGAATGTTCCCGTTTCTTGTGATGAGCAATTTGTAAATTTTGATTTTACGATTCAGTTTCTCTATATTCGAACTCAAAGTATTTGATTTATTCACATGACTTACTGCCGCTCAGAGGGAAAATCAGAATTTTGATTCCAGTTCCAAAATTGTGGTGGCTGACGGATGACCATTTGTTGGAAAATTTGAAATCGTTGTCAAAAACGGTTTCAATGATTTCGTACAAAATCCATATCGCGTGACTAATCGAAAAAGGGCATTCAAGACAATAAATGCGATTTGAAAAGCCAAAGGGCGTATAATTTTCGGTTTTTTCGCCTTTCGATAGGAAAAGGGTTGAAACGAAAAAACTAAAAAGTCGAATCTCTTTTTTTTCTCAGCCTAATTCCTAGTCGAATGACTTAAAAAAAAAAAAATGCCCTGACTTGAAAATTACAAAAGGGCGTAAATATGTCACTATTAGGCTCTTATTTTCCATTAGCCACGCGATATTTGGTCTACAGCTGAATTTTTTCAGGAGCAATTCATTCAAGAGTCGATTGACCGCTGACTGATTTTGAAAAATCTAAAAATACCTAAAGAGTGACGCAGGAACGTTATAGTTCGGAATTGATATTCCGGGGAAATTTGTCTCTCAAATTCGTTAACCGAAAGCTATATAGAATATGTGCGATGAAAAATAGTACGTGCTTCATCGTCCTTTCCCAAAATCGTCAATTTTTAATGACAACTGACAGAAATGTTTAAACAATTTTCAGGATTATTTTCCTACTCGCACATGGACTTTGACGTCGATCGAAATACAAACGGAACGGGGGATCCCTCGTTGACTGAAATGACGATGAAGGCCCTTCGTATACTGATGAAAAATCCTCAAGGATTCTTCCTGTTTGTCGAAGGTAAGTGAAAAACAATCATAAACTTACCGTCCCTCCTCGAGATACAGGCGTTATTTCTCTTAATAATTCACTCTAGAGCTATACAGGGTAAACGTTAATTGACAGTGAATTTGCAAGGGTGGAGGGTAAAATTAAACGCCATTTTCTCAACCCTTAAGTGTCGTTCACTTAGTATTCGCTAACTAGGAATGTTTTATCAAAAGTTTGCGACATTTCAAACTGCTCTAATGTTAACTAATTGTTATTCATTCAAAAAAATAACTAAGAATCTACTTACTACCCCTAAATACGTCCTGAGGGATGTTTAGTCGAGTTGAATTGCCGCTTTCTATTCTATTCTCTTGTTGGCAAAACCTCGTAATTTGCAACGTACTCGCGTTGGTTTCCCGGAATCGGATCAAAGAACGTTTTACGTGTATATTTTCCTATCTATTTCTCTCAAGGGAAGAAAACTCGTAGACAGAGGGTTTGTTTCCAAACGTTATTTAGCATTTCACATCCGTTTGTAAGCCAAAGCAAAAGTAGACAACAGGAAGCTGGAAAAGACGAATTGCCTCGTCATCAGTTACATTGTGAATTTTTTAAAGTCATGAGAAATCAATTCGTTTAAAATAAAGTATATTTAAGAAACAGAGATGTTGAATCTTCACTTTTGAAACGAGACGCGACTTATAACGATGAAAATCCTTAACTTGTGATACTCTCAAATATATCTCCCAGTCGTCGATAAAAAATTTTCTTTTTTGCAAAAGTATCCGAGCTTATGGATCTACATGGTATTCCTTTGCTCAAGTGTTTCCGGAGATATAGATATAGAAAAAAAAAAAGAAAGAAAGAAAATTAAAAAAAGAAAAGAAAAAAAACTTCCTACCTTTCGCTCGAACGATCATTTCGTTCTGTTTGAAATTGGGAAAATTATGGATTTCATTCTGTGTTTCTTTTTTTTTTCTTTCTTTTTTCTTCTTTTCTTATACTTCTTGCTTCGGGGAAACTTTGCAAGACTTGAGCTTTAACGTGGTATATAGATATAAATATATCTGGGGAAAAATATCATGTAATGGTGAAGATGGTCGCGCGAGAGCTAACTTTCAAAGTGAAAACTTCAAAGAACTTTCAAACCGAATATATGCCTCGTCAGGTTAATATGAAAGCCTTGCGGAACGAACTTGGGGAGAAATGATATTCTCGAAAATTCATTTTTCTCATTTCCTTTACACTCAGGGCCCTCGTCGTTATATTAGAGACCCAGGCATGGCTCCCTTCAGAATCGCCTCGTAGCGACAGAAGCCGCTAACTTTTCCGAACCAGCGCCTATCTATATAGCTATATGTATAACACCCACCGGTTTTTCATTGTCAAAAAAAATTTCTTCACTTTCACCCATTACCAACTTCTCTATATACCTACCTTCCGTAATCAGAAAGAAATTATAACAAGAATGCAGAGTAGAGTGAGTATACTTTGAAAAAAAATGCAATTAAACTGTAATTTGAACTTGCGTGTCAATTTTATACTCAATATTGTCAATTTTGGAAAAGTAATTTCCACTCGCTTTTCTCAGGGTGAGATTGAGGTTTTACATTCCAAAAGTTATCCAAAGGGTCGAAATTCCGAATTTCTTTCAGACGCGATTCTGAGTTTCTCTAGAAACTTTAAAGTTTAGAAGATGGAGATTCCGAAATGTCGAAATGCAGACGACTCAAAGATCCGAAAGTTAAAAACTCAGAAAGTCCAAAAATCCGCAAATTCAAGGAAAGCTCGTGACAAAGCTGTGAAATAAACGACTTTGAATCTCGCGAATTCCAAGATTCGGAGTTTTGGCATTTCGGATCTTTAGCTTTTGGAATTTTGAACCTTGGGTGTTTTTCCATTCGGTGTTTTTCAAATTGGCTACGTAGACTTGAGGGGAAATAATCTTTCGAAAAACTCTACATCTTCGGTATAAAAATTGGAAATTTTGAGCTTTTTCAGCTTTTGAAATTCGGAATTTCAATCCTGTTCCATTTTCTCGAACTAGGTATTTTTACCGGGTGCTAACTTAGAGAATAATTAGTTCTTAATTGAAACAAGGTGGTAGAATCGACCACGCACATCACTACAACAATGCTTATCGTGCCCTGGACGAGACCCTGGCTCTTGAGGAGGCAGTTCGTGCCGTCATGGACGAAGTTGACCTTTCGGAAACGTTACTGTTGGTGACAGCCGACCACTCCCACGTATTAACTCTGGGTGGTCTAGCAACACACCGTGGCAACCCCATCCTGGGTGAGTATAGTCTACTTCTACCTCTACCTCTACCTCTACCTCTAGCTCTAGCTCTAGCTCTAGCTCTAGCTCTAGCTCTAGATTCGATCTGATTATTCGCGGTGGATCGGCGCAGGCCAGAGTTACAGGATATATCATTGAATAGGATTCAATCCACCTATCCTGATGTATATCCGCACATTATATTGTTGCAAATTCGAACGAGACGTTCCTGCAGTAGATAGTAAATAGAAAATTTTTCAAATAACTTTTTACACCAACGACATATATAGGACAGGCCAAGATTTGAATCTGCAGGTAATGGCTACACGTTCGATCTATTTGTCGAGGAAAATAGCCAGTCGATTTGTGCACAGCCTGCAGCAGGTTACATATATATATATGCGAATCTTGAATCATATACCTTATCCGGTGGACTAAGACCTGTAAATCCAATTCATGTATATATACATATGAATATGTATTCCCTGGTGTAAATATGTATGGGTACATGAATATTGGCGATTTTATTCCGCACCCCAACCCTTTCGAAATCGTGTGAACGACTATTGGAAGGTATACGTGGTCGGACTTACACTTGATTGTGAGATGTCAGTTTCCAAATAATCGATTTGTCCAGTTTGCAAAAAATGATCAATGATTCGGTGACTGGAGGGAATTATTGTGAAGATGTCATTATGTTACGTCGTGTCAGGCAGTACTAAACGGATCCACATCTATATTTCTCGTCTTTATAGGATTTTCGAATCACGTATTTTCATACACGGATTTTATTTGATAACAGCATCAGTTTTCTCGGTGAAGCACGTTTAGAAATTTGAACCATCTTCTAAAGTAAAAACAAGAGTTTCAAACAGTCGTATATCTCGAGAACGAATCAATGGATTTTGACGATTTTAATCTTCATCGATAGCATTCGCTCCAACTTAGAAATTTCTAAGTTGGAGCGAATCATGAAATCGCATTTCTATATATTTGATATGTATGGATTATAATATACCCTTTTCAATCTACTCCACGATGATGATGTCTCTTTTCCGATCAACTCTATTACCAATTCCAATCATCTCCATATATCCACTTGACCATCGGATCCCTGAAATTCTTTCTATTTTTCTACCAGATTTTCGGACAACATCGTCAACATGATCATTCCACATCTATATATGCTCCTGTACATACTAAACGGAGAATTCGCGGACAATTTCGTAGTCTGCTGATTCACGTAATAATAAATCTATAAGTATGAAGACGATTCGTAATCAATCAAACCAATTTTCAAAAAAAAAAAAACAAAAAAAAACCCAAAAGCAAAGGAATAAAAGAAATTGAAAACCCTGCTGTATATGGTAGATGTTCAAAGATCGCCGAGAAATTCGTCAGAGGTCAGATAAGAGAGATTCTTTACCGCATTGCCGAAGCTTTGGAGAATCGTGATTCGCATATAATTAATTATAAAGCTTTCAGTTCGACGAACTGGAAAAGCCTAAAAGATATGCACACGTCTCGTTTGAAATCGTATACGGACGTATTGTTTGTCGATTGAGAAACGGTCTGGTACGTAATTTCTCTGTGTATACGAATCGAATCTCTGACTACAGAGAGAAATCGAGAAAGAGAGAAAGAGAAGGAAATGGTCTCTTGGTGGAAGTCAGAGAGTATGGAGAACAGTCGATCCCACACCCGGGTCTTTAATCTTGTCATTGCACGAAGCCGGGCGTGAAATGAGTTAATTAATCCAACATGGGTATATGTTATACCCGTGACAACCTTTGCCTATGCTGAAACCAAATCCAGGAATATCGTGTCTCCTCAGTCGAATGTGTCAAACGTTTCTACGTCTGTCTACCGATTCGTCGTATAGGAGCTTATAGACGAATGGAATTTAGCATAGACGGTGTCTGATTCCTAAATTTTCTAGGCATTCCTGCGTAGGATTTAACATTCCGACGAAGGTATCTGGCTGGTATTTTTCGAGGAAAATACGTCACAAGGAATTATCAAAGATCCGCAAGTTCCTCTCCAGTTTTTAACTGGAGATTTGTTATTAGTTTTAATCCTGTTCGTAGGTTTTCACTAACTTTTACAAACTGCAAAAAATTTATACGTTTTTAGACATCGATCGTCCGGAATTCATCAGTTTTTTGAAAGAATTTATCGGTTGGGAGATATATTGACGGACGAGAAAAATTGCCACGTTTTGTTAAATTGGAAGTAATGATTCTGTGTACAAGATTGAAAATCGACCTGTCACTTTTTATTATATAGGAATTGTTTGTGATATTCTAATGATACGAGCAAGTGAATCGGAGCCAGCCCTAAATCTTCCCAAGCAGATATTTCAAGTTTGAGCAATAAAAAACTACTGCATCGATTTCATTCTAAAATTCAGTCATTTCTAAGTTGGAGCAAATGCTATCGATGAAGATCAAAATCGTCAAAACCCGTTGATTCGTTCTCGAGATACGACTGTTTGAAATTTTTTCTGTAAAATTTAGTTTGCTCAATTACTCGAAAACTAGTCGACCGATTAAATCGAAAATCTAATCAGCTCCGAGTTACGAGGAACCTCATCGATCGATACGAAAATCATGAAAATCCGTCGATTCGTTCTCAAGATATCGTCGGATAGAAAATTCTTCCTGATTCTCTGGACCAGAAAACATAGAGATCTTGTAAAAACTCGACTTTAATTAATTTCCGGGGTGATTATAATAACATCCCTCTTCTCAGATAAGCGGGAACTTAAAAATACAGTCTTTACACCAAATTGTTCACCGTATATTCCCATAACTGTTTCCTTTTCCCGCGCTGATATGTAATTATATTACTTATTCGATAAAATCAGCCAAGCGTTTTACACGCCTGATATACGTAAGTACATCTGATAACGTTGCGTCTGATGAATTCAAATATACGAAGACGTATGTATGTACATAAAAGGGGGTATTAATTATCATCCAGCTTACCCTCAGACTTAACAATGCACATTTATACATATTATATGCATCATTCTATATATGTATACAGATATACATGTATACAGAAAAGCGTACGTATAATAATAATAATGATGCGGGTATTTGCGTTGATGCGGGTTATATGTATAAGTAAATGCTCCTTATTTGTTGTACAAAATCACAAAGGGAATTCTACCAACTCAATGGTTACATGTACATACATACATATATACATTATACGTACAATTGAACCTGTATAACACATATCCAACATATCCAAGTCCACATCTACGTGTATCTATATACGCCAAGGGATGATTTCAACTCTAAAGTTTGAATTACCTACCTTCGTCATAGAATTGCGCAAGAAGTTTCCCAGAGCATCGTGTACGGAATTAAGCTTGTCGTTTTGATCTATAGTACCTCGCCTATGACATTTTAGCCCCTTTATATCCAACTCGTACGACGTAGTACATCCACCCTCTATTTCTATTTGTCTTTCTTTCTTTTTTTTTTCTTTTTTTCTTACTTTACTGCCTAGTCCGGAAAATAGGTACCCCAAGCAAC
The DNA here is from genome assembly GCA_963989295.1 of Ametastegia equiseti. Classification (NCBI taxonomy): domain Eukaryota; kingdom Metazoa; phylum Arthropoda; class Insecta; order Hymenoptera; family Tenthredinidae; genus Ametastegia; species Ametastegia equiseti. Next base: position 14,345,838 of record OZ022398.1, read on the forward strand.
TATTTTACTTATACGATTCCAGCCTGGCAGAATTATAGGTATATAGTATATTAGTATTTTCTAAATATATATATATATATATGTGCAATTCCACGTCAGGCGGGCCACTTTTTTGGGTCGTAATCACCGATTTTGATCTCCATCGAGGATTTTGTACTACTCATGGATGTAAGTCTCTGGGCCGAACCAAAAGCCAATATGCGACTCTGTTGTCTTCCTAGCGGAGGTTGAAAAAGGCCGTTTTTGCGCGCCAACTTCTCTTCGGCGGCTGATATCTCAGTTGTTTTTGGAGCAAAGTACCAAAGTATATAGTGATTCTTGTAGCTATTTTCACACGCTTTCCGGTGATTATACTGACATCGCTCCCAAACCAAAATTTGGCAGTCAAAAACGGATTCAAAATAAAATTTTCATTTTTCAAAAAGTTCGCCCATTTTTAAAATTCTGTTTTTTATCTCTAAAAAAGGTTCAAGGTATCCCTTACACGTACCCGAAGTGGCAAAGTGGGCCGTTCTTTCGTTGGTTTTTTATCTGATTTTTTTTGGATATAATCTGGTTTATTCTGATTAAAAAAATTTTTTCGTCACGCATTTCAATTTTTTGAAACAGTTTCTCCGCATGACGAGCTCGTTTCTGGTAATTGGAAAATGTTCGGGACGAAATTGACAAAAAAAAGAAAAAAAATTGAAAAAACCTGAAAAAAATGGTGGAAAATTCGACTAAAACTTGGATAAAAAAACATCGGAAAAGAGGCCCACTTTGCCACTTCGGGTACATGTAGGGGATACTTCGAACCATTTTTAGAGACAAAAAACAGAATTTTCAAAATGGGCGAACTTTTTGAAAAATGAAAATTTTATTTTGAATCCGTTTTTGACTGCCAAATTTTGGTTTGGGAGCGATGTCAGTATAATCACCGGAAAGCGTGTGAAAATAGCTACAAGAATCACTATATACTTTGGTACTTTGCTCCAAAAACAACTGAGATATCAGCCGCCGAAGAGAAGTTGGCGCGCAAAAACGGCCTTTTTCAACCTCCGCTAGGAAGACAACAGAGTCGCATATTGGCTTTCGGTTCGGCCCAGAGACTTACATCCATGAGTAGTACAAAATCCTCGATGGAGATCAAAATCGGTGATTACGACCCAAAAAAGTGGCCCGCCTGACGTGGAATTGCACATATATATTGTACATGTGTGTAACCATAAGACACGCGATTTCTTTTTATCGCTACTTTCTGATTCCACCGGTTTCATGTTTCGGACTAATCTCTTTGTATACCTATACGTCTATGGGTATAATATGTAGGTATACGATATATACCTATCCTAGGCCCGCAACTGTGTCGTTACTCCTTCGTATATTACCTTCGTACATTTTTTATTTTTATATTTTTATTCTTTTTCTTGTTCACTCTATTTTTTCCTCTTCATTTTCTATTTTCATCTTGGTTTTTTTTTTCTTTGTTTTTTTTTCTCTGCAGAAACGATCAAATCTACGTTGACGAGTTACGGTGCCACGCAACCTACCCCTATAGCTGGTACACATTATTTCTGTTCCTGATTACCCCTTATTGTTTGATATTTCATCTACTATTCATGTGTGTATGTAGAGATACCGCCACTTTTATTTACTGGGAGAAGAAGCGGAATGCGATAGAAAATATGACTGTAATGTTATAGAATTTTGACGAATATTCACGATTTTACATCCCTAGACGTATAAAAATCAATGGTTTCATTTAGGTACTGCATACATAGAGTGATTCAGGAATTTTCGAACGATCGCAAACCCATTGGATTTGCGAATTATCATCACTTTGGATTTTCGAATTGATTTTTTTTTCATCGTGGCTCGATAGTATCGGATACCTCTGAATTTTTTCAAATTTTTCCAGCCTCTGGCTCGTTAGTTACGATTTTTGATTTTATCGTACCATCGAAGCGAGATTAAAGTTCTGAATTCCAAAAGTTCGGAATGGTAAAAATTCCGAATTTATTTGAGACGCGATTCTGAGTTTCTAGAAACACTAGAGTTCAGAAGTTCGAAATTCCAAAAGGTCGAAATGCAGACGACTCAAAGATCCCAGAGACCAAATTGGCAAATTTAAGGGAAGTTCGTGACAAAGCTGTGAAATAAACGACGTTGCATTTCGCAAATTCCGAAATTCGGAGTTTTGGCCTTTCGGATCTATAGCATTCGGAATTTTGAATCTCCGGTGTTTTTCCATTCGGAGTTTTTCAAATTGGCTACGTAAACTTTCGAGAAAATAATCTTTCAAAAAACTGTCAGTCTCTTAGTATAAAAATTCGGAATTTTCACCTTTCGTAGCTTTTGAAATTCGGAATTTGAATCCCACCTCGTATCATCACTCGAAATTCCGCTCGTCGAAAGCTTTAGGCGACTCTGTAAAGGTCCGGCTACTTTTTTCTCTGTAGATATAATAGCCCGTTGCACGGCTCGCACACATATATTTTATCATCATATTATGCCTGCCCAACGCGTATGAAAAAGGGTCGACACGCCTGATGGGGCAATCGCTTTATACGTTCCGTTTATTTTTCCCTACAGGCTCAGACAGCAAGGTCTCGGACCTCGATGGAAAACCTTACACCACTCTTCTATACAGCAATGGACCTGGCCACACCGAACCAAGGTCCGCTCTTCGCGAGGCTGGAAAGGACTCCATACAGGTAAAGAATCGCCAATTTTCCTACCCCATTTTCTTATTCTGGACATTTTTACGAGAAAAACCTGCAATTCTCTCAGAAATCGGTTCGGAAATGACGAGAAATAGCAAAAGGACATTCTTCAAATCGGTTGAATCATTTCATTTTGTTCTCCAAATCACAAATTGATTTCTAGCGATTCCTCGAATTACCTGGAGTCAAAGAATATCTTCCTGAGTCGATAAAAATGATCAGAAATCGATGAAAAATTGTCCGAAATCAACAAAAATCGTCAGAAATCGATATAGAAATCGTCAAAATTCATTACTATCCCGCAGACTCATTGTCAAACAATTTCATGACAATTTCTTAATGATTTCCAATGATTTCTTCGTAACTCCTCGCAGTTTGGTTGGAAATTTTGCGTCATCTTGATCTCGATTTACATACATACATACATACAAACATACCTAATTGACTTTTTCGAAAGATGAAAGATCGTGTCGTCGGGTCGTTAGAGACGAAGATTTCGAGTTTAGATTGCAAACGTATAGGTATACGACTCGATTCCTATGTATTATTTATCATCAGTATATACCCAGTACGTCACGGTAATATTTCTGAGATTAGATGTAAGTTGGATTATACCGGTATACGTATATATATGTTGCTAGAGAATTTTCCTGCTCCTGGTTTGATAATTTGATCGTTATATTCATGGAAGGAATACATTAGCATTGAATTAATGTTACGGTCTTATTAATTGCAGCCCCTTCATCACACCTATATAGAGATATATTAATTATTTTTAGAACTCAGATAAGGTTTCAGCAAAACTAACTTAGCGTGATATACAATATATATACTATAACGCATGACGTATGTCTTGATAGAACGTCAGGGGTTTTCCGGTCTTTCAATTTTCCCATGTCATATGTATTGTATACCGAAATAAAGTCATACAAGTATTTTTTAACCCTTAGTGGCCACCATGGGTGAATTTTACCCAGGCCTCGTTTTGGGTAAAAAATATTCAACAAATGCATTGGTTACGATTTTTGTTCAGCGAAAAGCTGAATTTCTCGCACGTTTACCTTCCAGATAAATCCGCATTCATTTCTACTCCAAAATCTATCCTCTTCACACGTTGAAATAAATACCTGTTTTCAAACGTGTACTATGCCACTATTTTTTTCTTAGAAGTACCAAATCTGACGAGTACTTCAGTTCAAATTTGACTTGAAAATATTTAAAATTCAAATAGTTATGATTTTTTTTTAATGAAAAGATGTATTTTTCGACAAATTTGCCTATTTACGATTTTTTTTTTAAACATGTTGTGATTTGAATTTTGACGTAACAACTTTTCGCACATGTTTTAGAATTGTCAAAGTATTTTCAGTATTCTTTCTATCCCGATCGGACTGATACTTTTCACACGGCAATCGTTTGAAACTTGGCTCGGTAAATCTCACCCAGTGTGACCACTAAGTTATATTCTACAGAGGTGTGGCTACGAAGGGTTAGAAACGTATATATATATATATATACATATTTTATTTGAGCTACTGGAACAGACGTCTAATCAAAATTCTCTCTAACGAGTTAACGGCGACGACGTCGGCGACCGGGACCGGGACCGGGACCGGGACCGGGACCGCGACCGGGACCGGGACCGCGACCGGGACCGGGACCGCGACCGGGACCGGGACCGGGACCGCGACCGGGACCGGGACCGCGACCGGGACCGGGACCGCGACCGGGACCGGGACCGCGACCGGGACCGGGACCGCGACCGGGACCGGGACCGGCACCGGTGACCGGGACTGGCATGGGACGACGGGTATGTTTTTATTAATTTTTTTTTTAAATATTTATTGATTGACATTCATTTATTTTTTAATTTATTATGTATTAATTTTAATTATCACTTTCATCTTTCAATTTATTGATTTTCAATAATTTATTTAGAAAATTTATTTTTCATTCATTAATTTTAATTGCCAAATTTTTGGGGGATCTTTTATTTTATTTTATTTTTTATATTTAGGAAAAAAAAATGAATTTTGTGATTTTGTCCCGAGGTCCCGGTCGCGGTCCCGGGACCGGGACCGGCACCGGTGACCAGGACTGGCATGGGACGACGGGTATGTTGTTATTAATTTTTTTTTAAAATATTTATTGATTGACATTCATTTATTTTTTAATTTATTATGTATTAATTTTAATTATCACTTTCATCTTTCAATTTATTGATTTTCAATCATTTATTTAGAAAATTTATTTTTCATTCATTAATTTTAATTGCCAAATTTTTGGGGGATCTTTCATTTTATTTTATTTTTTATATTTAGGAAAAAAAAATGAATTTTGTGATTTTGTCCCGAGGTCCCGGTCCCGGTCCCGGTCGCGGTCCCGGTCGCGGTCCCGGTCCCGGTCGCGGTCCCGGTCCCGGTCCCGGGCGACGACGTCGGCGACCGGGACCTCGACCGGGACCGGGACCGGGACCGGGACCGGGACCGCGACCGGGACCGGGACCGCGACCGGGACCGGGACCGCGACCGGGACCGGGACCGGCACCGGTGACCGGGACTGGCATGGGACGACGGGTATGTTTTTATTAATTTTTTTTTTAAATATTTATTGATTGACATTCATTTATTTTTTAATTTATTATGTATTAATTTTAATTATCACTTTCATCTTTCAATTTATTGATTTTCAATAATTTATTTAGAAAATTTATTTTTCATTCATTAATTTTAATTGCCAAATTTTTGGGGGATCTTTTATTTTATTTTATTTTTTATATTTAGGAAAAAAAAATGAATTTTGTGATTTTGTCCCGAGGTCCCGGTCGCGGTCCCGGGACCGGGACCGGCACCGGTGACCAGGACTGGCATGGGACGACGGGTATGTTGTTATTAATTTTTTTTTAAAATATTTATTGATTGACATTCATTTATTTTTTAATTTATTATGTATTAATTTTAATTATCACTTTCATCTTTCAATTTATTGATTTTCAATCATTTATTTAGAAAATTTATTTTTCATTCATTAATTTTAATTGCCAAATTTTTGGGGGATCTTTCATTTTATTTTATTTTTTATATTTAGGAAAAAAAAATGAATTTTGTGATTTTGTCCCGAGGTCGCGGTCCCGGTCCCGGTCGCGGTCCCGGTCCCGGTCGCGGTCCCGGTCCCGGTCGCGGTCCCGGTCGCGGTCCCGGTCCCGGTCGCGGTCCCGGTCCCGGTCCCGGGCGACGACGTCGGCGACCGGGACCTCGACCGGGACCGGGACCTCGACCGGGACCGGGACCGGGACCGGGACCGGGACCGCGACCGGGACCGGGACCGGGACCGCGACCGGGACCGGGACCGGCACCGGTGACCGGGACTGGCATGGGACGACGGGTATGTTTTTATAAATTTTTTTTAAAAATATTTATTGATTGACATTCATTTATTTTTTAATTTATTATGTATTAATTTTAATTATCACTTTCATCTTTCAATTTATTGATTTTCAATCATTTATTTAGAAAATTTATTTTTCATTCATTAATTTTAATTGCCAAATTTTTGGGGGATCTTTTATTTTATTTTATTTTTTATATTTAGGAAAAAAAAATGAATTTTGTGATTTTGTCCCGAGGTCCCGGTCGCGGTCCCGGGACCGCGACCGGGACCGGGACCGGCACCGGTGACCAGGACTGGCATGGGACGACGGGTATGTTGTTATTAATTTTTTTTTAAAATATTTATTGATTGACATTCATTTATTTTTTAATTTATTATGTATTAATTTTAATTATCACTTTCATCTTTCAATTTATTGATTTTCAATCATTTATTTAGAAAATTTATTTTTCATTCATTAATTTTAATTGCCAAATTTTTGGGGGATCTTTCATTTTATTTTATTTTTTATATTTAGGAAAAAAAAATGAATTTTGTGATTTTGTCCCGAGGTCCCGGTCGCGGTCCCGGTCCCGGTCCCGGTCGCGGTCCCGGTCCCGGTCCCGGTCGCGGTCCCGGTCCCGGTCGCGGTCCCGGTCGCGGTCCCGGTCCCGGTCGCGGTCCCGGTCGCGGTCCCGGTCCCGGTCGCGGTCCCGGTCCCGGTCCCGGGCGACGACGTCGGCGACCGGGACCTCGACCGGGACCGGGACCGGGACCGGGACCGGGACCGGGACCGCGACCGGGACCGGGACCGCGACCGGGACCGGGACCGCGACCGGTGACCGGGACTGGCATGGGACGACGGGTATGTTTTTATTAATTTTTTTTTTAAATATTTATTGATTGACATTCATTTATTTTTTAATTTATTATGTATTAATTTTAATTATCACTTTCATCTTTCAATTTATTGATTTTCAATAATTTATTTAGAAAATTTATTTTTCATTCATTAATTTTAATTGCCAAATTTCTTACGTCTTACATCTTAATCTAAATCGTCTAAATCGTCTTACGTTTCACATCTTACGTCTGACGTCTGACGTCTCACGTCTTACGTTTTTATTCTTTTGCAGTCTCCATTACCATAGTAACCAAGATTACCCATAATTCCTTGAATTTGGTTACCATGGCAACGGGAAATTCCGGGAATTCTGGGTAATTCCAGGAATTTTGGGTAATTCCGGGAAATCCCCGTTGCCATGGTAACCAAGATTACCCAGAATTCCCTACGATCGTCTTTTGTTTATTCTGGGAAAAACCCATGGAATTCTGGGAAAAACCCATTGAATTCTGGGAAAAACCCATGGAATTCTGGGAAAACCCAAGGCATTCTCGGAAAAACCCATCATTACCCAGAATTCCCTACGATCGTCTTTTGTTTATGACTGACACGGCGGCGGCGGCGGCGGCGGCGGCGGCGGCGGTGATATATCTTTATAATATAGAGAGATATTTTATTTGAGCTACTGGAACAGACGTCTAATCAAAATTCTCTCTAACGAGTTAAGCTCATGTATATCGCGTGCATATATACATTATGTATACCTATATATACCGTGCAAAATCCATTTCTAACATATATATATAGAATGCCTCGAATGTTCGTGACTTTTTGCTTATCCTATTTTCATCCGTGACACGTCCGTATACTGCAGACTAACAAAATGTATATGGAACTAAAGTACCAGATTGATACCGGTACTAAAATATAACGACGCCACTTTTGGTCTGAGGGAGTTTAATGGTAACATAGGTATACACGCACGTCTATTACGTGTACGTCTATACTATGCGAATTCATTTATTCGTATGAATTATTTATTTAACCGCTTGTTTAGAACGTTGATAATAAAAATCATCCCATTATAGTCTCGGCAACGGGCAAAGACGTAATACTGGTACGGGATCTTAGACAGAAAATATTCAACTGAATTCTTACCATTGCACAATTTGAAATTTTTCTATGGTCATGAAGTCGATGTTCGATGTATCTATCGTGTAATTAAAACACATAGAAATTCTTTCCAAGCGGATTTGCCTAGTTTTCGTGGGAACTGTCCTCCTCAATTAGAAAAAAAAAATGAAAATCTCCCAACAAAAAAATTGCTCGTTGATGGATCAGAAAATTGCAAGGATTGCGAAATTAGGAATAAAAAAGGCTTCCCAAAAGCAGAAGCATTCGATTGTGCAGAGAAATGTTGAAATACCACTAGATTTTCAAAAAATGGGGCAGGATTCAATAAGGGTCAATTTGAAAAAAGTTTCAAACACATGATATAAAATTCTCTAAAATTTTAAGATTTCTTTCAAAGAGCATCTCGTCTCATATATAAGAATTACCATGATGACCGGACATTCTGATGGTTATGCAACAATTGATAAACATAACTAATAATTATTATTTCCATTTTTCTTTCCCCACAGACAGCCGGAGTACCCCGAGCCTGGGCGACTCACGGTGGCGAGGACGTCCCTGTTTTTGCCATAGGTCCTTTGGCGACTACTCTGTTCTCCGGAAGTGTGGACCAGAGTTACATACCCCATGCCATATCGTACGCGGCTTGTTTCGCCCATCACGCTAGTAGATGTGCGAGAGAATCGGCTGTGAACAACACAAGCAGTCCGCAATTGAGTTGTCCATCAGCAGAACCAAACAGTGCGGCAATATCAAGCGACGTGATGAATGACCAGGCCCGTAACCTTCCGACAAGTTCTGCAGCCCCGGCACTTCCGGTTCTTCGATATTTGTCGCTACCATCTATCTTGGCTATTTTCCAAACGATTTCATCACTCGCTACAGACATGTCGCCCAGTTAATGCCTGCAGGCCTATTGTCAAATAGTAAGCGTCCGGATGTTACAAGGTGATAATTTAGTATGTGCAGATATATCGAGTGATCATCGAATTAAAGAAATCGGTTACGATCAACGATCGGCTGTAACGATCCAACGAATAATTCGATTTATTGCAATTTAGCGTGTGGACTGCAGTTTGTCTCTGACGTTTATATAGTGAGATGCTAAAAGTACGTAAAATTTTGGAAAAAAAAAAGAGAATAAGGGAGAATGAATGAGAGTGATTTATGAATAATGAAACTTTTAGTTAAAAATCGGTGCGAATTGAGACAGGAGACGTTACGACTTATGTGAGAAAAAGAAGAAGAAGAAGAAGAAATAAAAGTAAAAATAAGAAAAAAAAAAAACGTAACGAACTGTTCATCGATCGTAACATACATGTAATTAATGTAGGCATTACCAGAGTACGATTATTACGATATGATATTTGTAACGAAAGTGAAGTATTTCAGTCGTCTTTAAGACTCCGGGGCCAATACTGTGCAGTCAGGCGTTTGAGGGGGCCTGATTGGCTGCCCCAGATCGTGTAAAAATCTGATAAGCAATTCTCTGAGACTTTAAACTGATCCAAGAAAAAAGTATAGGAAGACTTGTGAGGTTGTTTTTGAACGGCGAGTACTTGGAGCTGAATTTTGGTATGAAAATATTCAAGATCGGTCGAAAGGTGACTTGGATCGGATTCAAAATGCACCTTCAGTTACTTTTCTGATAAAATCTCTAATTCTTGCTATGTTGTAGCATTTTCTGACAATGAGAATTCTTTACTTTTTAGTCGACCCAGGATTGAGGCTCGCCTTATGAGGTGATATGGTATAAAGATCACTTCCAACTTAACCTAGCTAAGATGAAAAAAAAACATGAGTTTTACTGTAATCCTATCAGTTTTTTTGACGAAATGACGTACTTGGCCAACTTCTGCCAAAAAACTGAATTCATTCGTCGAGGATTCGTTCGGATCGGTTGGGTAGTCGTCGAGAAATTACGATTCGCCTTTTCGAAGTGACGACAATTGGTAATCATGAAATTTTGAACAGACTTCCATATCGCCTTAAGGTGCCACGTGACTATATTCGGAATTCCATGATTACCAATTGTCATCACCTCGAAAACGCGATTCGTAATTTTTTCCAAACTATACGACCTACCGGAATAAAACTCAGGAGATTAATGCTTTACTATGGCAGAAAGTGGCAGAGTATTTTACTGTTTGGAAAAAACGAATAGAATTCCAGTCGGATTTGTATTTCTTATCTTAGCTAGGTTAGGTTCAAAGCGACTTGTACCATATCGACTTAAGTCCATTCGATTCTAGAAAATCAAACTGCAGCATATTCACATGGAATCGATGTATGTATTCCTTGAAATTCACGTCTGGGAAATGATGTAGTTATGTAAATCGCCCGATTATAACAAAACGGAGAAGAAAAAGAAGAAAAATTATTGATGGTATCTGCTAAGATTGGTGAGATAGGAAAATATAGGAAAATGGCTGGTAGGGGGGGGGGGGGGGGGGGAGGGGGGATATGTAATAAAAGTCATCGTTGAAGCATGGTATACATTTATGGGAAATAATTGTTTTTACAGCACAATTATATGATTATGTATATGTACATTCTTTGGATATATTATACCAATGATACAATTATCGTGATGTAAAATTATAACGAGGATGACGACGACGACGACTTGAACTTGCCTTAAGTATTGGTCCTCTGTATTTAAAAATCGTGACCAAACGCTAGATCGCGAGTTTTAACGAGAAACCCGTCGGTCTAATTATGTAAATAAGAAAAAATACCCTAGTATTATACATAATATTATATATATATAATATAATATATACATATATATAGAAATTACTATCAAGGATGAGATTTATTATAGAAATATATATATATGTATATTATTGTTTCATAAAAAAAATACCCTGAAATTATCGACTGTTTTATTCAACTGTTTCATACCCATAACATACAATTTCATAATTCTACTGTGATTGTGAGATTGATATTATTGAGATAATTGAGAAAAAGAAAAATACATATAAAGAACAAACTTATCTTATCAAATTTTCTACACAATCCAGAGAATTCTTATACCTATAAAATGAATAAATTTCTTAAAAGATAGTTTAGTATTCCTAAAAATTTGTGTACGAGGTATTTTCAGACTTTGAAAATTGATTAATTTTTATCAACGATATAACATGTACCTATACGGATGAAGAATGGATTCATAAATCAAAAGACAAATCCATCGAATAATTGTGTTCAATAGGTAATATGTGTACTACATGCAAATCTCGTTGTAAAAATATAAAAAATATAGCTTCATTATCACCTGGGGTAAAAAAGTATTTAATTTACGTAATTATCACGCAGTAAAAAAAAAAAATAATAATAAATAAATAAAAATGCTGTACAAACGCCTCACCTGGGAAAGCGATAAGTCCATATATCAAAAATACATTTGCATCAAATCTTATTTCATGGATGTACATATTATGCTTATTAAGGTCATGCCACTGTGTCAAAGTTTGGTGAAAATTCTCTATATTATAGTCGGAAATCAATTCTTTAATTCATATCCTTTTGAATCACCTAAGTAGTCGCGAAATTCAATGCGTAACTTTGTACCAGGTACTTGATTACAGATATTCTAGATTGGAGTTGGAAAAAAAAAAAAAAATGTTGCGAAACTATTACGACTACGCAAAATCAATTATTCATAAAGTGAGCTTCTAATCCCGGGAGTTAGGTTCTTTAAATGTCGCGGATTACTTTCACAATATGTATTGGCTATTCCACATGACCCAGATCTGCAGTCACCTCTCAGATATTTTTTTAATTTCGCATGTCGATTAGCCATGGGAAGTTTAAATTTCGTGCCAAAGGATGTTTGAATTCGTGCTAATTTCGATTTGTTATGAAAATTCCAAAAATTACGCAGCGTTTTCTTTAAAAATTCATAACTATTTCGCCAAAAATGATTTGAGATTCAATTTTTTTGATGAAGTTTACACGGATTTAGGAAACAAAATTTTGGATGGTTTGAAATAAGCTTATTTATCAATTAATCATTGAACAGTTAATTTTTAAATGATTTTTAAAACACTCGGCGATAGCATCGAAAAATTAAGAAGACTGTTCCGTTTTACGTGAAGTAGCCCATGTCTTTAATTCCGGTGAATATTTATCAAAATTCCAAGGTATGAATAGACCCGTTTCTTCGTCAAAGGAAAATTGGAATTTCATTTGAATTTATAAAACTGGAAGTTAGATCGATTTTCCGTCAACATATACAAAAACAATATTCGCGTTACACGTATAACAATTATAGCGTATCAGTTCTACGTAATTTACAGCACTGAAATGTCTGAACTGCCTCGAGAACCCAGGCCATAGGGAAGAGTAAGAAGAACTAAAAAAAAAAAGGGCTAAACCTCGAGGAAAAGTGACTAGGCGAGGCCAAAATCGGGACCAATACTATAAATATCACCGCAATATTTCCACCATTACTCGTATTATGAAATTACCGATTGTGAGTTAAGTCCGGAAAAGAATTTACGTCCTGCAATCGAAATATGTATACTTTTCAGGTACTTTAGATCCCATCGTCAAAAATAAAAATTGCAGAATTAGATTTTCACGAGTGATACGCGACACCAAAAAAATTCAATATCCCTCACAATCGGTATTCTCATTTAACAGAAACCAGTTAAAAAATAAACCTATTTCTATTAGATTCTTGATCATCCTTAGTACATAATAAAATATCAATATGGTGCTGAAAAATAACTAAAACTATGTATATCTACAAATGTTCGTAAAATAATTATCAACAGAAACAACGTGAGTGAATCACGTTCCTAAATGAGATTTCGACATTCGTCAGATATCCGCATGAATTACAGCCTGGTATGTGAGTATTTTTTTTTCAAGGGTATGACGATATGAATCTGGCTATCCGTTGGAACTCTGAATGAAGATGTCCCCCACCTCAGCACATCCATTCGACGCTGAATCTCCAGGTCAAACGAATCCTAATTGCCGAAATCTGACCCGGATGCTCCTGAAAAATAATAGCAACATGAGTTTAATAGCCATAAGATTTCGTTTTGATTTTGCGAGTCGTAATTCCGCTGTTCCTTACTCTTGTAAATCACACCGGGGCAGAGTTTGAAGTGCCAGGCCAAGTACCCAATACCGGCGAAAACAACAGCTGGGATGAGCACTGCGGTCGCAATTATTGCAGGTGAGGTTTCACTGTAATTTTTCAAATTAGGTGTTGGTCAGTCAAGGCTTAGTTTGCTAGATTAAGTTCTTATATTTCATGGCATTGGCGTATTTCGGGGTATTCATTATATCCTGGTAATCGATAGTTCTCTCTACCATCTTTCCTCATTGATTAACTCTATGGCCTTCGAGAAACCCACGACCTCCGGCACGCTAGTCTAAGCTGTTGTCCATGAGCCACCGCGGCTGTCTGGCAAAGCCGGTTTGGTTGATTAAAAAACCGTATAATTTATCACATTGTCATTAAAAAGATTTTTCTGTGATAATTTTCTGACGACCATGAATTTAGCTAGGGATACAATTTCTCCGTAATTTCCGAGGATATTATTAACCATACGTTAATTGCGATGCGGTTGAAATTAAATTAAAAATTGGATAAGGTATATATGGGGCATTCCACGCCAAATCGACCTGCCGTTAACCCTCACCCTCTTTGACTTTTATACCAAATTAGAATGTTGTGGAGTAACTCAAGACTGAATTTTTACAAATTTTGAAACTTCTTTGATGACCGGCTCAACATTTATAGCCCTTGTTACTCAGAAGGCCCTTTGCCCACAAATTCCGTGTCAAAATAGAAAAATTTTCAGCCCTTTTCGAAAGTGGCGGTAGCTCGGGTTCAGCCGCTAGAAGGAAATGAAGCCTGAAAAACGCGGAACATGGGTGTATAATATCCGGCCACTTCCGAAAAGGGCTCGAAATTTTCATTTTTTGACACGGAATTTGTGAAGAGAATTTCAAAAAAATCGATAAGGGCCATCGGTGTCAAAATTGCGATTTTTGCACTATTTTGCACAAAAACAACATGTAAAGTAACGGAAAAAATTTCGAAATATATGTGACCGAATACTTCGTGTCGCGATACGCAACTTTTTTTTATTGATCATTTATTTTTTCGTGAAAGTGATAAGTATTGAACTATGAACATCCAAAGACAAAAGGGCCTTCTGAGTAACAAGGGCTATAAATGTTGAGCTGGTCATCAAAGAAGTTTCAAAATTTGTAAAACTCAGTCTTTTGAGTTACCCCACAACATTCTCATTCGGTATCAAAATCGAAGAGGATGAGGGTCAACGGCAGATCAATTTGGCGTGGAATGCCCCATAATATGTTTCGAACGGTTATCATCTTACGGATTGAGTTTGTTGTATTCCTCTTCGTCGCAGCAAAATTTCGACTTAGTTTCCACATCCTCGCAGCAGTAGCTTTTCGTAGCATTTTCATAGTATCTCGGACACGATTCTAGCAAGTGGTCAAGAGGGTTGGGGCTGTTCTCATCCTGGCATTTCATTCCTGTATAGAAACAAACAACGGGATCGTTGAATATAATTTTCGAATAAGTATAATGTATATTTTTCGTTTGTTTCTTATTATTCTGTTTTCTTGGCCAGCTTTACAAGTTTGAAACGTGTTCAAAAAATTTCTCCTTTCCTACACTTTCATGAGGATGTTTAGGTCGTACCTTCCAAACCAAAAATGACTTTTGTCGACAATATTACCTACTTTATGATAAGATAAATATCGGAAAAAATTCAACAATCAAAACATTTCAGCAATCGCGCGGGAATATTTTTAATTTGTTATATTGATATTTCTGCTAACATATTGTGTATCATGTATATACCATATACAATGTATGTGTACCCATATCGTGCGTTCATATACATACATAGTTACAAGGATATCAACGTGGCCTCTGCACCGTCACGTGCGATATACGTATGTACAATATATCGTTGTTGTTAATTTATCCTCTGACAATGACAAACAATTCCTCGAATAATATTCCGCGGCGTTGACTGGAGATGTATGTATAAAGACGGCTTACGTAATGAGACTTCATGTGCCGCCCAACGATTTGGCAACAATGCGGATAACCATTGTTATCTGAAGAGACTCCCGTGCAGGCACCTTAAGATTTACATTACTATAATATATGTATAATAACTCGAGAACCGTTGGTCTCAGAAAATTTTCGTAAAGGAACTTTCGTTTTATAATTTAATAGGGAACCTGCCAGTTCCCGGTGTCACCGGAGTTCTGAATCACCCTATATTATACATTATAATATGGATATACTGTAATGCTAATTGTGGGTGACGTACGCCACAGTGAATCAATAAAGAATCAACGTCTACTTTATTCGAATTTCTCAGTGGAATTTCTCCACCCATAATTACACCATAAATATCATATACATATAATATTCGATGGCTGTAGCAATGTAGAATCATGCACTGATTGATTCGATTCAAGGATGACGCGTCGTATATGTTCATAGCCCAAATTCAACAAACGTTACAGTCGATCATGCGGTACTCATTTTTGTATGTACTTACCGTGCGCAGCGGTAATCAGTAGACAATACGCGCCAAACATTGAGACCAGGATTTGATACATTTTATTAATTTTCTAGTTTAGCTTTCACGCGAACGGATACGGCTACAAGCTTCACTATTCTACGCACTCAACGCATTTATGCCAGTATTCGTTGACCCCATGTAGGATATACATAGTACTCCTCCTCGAATTGAGTCCCATCGAGAAAGCAGACTCGTGGACGAATCAGCGTGCAAACTTACCGACTGATATTACATTGCAGTATATATATCCTATATACATTCGCAAACTATCAAGATTCGCGGCAGCGAATCGCCGCCAAGTTACCGTACGCCGGCGAGCGCTGGCCACGAGTTTTTACGTCTACGAACTAGTTGTTATATATTATACCTGTAAACGATGTGTATTATCTCGTTAGTGGTTCAAAATACTATATACATATACCGCAACCGTTGACTGAAGAATTTAAAGACGGCTACCCTTATGGGGTTTTATGTCCCAGTAAAGTGGGCCCCAAGTGGGCTCGGGGATACGAACGGTCTCCAACTTTACCGACAAAA
Organism: Ametastegia equiseti; assembly: GCA_963989295.1. Lineage (NCBI taxonomy): Eukaryota > Metazoa > Arthropoda > Insecta > Hymenoptera > Tenthredinidae > Ametastegia > Ametastegia equiseti. Next base: position 14,362,022 of record OZ022398.1, read on the forward strand.
TAACGTTGCCACTATATCTATAGTATGCACATAATATAGATATACCGGATTCTTATTTCGGTCGGTAACAAAGCCCATTTGCTCGGGACACCAAACTATCCAGGGTCTTTAAATTCTTCAGTCAACGCCGCAACGTTATTTCCGTCGGTAAAATTGCACGATGTCTTGTTGCGAAGCCCACTTCAATCCCACTTTTTCAAATATCTTCGGGCGACGGCTTCTTTATTAGAACCGGCCGAGGTCCATCGGATTAAAAATATTTTGACATTATACAGTCATTTATCCCAGTCGTGTCTAGTTCTCTGTCAATGAATAGAATTACCTCATCAACGTGGAAACGATATTCTGCGGTTTATACGGGGAAAAAATATTGAGATTCGAAATTCGAATTAAAGATGTACAGGCGGCTCGTTGCTAGGAATCTGAAAAAAGCCTTAATCAGGTATAATTTTCACACATTAGGTCAAAAAATGTTATTGAAAGTTTATTATCTTCAGATCTTATATGAATCATGTACAAATTGTCTCATCTATTTTTTGGGGGATTCTAAAAATCCATTGAATACTGTTTATCAGGTTCTATTCGCAACGCGTACTATACATAGCATTGGAAAGCGCCAGGATTCAAATGATCTGCATTCGAAAAAATTTACTACAAAATATCATACAGCTAAAACATCTATTCTGGCTAATCCATTATACCCTGCAGACAAATCATAAATCCATTCTTACATCAGATGAAGAGGATCCTACCTCTCCTTATCTCTAAAAAAAAAAAAGTATAATATATCGCTCTCGATAAGTATTTTCAAATTATAAGATATACTTGCTATATGAGTGCGAGGGTGGGAATCGTCGCAAAATAATACAAACTGCAGGTCATTTAGATCTATGCCCTATGATTGATGGGGAAAATAAATGACAAGGGAAAAAATTGATACGTACATACAGAAGAATAAACTGGAAAGAATTTTACCCTCAATTGGCAAAAATATATGTATGGCCAATTATAATCATGGGCGGCGCCGTATATATTAATCCCTCAGTTGAACGACGATTCCATATATATACCAATGCCTTCGAATTATCAACAACAGCAGGCATATACTATTGGCAATAATAACTATAACGATAAGAAAAATATAGAAAACTTATGCTTAGGGATATCACTAGCCAATATCACCGATTTAAGTTATACACAGGAAGTTACGGGACTAAAATCAATTAGAATACATATCTATATAGATATACCTAATAGATAAATAGTCATATTTGGCTAAGAATAAGACACATTTTTCATTCTTCTTCCGGCAAGAATTATAGTCGCAATTATTTTACACATTTGGATACCTATATTACCAGTAGCATACGGAATTTGGCACCCCGTTAATCATGGCAGCTCTCGTCACGTTACTGACCGTAACTTGGATTATAAGGTGCTTGTTTCGTATACGCTTCTTGTGTGTATTGAGGAGGCGGAGAATTCTGTGACATCGCTGCATCGCATAAAAATAAGAAAAAACAATTGATGTTATAATCAAATATATAAGAGATCAAACCTTTAGGAATTTCCATTTATTAATTTGATTTTTTTTTTTTCCTAAACATTACGTCTATTAAAATAGATTAATGCCAAAATCGCGACTTTATAGATCGCAAGCTTGATTTTATAATAAAAATCATCAGAATTAACCAGAAACCAGTCACGTGGGTTAATTGAAACGCTTGTACGATTGGTCGTGACGTCACCATGCCCATTCAAGATGGCGGTATGGAGAAAAGTGTGAAAGTATAAGCTTTTGAAAGTTAAGTTAGGTTTCGTGTCGAATGACGTCACGAGTGGCGCGCTTTTCGAATTTCAAATTGACAATTAAATATCACTCGCGAAATAAATTGTGACTGATCGTTCAGAACCACGAAAAAAAAAGAATAAATAATAACTAATAATGAATAAATAACGCTCATATTATTTATCTAATTGAGACTGATATTACCTGGTGCATGTGTCGCGTAAACGGGTGGTTGATTCTGTATATGATGACCAACGTATCCAGGATGTCCAGGAGACGGTTGGATAACGTGAATCGCAGTCGGTGGTACCTGCAAATCTGAAAGAGATTCGTCGTCAAGAATTTAATTCCAATACGATTGTGCCAAATATATCAATGAATCTTTCGCTAGTTCAATGAGAATTTTACAAATATATAATATGTATGATGAGCTGCAACTAGGGATGAATCATGGATCGTCGATTTTCCGTTTCTTATGGTAGATATACATGTGTATTCTATTAATTAATCCAAATAGTATAGGGAATTTCAGTTCGCCTCGTTAGTTAGAAGTTGGAAATTACCCCAGTTTTAATCAATTTCGAAAAGTATAATATCAAATCCTATTATTTTCTTGCTTCACTTGTTTGATAGTAAATAATAAAAAAATAAAACTGTTTTCATAACGACGTATTAAGAGATTCTGTAATTTTTTTTTCTTTAGGAAGAATAAAGAACTATGGACGAAAAGACGACTAGGGAAATTTCTATTGAATTTTTGACTAGCTTCTACCCTGCCGATGATTCCTTACAAATTCTGAATCGCTATCTGCATATATAATCTAGTATATAAAGATAAAGTGGCATGAGATTGAGCCTATTTTATTTATTCATTTTTATTTTATTTTAAAGATTAGACGAGACGTAATATTTTATGTACTTTTTATCTTAGTTATAATAACCAGAACTGACTCATTATCAGTTTATCCGCCTTAATCTTGAAGTAGATAATATTGCAACACATTACATATATGTATAAACAATTTTACATATACAACGAAATGAGACAAAAAATTAAAAAGAAAAAAGAACAAATGAATATTTTTTTAAAAACTGCGAACAATTGTTAGGTATATTAGTTATCGAGACAAAACAACGAGACAGAATTTACAATTGTCTTCAAACTTGAATACTTGTGTTAAGTGCATTTCAAATAACGAACAATTATAAACAAAACGTGACAAACGTAATAATAGAGATGAGAAAAGTACGTAAGATGAAAAAAAAAAGTATTTCAAAGAGAGAAAATTTAACGTTGTCACAAGTTGGATAATCATTTTCGAATATATAGATATAATTTTGTACAATAATAACAAAAAATAAAAATAAGAAATATTGCCAACATAGTAAGGCATAATAAGCAGGACTAGGACAATGATTAATAAATAGAAAATCTTGCCAATTGGTTGTTGTTACATTTGATATATATTTTATTGCGCGACTAATTGTAAGCACTTTTATAATGTATATATATATATTTATATATAGGTAAGTATATGATACACACAATATAATTTCGGGAAGCATCTTAGGGTAATACAAAGTTATTTGAATATTTTCTGATTTTCTTTTCTTTTTTTCTTTAGTTTTCTTTCAAATTCAGTTCAGCAATTCTACAAACTACATCAAACAATATCATATTTTGTTCTGTTTGTTTATTAATATTATTTTAAATATTATTATTATTTTTTTTTTCTTTGCCTTTTTGTTAATATACACACTTGTATAATACAGATAACTAGAAAAAGTATATAAAAATATATCGTATGTATTGTTAGTATAGACTCGTTAATTTCTTTTTTCTTTTCTTGTCTTTGCTTTTTTAATTTTCTTTTCTTCTTTCGTTTTATTTTTATAATCTTGATGAATTACTAAAGATAGAAAAAAAAAATTCTTGTCTTGAATATGTTTTTGGGTTTTTTTTTTTTTTAGTTTCATTTAGGCAACATACATATAATGTATAATACTGCAACGTACTGCGCGACTTTACTCCGAAACAGAGAGGAAAAAAAAAAAAAAAACGAGAAAAACACAACTAAATATTATTTCTCAAAAGGAAAGGCATACATTTTTATACGTAAGTAGGCATATGTATGTCGATAAGAAAATATTAGAAATAAAGCATTATATCAAAAACAGAGATAAAATTTATAGATATATATATTTTTTTATAATTAAATTCGTAGAAAAACTAGATATATATTTATCACGTAACGATCAAAGGATATTCTCAAGTTTCGTTTAATTTTTCACAATGAAACGAAAAAAATTATTTACTTCAGTTTGAATTTGAAAAAAAAAGGAAATAAATAAACAGTGAAACGAAAAACAAGAACAAGAAACAAAGTAAGAAATCAATGAATAAAAACAATCGAACACTTTGAATATTTGGCAAAAAGTCAATTATACGCAGCTGCTATTAACGCTTTGAAAGCTCGACGAAGATTTTTCGTACGACAATTGTATAGCGTGGCTGCGGATTGATCTCATATATTTATCATTTCATCAATTTCATTATTTGTTGTTATCGCTTTTCATTTATTTAGTTATTTATTTCTTTGTTTTTGTCCTTTTTAGTTTTTGCTGACGATCAAACACGATGAAACGATAGAAAGAATAGGCATTTTTTTGTTTTTAACTAGTCAAAGGACGATTTAATATCGTACACAAACACACAATAACGTTTTGGAATGTTGAAAATAACATACAATGAATTTTTATGGCATAGATAAAGCAGATATTCTGCTTACTGTATATAATAAATGATTCAATCGTTCCGAAACGATTTATTCCCTCAAGTAGAGGCAATTATTGCTATAATATATAATATATAATTATAAAGTCGGAATACTTGTGCGTAGGCAAAAAAGCGCGAGTATCTCGTGTAAATTTTTTTGTATTGTTTTGTTTTCTTTTGTTTTGTCGTAATCAAAAAATAGAAAAAAATGTCTAAATTTGTCATCATACAATAATATATAGTGATGAGAATTCAATTGGACTTGTTAACTCTAAATAGATATATGTTTATATAAATACGCATGTATATATATATAAATGGAAGAAACACAAATTTTTATATAAAAAAAAAACATCAAATAAAAAGATAACAAAATAACGACAAATAATACAAAAAGCGTAGAAAAAACAATTGGAATGTAAGTATATAGGAATAATGTGGGTATAATAAACCCTCTTTTCAATACAAGAGAATAATACTCTCTCTCTCTCTACATATCTCTCTGGTTATTTTTTAAAATTATTAAACCAAACGAGAGACATTGACGGGTTGATTAGATTCAGGCAATGGGTGATCCTGGAAACAAAATAGGCAATGAGATTCATAATAATTTTGCAATTAAAAAATTAAAAAAAAAAAATTATTAAAAATGAAATAGGATTGAATATCATGAAATGGAATAGAATATTAATTCGTCGAATCCGATAAACAAGTCCCTAAGTAAATAATTTGCAAAAAAAAAATAAATATATAAATAAGAAGCGAATATGTAGTAAATATGGAAGGAAGTGGGTGGCTTTGGAAACTCGTTGTGGCAAGCAATAATATCCTTCGTTTCAATGTTTCGAGGATTCAGAGCGTGATTCGTACTTGTTTGAGATTATAAAAGCGACAACTTATTTCTGGTTTGAAGATAATATGAAATAAAAATAGATCTTATCATAAATAAAGAATAATTTGAAAGACCAAACTTGTATGGAATATTAAAATTGCTTTGTATATATGCATATAAAATATCTAATCTAATGCATCGAGTATTTCAAGAAGTACAACGTCACACGTTGTATATTCAGCATAATAAATTTGTGTTTAAGAAATATAATAAAAATCTAAAGGTAAGCGGTGAATAATAGTTTCTGCCAAAAAATACCGCGATGATATACATTTGGTCTGTTTAATGGGGATTCTTTTTGTTAATAGATTAGTAGCGGGCGGATATAACTTTATGTTATCCTATAGCTTAAACTGCTCCCTTACTGCCATATACGGTGCCACGATGACGCCTGCGGTACCACGGGCAGCATGTGCAGCATAGACAGGAAATGCAGAGAACTACCAGCGATATGATAACTACGACAGCGATAATTGCAGGAACGATGATACCCAGTCTGTAATATAATCATTCATCGAGTTACAGTCAAAGCATTGATTTACTAATCAAATTCAGCACGAATTTCTGCGCTATTGTGAAAATATATGAATTATTTGATACAACAACTTTTCACACATGTTTTAGAAGGTTTGAAGTATTTTTAGTATTTTTGCGATCCAGATCGGACTGATAGTTTTCACACAGCAACCGTTTGAAACTTGACTGGGTAAATTTTACCCAGTACGATTATACCGATTCTTTCAAATAATTCATGATAATTATATGTAAAAAAAAAAATAAAGAATGAGATATTGAATTTTACCCAGTTTTCAAAGCAAATTCCTCCGCGTCACAGCAGTATGACGATTGGCTCTGTAGATCGATGCAGCAATAGCTTTTTGAGCTCGATTCATAGAATCTTGGACAAGAATCGAGTATCTTCTCAACTGCGTTGGTGTTTCCAAACGAGCATTGCATTCCTGTAAAGATGAATGAATGAATGAATGAATAAATGAATGAATATACTCATGTCCATCAACAGTTATGAGAATTGAGAGAATAACAAGAAGGCATGTAACTAAGTAATGAATCATGACGAGGAGTCATTGCTTATTCATAACATAACAACGACGATTGATTTATCGTCAATTTTTTCATTCAAACAGGTTTTTTTTTCGGTGTTTTCATTTGGAATTATTCCTAAGGAAAAATCGCGTGTATAATTTAAAACGTGTATCGAACTTGATGACGGTGAATAGTATAATAAGAATAATAACAGTGACAAATATAATGTGGCAAGAATTAACGTCATGATTGTTATTATTTTAACTGGAAAGGTATCGACTTTACTGCTTCTAACTGGTTTATATTTAAATTGGACCGAACGTGTAAGACAGTAGACTAATGCTAGATAACCATCTACTAATTTAAATGATACTTTTTTGGTATTACGGCTCTCTTGATTGTATAAAACGAACTAAATTCGATCAATATGTACGCGAAAAGGATGATTAATTAAAATCGAGAAATTAATCAGGATCTTTATGGTTTTTATTGTATAATATTTATGAACTAAATTCTCGAAATATTATAGTGAGAGGAAATGAAACACGATGTTCAAAAGCTATATTTTCTCGGCAAAAACGTAGTAATCTTTTGAATTTTTTTTTCGATTTTCGAAAATCTAAGAGCATCATGACCTTTGTTCAATTCTTCTTCATCGCTGTTATCAATTTCACATTAATCGGATATGTTTTCGCCGAGAAAATAGCTCTGAAAAATTCCAAGTGGAGAATCGTCATGTTCCATAATCCCCATTATTCAAATTGCTGTTCAATTTCGGTTACAAATCTTTCGAAATAGAACACAATTCAAATATAATTATCGTACGGATTGTATATCAGAGATTTTTCGGTAAAATCGTAAAGAAAAAAATTATCAATTATTATTCATTTATTAATACAATTTCTAAGAATCTAATCAGAAACATATACAATGCAAAAATTAATAATTATGTATATACGTGAACGTATAGTAGATAAAAAATCATGAAAAAAAAAAAAGGAAAGAACGATGAACAGGAAACCCAGTAATATTCGATCATTGCTACTGTACGTCATAAGCGACGATATGATTCTCGGTAACGTTGTCGAGAGGTAATTTTGAACAGTATACTTATGTATACGGTAGATATATGTCAAATATTCGTATCTCCATGTGAGATATAATAATATCAATACACGGAACCGCAACTGATTGTACAGAGCGAGAGGAATATTTTTCTATCTATCTTTCCGGATTCGCCGAAAAGCTGAAAGGATTGAAATTGTTCATATCTATAAGCAGCGATGCGATGACGAGGAAACGCTACTGCGTCGTAAGACGAATTTTTCGCCGCTACCTACGTCGTAGGCGTGTGTTGCGTGTGTTTTGACTGTATGCGGGGCGGACGAGTCACAATCAGCGCGTATTATAGAATTCGTGCTAATTCGCCGTGCGTCGACTCCTCGAATATGAGTAACTGACCGCAGACCGCGAGATCGTCGCACTGATTGTATATATGAGTATGTGTGTACTCATGTTCGCTAAACTCAATTGATCATAACGCATGTTGTTTTATTCGAAGAAAAACAGCGCTCTAGCTCGTCAATAGCTGGCTCTAAGAAATCTGAAAAAGTCATTTTCTAACAGCGTGTTTAATCACCGACAAGTTTTGTCCTGTTCATTTTTTCGATTAGACTAACCGATCTCGAGTTATACGGAATCGATACACCTGTTGGTTGGATTTGAAAATTTTAAGCCGCTCGATATATCAAGGAAACAAAAGAACACACGTACGCGGTGTTGTCGAGTCGATGAGTTGAGACTTCTATCGTGCGGAGATTGGAGGCCGTCTCGGCTGAGAGCACCTTCTCTCTCACAATAACAAAAAGCGAATTGGATCGGAAGTTACTTGCGACAACAAGCGACTCTTTATTCTTTTTTTTTTTTTTTTTTTTTTTCTTCATTCCTCTATTTCTTGTTATAATATCAAAGGTGGAGTGGGGAATTGGCATTCTTCGAATCACGATTCCGATATTGAAATACGATCAGCTCGATCGATAATTGAGCATGAAATTGTTGCTAATGATCGTCGGCGAAGGGCGTTGCAGAATATTCCGGTGAAATGCACATTGCGCGCTACTGCTATTGAGCATGGCTACTATGCATGGCTACTCCCAAATTGATCGGCCTACGCGTGTCTTGCGGAGAATTTGGAGAATCAGGATGGAATTGGCGAAGAATTCAATTGTACTCACCGTAGGCGGCAGTGGCGATGCAGAAAACGCCGAATATCGAGAGTGTGATGCGAGACATTGTTCGTTGATTTGTTTCTTTCACGTATTTAATTTATGGAACAAATGGAATTCTTAGCGAAAATTCGTACGCTGAAATATCGACTAATTACTCGAACGCGGTTTGCGGACTCGTACGCTAACTGGACGATGAATTTGACTGGTTGACTCGGTGATTAACGATCAGGCCCTCTCTCACTTGTGCTTGTAACCGACCACTTGCTGGCTGCAGCTACTACGGCAACCTTCACTTGTCAGGACGCACGAAGAGCTACGAATTACACCGGGATCACCCGAGCCAATGCGCATGCGCGTCTAGGCGATGCACCCCTTCGATATGAAGTTACTCGGCGGGGTTCAAAAACCCTGATTTTTCGTTAACACGATTCTTCTCTTGGAAATTTTCCAGATATTTTCTCAGCTAAAACTTATCCGATCGATGTGAAATTGATGTCAGCGATGAAGAAGAACTGAACGAAGGGTATAATGATTTTCTTGGACATACGAAATTCAAAAACAAGTTCAAAAGATTACAACTTTTGATAAACAATCTGTGAAACTTTCGGTCGATTTTTGGAAATCGGCAAATATCACGCCTTTTTTTCACTCTTTTTGGAAAAAAAAAGTATCTGGAAAAAAGTATCTTAGACAAAATTTCGATAATTAAAAAATGCACCATAGTAAAAAAAATATTCCCATGGATTGTCGGCATAGACACCTTAATGTTCAAGAAAAACTGAACTTCAATCGTTTCTGCCGAAAAAAAGTGCAATTATTGAATCACTTGAAAATGCACAATTTCAAGCAGAGGAGAATTGTGGACTTTTATTAAAAATATATCGATGATCAGTTTCGCTGCACAAATACTATTATTTTCATGCAAACAGGAGATTATAAATAAAAAATAACAGTCAATGAAATAAATTTAACTGAGTAGAATTGTTCCATCGCTACATTATATTGTGCAACTTTGACTTTTTCCCTTCAACGCCTATTGGATGTTATTGGTCTGGAGAACGATAATGGTGCTTATTGCTACTGACGTCAGTTTCTTATCATCGTTGCAATTTTCCGGCAAAAGGGGTTTCGAACCTCCTCCATTCCGGGTTCTGGTTAAACAGGCCCAAAGAATATACCTTCGAATAAATATTCGGATTCTTTGAACACTGAAAACGTGAAAATCTGGATCTGGAATGCAGAATATGTATTCAGAACAAATAAGAAGCGATGCACGTATCAACTGATAATGATTTATTGAACTTACGTTTTGACAAAAATACATGTATATGTATAACAAACATATGTTAAGTAATATTTGGAGTGTATTTATTCCATTGAAACATATTGAACATCGGACGTTTGGGCTATTGTTCGGAGAAGCGAATTCGCGTTATACATAGAAACGCTAGAGCTGGACCTACGTGAATTTTCCGATGATAAAATGACCGAAATATATTGAGAATAGAATACTGCCAGTTTGTTGAAGTTTCGTCGTCTGCAGCGAAGGGGCTGAAGCGTGCGCAGCATTCCTGTAAAAAGAAGAGCCCTTTATACATTTATATGTATATAACATAATATGATCGAAGAATTAATTGAAACCACTATGCAGGACGTCTACATGATCTGTATAATTGTCTGGATGCATCCGTAATTTGTTCTAATGAAAAACTGCGTAGGAAAATATGAAACATGATCAATAATCTGTATAAAAAATTCTTGATCACGGGAGGACATTTGTGTGTATATTTTACCTCGTCTCTTGGATCATCCATTCTAAAGAATCGCAGCAAGACATGCTCCGGGCCTGCATGTTCATGCAACAGAAACTCTTCTCGCTCGAGTCTACTTCCGGTCTTGGACAAGATGGTATCGCTTCAGAAAAATTATTGGCCTCAGCTCGTGGACAGTCCATACCTGATCAACAATCAACGAAGCAATTAGACTTGATGAAAAAGTTGGATCTAAAAGAAAATTGTCCATCCGTGCATCGTAATTAATAAGAACAAATGACAGTGTTGAGACGATTTGTTTTAAATACGAGATGTTGAAAAGACGAATTCTGCCTCGAAGATTAACACAACTGCAGTTACACCATTTCGAATTCTGTCTTTACAAATACAAGACAAAACTGGCAGAATCGTAGGATTTCAAATTTGGTCATCATTATGAATATATTTGCTGAATTTTGCCAAATTTATGAAAACAGGTACTATCAGCGTTTGGATAATGTTCCGGAAATCCCTGTTTATCAGTTTTCAAAATCGACTGAAAATTTCATTTTTTTAAATACACCAAACTTGAACCAATCTGATTGGCCAAACCGTTCAAATTACCCAGACGTATAAAATTCCATTTTGGAAGACGCCTTTTTTGGCGTAAATTAGTACACCTTGTTGCTATGATGAAACCTATCTGAAAATTTCGTTATTCAAACTTACCGCGAGCTAGATTAGCCAGATAGATCACAACCAACACGAATATGGATATGGTCTTCATTTTACTGCTGGATTATGAAAAATAGAAAATTGCAGAATACTATACTGTCCTGTTAGTTTGATATACACGGCTGTTGGATTTCGGAAAACGAACAACGATGTACGTGCAGCTATAGGAAACTTTATTGAAAGACCCAACGATCATAACACCTAAGTACGATGCGCGAATGATATACACGAGAATCTACAGGCGAGAAGGCGATTTTATAATTTTATTTCATCAATAGCAAAATGGTGGGAGAGGTTGTTATCTTTAATACGTAACAGACGAGGTTGTTCGTTAGAGAAAATTTCGAAGAACTGGAAACGAACCCTAGAGGAACATACGAAGAAGAAACAGGGAAAAATTCAGTAAATAAAAAACGAAAGAAAAAAATAAAGAAATAAAGAAATAATCAGTGTCGATGTTCGACGCGATGTTCTCTATAATATACTTGAAAAAACAACCCGTTTCAGCGCATACTAGATGTTAATTATGCTGCCAGAAGCTAATAGTCTCGTATTTCTTATTATAGGTACAACCCGAAATTGTTTGAAAATGATTCATAATTGCGACATCGGAACGTATGCGCCTGCAGGGAAACAAGGCGGCGAATATATAGAATTGGACGACCCGATACGAGTTGATCGAATTTTGCAATTATATTCGAAACTATGTAAGAATTATATGAGTTTGAGGTTGAAAAATTTTTTGTGCAAAGTATTGTTGCTATATAGTGACGTCACATCGCTGTCATCCAAAAATCTAACCCCTTAAATTCGCTACTAACCTATAGCTGATTTTTACCTCTATATAGATAAGGTATTTGAATATGACATGTACTGAAATTTATTATGTATATTAATATTATACGTATGTATTATAATTATGTGTAGAAAAATAAAGAAACGGTTGGAGTACGTCTACTTATGTATAAGTAGAAAGACTTCTGCACCGTTGTGTTTTTTACTTCTATTTGTATTACTTATTGATTTCAAATTTATTTATTTTATTTTTTTTTAACCATTTATTGAACCATTTTTTATTTTTTGATATGTGTATCAGTTATCTTGACAAATTGCAAAAGACTTCCGTTGCAACGTTGAATAATCGACCACTTCCTACCGGTTCTTGCATTTTGCTGTATCATCAACCTCAAACAACTTTCCTTGTACGTAAAACATTATACGAACAATTCAATAACTAGAACAGAATTAGTTCACAAGAAATGTATTACGATCGGCGAATATATGGCTGATAATCGGTAATACCACGTTAACGAAATCGGAGTTATCCTCCGCAGTGTTTGAATGAGAATATATTCCATTGTTTGGTCTGATTATGAAATCGCATTATAATATTGGAAAGGCGAAATGTATCAGAAGATTCATCATCAAGAAGCTCGGTGGACTTCCGGACCAAGTACATTAAAAGACATTTTTCATCACTACTCTAACCTGAAAATCGCAACGTCGTCGCGATTTTCCAGCTCTCGTGATGGAAAATTATATGTCCGTCAGTAGTACGGAAAGACTTTTTGACGAATCTCGTTACAGCCCTCACCTTTGGCTCGGGCGGAAAACCTTTTGTTTCGCCAAAAGGCGTATCCGTAGACGTGACGAAATGTACTATTATTCCCGACTCATCCGTGAAGACCATTTTCATTGCTTAAAAAGCGGGACAAAAGTGGGACTTGATTCCATGCTATACTTTTCGTCCCATACATTTACTTTTTTCCCGCATTTTTTGGAAAGGAGTGAATTTGCGGGATGCAAAGTACATTCGCAGGACATAATAGTGCATTATGCAACAAGGATATATAGTGCAAGATTATTCCCGGAGGTAAGTTTACCGCGAGAACGAGCGGATTTCCGCGAGAGCAGTAAGCCTGAGGGAATGATCTGCTTTATTCCCGTGTTGCATTAAGAACTGTATTTCCGACTCAACCGTGGCCACTTTTTTGACCTGAAGAGTGGGACCCACGCAAAAAAGCGAAGTATTCCAGATTTTCCGCGGCCCATGAGTCTGGAGACTAAAACACATTGAAAATTTATGATAATATGGAAAGAAAATAGTCAAAATCAGAGATGAAATGATTTAAAAAATTAAAATTTATAAATTGAAAAAGAAAAATTTTTTTAAATAATTTTAGAAAATCATAGATTGGCAGGAGATAAAAAAGAATCTGCATAGGTTCCACATCTTCCAAAAATATGTATCATTCCTACGTTTCGAATATTTCGGAAAATTTCAGATTTTTGAAAAAAAGGACAGTAGTACCCCTTCTCATTTTTTCAGATTTTTTTCGGCAAAAAATTTTTTTGTCGAGAATCGAATAATCATGATGATATTCTTGAAGGAAATGACCCGCTGATTCCAAATATCTCTGTCATTTCTCGATTCGGAAGCCTCCTGCGATTTTACCAATAAAAAACGAGATAAAAAAAAAGTGGGAAAAAAATAAAAAGTAAATCGACGTTTAAAAATCGTAGGAATTTTTTATTTCAAATCGGCTTGCAGATTCTGAAAGCGTAGGTTCCGCAGATTCCAAATATATGTATCATTCCTACGTTTCGAATATTTCGGAAAATTTCAGATTTTTGAAAAAAAGGACAGTGGTACCCCTTCTCATTTTCTCAGATTTTTTTCGGCAAAAAATTTTTTTGTCGAGAATCGAATAATCATGATGATATTCTTGAAGGAAATGACCCGCTGATTCCAAATATCTCTGTCATTTTTCGATTCGGAAGCCTCCTGCGATTTTACCAATAAAAAACGAGATAAAAAAAAAGTGGGAAAAAAATAAAAAGTAAATCGGCGTTTTAAAATCGTAGGAATTTTTTATTTCAAATCGGCTTGCAGATTCTGAAAGCGTAGGTTCCGCAGATTCCAAATATATGTATCATTCCTACGTTTCGAATATTTCGGAAAATTTCAGATTTTTGAAAAAACGGACAGTGGTACCCCTTCTCATTTTTTCAGATTTTTTTCGGCGAAAATTTTTTTTGTCGAGAATCGAAAAATCATGATGATATTCTTGAAGGAAATGACCCGCTGATTCCAAATATCTCTGTCATTTCTCGATTCGGAAGCCTCCTGCGATTTGACCAATAAAAAACGACATAAAAAAAAAGTGGGAAAAAAATAAAAAGTAAATCGACGTTTAAAAATCGTGGGAATTTTTTATTTCAAATCGGCTTGCAGATTCTGAAAGCGTAGGTTCCGCAGATTCCAAATATATGTATCATTCCTACGTTTCGAATATTTCGGAAAATTTCAGATTTTTGAAAAAAAGGACAGTGGTACCCCTTCTCATTTTTTCAGATTTTTTTCGGCAAAAAATTTTTTTGTCGAGAATCGAATAATCATGATGATATTCTTGAAGGAAATGACCCGCTGATTCCAAATATCTCTGTCATTTCTCGATTCGGAAGCCTCCTGCGATTTTACCAATAAAAAACGAGATAAAAAAAAAGTGGGAAAAAAATAAAAAGTAAATCGACGTTTAAAAATCGTAGGAATTTTTTATTTCAAATCGGCTTGCAGATTCTGAAAGCGTAGGTTCCGCAGATTCCAAATATATGTATCATTCCTACGTTTCGAATATTTCGGAAAATTTCAGATTTTTGAAAAAAAGGACAGTGGTACCCCTTCTCATTTTTTCAGATTTTTTTCGGCAAAAAATTTTTTTGTCGAGAATCGAATAATCATGATGATATTCTTGAAGGAAATGACCCGCTGATTCCAAATATCTCTGTCATTTCTCGATTCGGAAGCCTCCTGCGATTTGACCAATAAAAAACGACATAAAAAAAAAGTGGGAAAAAAATAAAAAGTAAATCGACGTTTAAAAATCGTAGGAATTTTTTATTTCAAATCGGCTTGCAGATTCTGAAAGCGTAGGTTCCGCAGATTCCAAATATATGTATCATTCCTACGTTTCGAATATTTCGGAAAATTTCAGATTTTTGAAAAAAAGGACAGTGGTACCCCTTCTCATTTTTTCAGATTTTTTTCGGCAAAAAATTTTTTTGTCGAGAATCGAATAATCATGATGATATTCTTGAAGGAAATGACCCGCTGATTCCAAATATCTCTGTCATTTTTCGATTCGGAAGCCTCCTGCGATTTTACCAATAAAAAACGAGATAAAAAAAAAGTGGGAAAAAAATAAAAAGTAAATCGACGTTTAAAAATCGTAGGAATTTTTTATTTCAAATCGGCTTGCAGATTCTGAAAGCGTAGGTTCCGCAGATTCCAAATATATGTATCATTCCTACGTTTCGAATATTTCGGAAAATTTCAGATTTTTGAAAAAAAGGACAGTGGTACCCCTTCTCATTTTTTCAGATTTTTTTCGGCAAAAAATTTTTTTGTCGAGAATCGAATAATCATGATGATATTCTTGAAGGAAATGACCCGCTGATTCCAAATATCTCTGTCATTTCTCGATTCGGAAGCCTCCTGCGATTTCACCAATAAAAAACGAGATAAAAAAAAAGTGGGAAAAAAATAAAAAGTAAATCGACGTTTAAAAATCGTAGGAATTTTTTATTTCAAATCGGCTTGCAGATTCTGAAAGCGTAGGTTCCGCAGATTCCAAATATATGTATCATTCCTACGTTTCGAATATTTCGGAAAATTTCAGATTTTTGAAAAAAAGGACAGTGGTACCCCTTCTCATTTTCTCAGATTTTTTTCGGCAAAAAATTTTTTTGTCGAGAATCGAATAATCATGATGATATTCTTGAAGGAAATGACCCGCTGATTCCAAATATCTCTGTCATTTCTCGATTCGGAAGCCTCCTGCGATTTTACCAATAAAAAACGAGATAAAAAAAAAGTGGGAAAAAAATAAAAAGTGAATCGACGTTTAAAAATCGTAGGAATTTTTTATTTCAAATCGGCTTGCAGATTCTGAAAGCGTAGGTTCCGCAGATTCCAAATATATGTATCATTCCTACGTTTCGAATATTTCGGAAAATTTCAGATTTTTGAAAAAAAGGACAGTGGTACCCCTTCTCATTTTTTCAGATTTTTTTCGGCAAAAAATTTTTTTGTCGAGAATCGAATAATCATGATGATATTCTTGAAGGAAATGACCCGCTGATTCCAAATATCTCTGTCATTTCTCGATTCGGAAGCCTCCTGCGATTTTACCAATAAAAAACGAGATAAAAAAAAAGTGGGAAAAAAATAAAAAGTAAATCGACGTTTAAAAATCGTAGGAATTTTTTATTTCAAATCGGCTTGCAGATTCTGAAAGCGTAGGTTCCGCAGATTCCAAATATATGTATCATTCCTACGTTTCGAATATTTCGGAAAATTTCAGATTTTTGAAAAAAAGGACAGTGGTACCCCTTCTCATTTTTTCAGATTTTTTTCGGCAAAAAATTTTTTTGTCGAGAATCGAATAATCATGATGATATTCTTGAAGGAAATGACCCGCTGATTCCAAATATCTCTGTCATTTCTCGATTCGGAAGCCTCCTGCGATTTGACCAATAAAAAACGACATAAAAAAAAAGTGGGAAAAAAATAAAAAGTAAATCGACGTTTAAAAATCGTAGGAATTTTTTATTTCAAATCGGCTTGCAGATTCTGAAAGCGTAGGTTCCGCAGATTCCAAATATATGTATCATTCCTACGTTTCGAATATTTCGGAAAATTTCAGATTTTTGAAAAAAAGGACAGTGGTACCCCTTCTCATTTTTTCAGATTTTTTTCGGCAAAAAATTTTTTTGTCGAGAATCGAATAATCATGATGATATTCTTGAAGGAAATGACCCGCTGATTCCAAATATCTCTGTCATTTTTCGATTCGGAAGCCTCCTGCGATTTTACCAATAAAAAACGAGATAAAAAAAAAGTGGGAAAAAAATAAAAAGTAAATCGACGTTTAAAAATCGTAGGAATTTTTTATTTCAAATCGGCTTGCAGATTCTGAAAGCGTAGGTTCCGCAGATTCCAAATATATGTATCATTCCTACGTTTCGAATATTTCGGAAAATTTCAGATTTTTGAAAAAAAGGACAGTGGTACCCCTTCTCATTTTTTCAGATTTTTTTCGGCAAAAAATTTTTTTGTCGAGAATCGAATAATCATGATGATATTCTTGAAGGAAATGACCCGCTGATTCCAAATATCTCTGTCATTTCTCGATTCGGAAGCCTCCTGCGATTTCACCAATAAAAAACGAGATAAAAAAAAAGTGGGAAAAAAATAAAAAGTAAATCGACGTTTAAAAATCGTAGGAATTTTTTATTTCAAATCGGCTTGCAGATTCTGAAAGCGTAGGTTCCGCAGATTCCAAATATATGTATCATTCCTACGTTTCGAATATTTCGGAAAATTTCAGATTTTTGAAAAAAAGGACAGTGGTACCCCTTCTCATTTTCTCAGATTTTTTTCGGCAAAAAATTTTTTTGTCGAGAATCGAATAATCATGATGATATTCTTGAAGGAAATGACCCGCTGATTCCAAATATCTCTGTCATTTCTCGATTCGGAAGCCTCCTGCGATTTTACCAATAAAAAACGAGATAAAAAAAAAGTGGGAAAAAAATAAAAAGTGAATCGACGTTTAAAAATCGTAGGAATTTTTTATTTCAAATCGGCTTGCAGATTCTGGAAGCGTAGGTTCCGCAGATTCCAAATATATGTATCATTCCTACGTTTCGAATATTTCGGAAAATTTCAGATTTTTGAAAAAAAGGACAGTGGTACCCCTTCTCATTTTTTCAGATTTTTTTCGGCAAAAAATTTTTTTGTCGAGAATCGAATAATCATGATGATATTCTTGAAGGAAATGACCCGCTGATTCCAAATATCTCTGTCATTTCTCGATTCGGAAGCCTCCTGCGATTTCACCAATAAAAAACGAGATAAAAAAAAAGTGGGAAAAAAATAAAAAGTAAATCGACGTTTAAAAATCGTAGGAATTTTTTATTTCAAATCGGCTTGCAGATTCTGAAAGCGTAGGTTCCGCAGATTCCAAATATATGTATCATTCCTACGTTTCGAATATTTCGGAAAATTTCAGATTTTTGAAAAAAAGGACAGTGGTACCCCTTCTCATTTTCTCAGATTTTTTTCGGCAAAAAATTTTTTTGTCGAGAATCGAATAATCATGATGATATTCTTGAAGGAAATGACCCGCTGATTCCAAATATCTCTGTCATTTTTCGATTCGGAAGCCTCCTGCGATTTTACCAATAAAAAACGAGATAAAAAAAAAGTGGAAAAAAAATAAAAAGTAAATCGGCGTTTTAAAATCGTAGGAATTTTTTATTTCAAATCGGCTTGCAGATTCTGAAAGCGTAGGTTCCGCAGATTCCAAATATATGTATCATTCCTACGTTTCGAATATTTCGGAAAATTTCAGATTTTTGAAAAAAAGGACAGTGGTACCCCTTCTCATTTTTTCAGATTTTTTTCGGCAAAAAATTTTTTTGTCGAGAATCGAATAATCATGATGATATTCTTGAAGGAAATGACCCACTGATTCCAAATATCTCTGTCATTTCTCGATTCGGAAGCCTCCTGCGATTTTACCAATAAAAAACGAGATAAAAAAAAAGTGGGAAAAAAATAAAAAGTAAATCGACGTTTAAAAATCGTAGGAATTTTTTATTTCAAATCGGCTTGCAGATTCTGAAAGCGTAGGTTCCGCAGATTCCAAATATATGTATCATTCCTACGTTTCGAATATTTCGGAAAATTTCAGATTTTTGAAAAAAAGGACAGTGGTACCCCTTCTCATTTTTTCAGATTTTTTTCGGCAAAAAATTTTTTTGTCGAGAATCGAATAATCATGATGATATTCTTGAAGGAAATGACCCGCTGATTCCAAATATCTCTGTCATTTCTCGATTCGGAAGCCTCCTGCGATTTTACCAATAAAAAACGAGATAAAAAAAAAGTGGGAAAAAAATAAAAAGTAAATCGACGTTTAAAAATCGTAGGAATTTTTTATTTCAAATCGGCTTGCAGATTCTGAAAGCGTAGGTTCCGCAGATTCCAAATATATGTATCATTCCTACGTTTCGAATATTTCGGAAAATTTCAGATTTTTGAAAAAAAGGACAGTGGTACCCCTTCTCATTTTCTCAGATTTTTTTCGGCAAAAAATTTTTTTGTCGAGAATCGAATAATCATGATGATATTCTTGAAGGAAATGACCCGCTGATTCCAAATATCTCTGTCATTTTTCGATTCGGAAGCCTCCTGCGATTTTACCAATAAAAAACGAGATAAAAAAAAAGTGGGAAAAAAATAAAAAGTAAATCGGCGTTTTAAAATCGTAGGAATTTTTTATTTCAAATCGGCTTGCAGATTCTGAAAGCGTAGGTTCCGCAGATTCCAAATATATGTATCATTCCTACGTTTCGAATATTTCGGAAAATTTCAGATTTTTGAAAAAAAGGACAGTGGTACCCCTTCTCATTTTTTCAGATTTTTTTCGGCAAAAAATTTTTTTGTCGAGAATCGAATAATCATGATGATATTCTTGAAGGAAATGACCCACTGATTCCAAATATCTCTGTCATTTCTCGATTCGGAAGCCTCCTGCGATTTTACCAATAAAAAACGAGATAAAAAAAAAGTGGGAAAAAAATAAAAAGTAAATCGACGTTTAAAAATCGTAGGAATTTTTTATTTCAAATCGGCTTGCAGATTCTGAAAGCGTAGGTTCCGCAGATTCCAAATATATGTATCATTCCTACGTTTCGAATATTTCGGAAAATTTCAGATTTTTGAAAAAAAGGACAGTGGTACCCCTTCTCATTTTTTCAGATTTTTTTCGGCAAAAAATTTTTTTGTCGAGAATCGAATAATCATGATGATATTCTTGAAGGAAATGACCCGCTGATTCCAAATATCTCTGTCATTTCTCGATTCGGAAGCCTCCTGCGATTTTACCAATAAAAAACGAGATAAAAAAAAAGTGGGAAAAAAATAAAAAGTAAATCGACGTTTAAAAATCGTAGGAATTTTTTATTTCAAATCGGCTTGCAGATTCTGAAAGCGTAGGTTCCGCAGATTCCAAATATATGTATCATTCCTACGTTTCGAATATTTCGGAAAATTTCAGATTTTTGAAAAAAAGGACAGTGGTACCCCTTCTCATTTTCTCAGATTTTTTTCGGCAAAAAATTTTTTTGTCGAGAATCGAATAATCATGATGATATTCTTGAAGGAAATGACCCGCTGATTCCAAATATCTCTGTCATTTTTCGATTCGGAAGCCTCCTGCGATTTTACCAATAAAAAACGAGATAAAAAAAAAGTGGGAAAAAAATAAAAAGTAAATCGGCGTTTTAAAATCGTAGGAATTTTTTATTTCAAATCGGCTTGCAGATTCTGAAAGCGTAGGTTCCGCAGATTCCAAATATATGTATCATTCCTACGTTTCGAATATTTCGGAAAATTTCAGATTTTTGAAAAAAAGGACAGTGGTACCCCTTCTCATTTTTTCAGATTTTTTTCGGCGAAAATTTTTTTTGTCGAGAATCGAAAAATCATGATGATATTCTTGAAGGAAATGACCCGCTGATTCCAAATATCTCTGTCATTTCTCGATTCGGAAGCCTCCTGCGATTTGACCAATAAAAAACGACATAAAAAAAAAGTGGGAAAAAAATAAAAAGTAAATCGACGTTTAAAAATCGTGGGAATTTTTTATTTCAAATCGGCTTGCAGATTCTGAAAGCGTAGGTTCCGCAGATTCCAAATATATGTATCATTCCTACGTTTCGAATATTTCGGAAAATTTCAGATTTTTGAAAAAAAGGACAGTGGTACCCCTTCTCATTTTTTCAGATTTTTTTCGGCAAAAAATTTTTTTGTCGAGAATCGAATAATCATGATGATATTCTTGAAGGAAATGACCCGCTGATTCCAAATATCTCTGTCATTTCTCGATTCGGAAGCCTCCTGCGATTTTACCAATAAAAAACGAGATAAAAAAAAGTGGGAAAAAAATAAAAAGTAAATCGACGTTTAAAAATCGTAGGAATTTTTTATTTCAAATCGGCTTGCAGATTCTGAAAGCGTAGGTTCCGCAGATTCCAAATATATGTATCATTCCTACGTTTCGAATATTTCGGAAAATTTCAGATTTTTGAAAAAAAGGACAGTGGTACCCCTTCTCATTTTTTCAGATTTTTTTCGGCAAAAAATTTTTTTGTCGAGAATCGAATAATCATGATGATATTCTTGAAGGAAATGACCCGCTGATTCCAAATATCTCTGTCATTTCTCGATTCGGAAGCCTCCTGCGATTTTACCAATAAAAAACGAGATAAAAAAAAAGTGGGAAAAAAATAAAAAGTAAATCGACGTTTAAAAATCGTAGGAATTTTTTATTTCAAATCGGCTTGCAGATTCTGAAAGCGTAGGTTCCGCAGATTCCAAATATATGTATCATTCCTACGTTTCGAATATTTCGGAAAATTTCAGATTTTTGAAAAAAAGGACAGTGGTACCCCTTCTCATTTTCTCAGATTTTTTTCGGCAAAAAATTTTTTTGTCGAGAATCGAATAATCATGATGATATTCTTGAAGGAAATGACCCGCTGATTCCAAATATCTCTGTCATTTTTCGATTCGGAAGCCTCCTGCGATTTTACCAATAAAAAACGAGATAAAAAAAAAGTGGGAAAAAAATAAAAAGTAAATCGGCGTTTTAAAATCGTAGGAATTTTGTATTTCAAATCGGCTTGCAGATTCTGAAAGCGTAGGTTCCGCAGATTCCAAATATATGTATCATTCCTACGTTTCGAATATTTCGGAAAATTTCAGATTTTTGAAAAAAAGGACAGTGGTACCCCTTCTCATTTTTTCAGATTTTTTTCGGCGAAAATTTTTTTTGTCGAGAATCGAAAAATCATGATGATATTCTTGAAGGAAATGACCCGCTGATTCCAAATATCTCTGTCATTTCTCGATTCGGAAGCCTCCTGCGATTTGACCAATAAAAAACGACATAAAAAAAAAGTGGGAAAAAAATAAAAAGTAAATCGACGTTTAAAAATCGTGGGAATTTTTTATTTCAAATCGGCTTGCAGATTCTGAAAGCGTAGGTTCCGCAGATTCCAAATATATGTATCATTCCTACGTTTCGAATATTTCGGAAAATTTCAGATTTTTGAAAAAAAGGACAGTGGTACCCCTTCTCATTTTTTCAGATTTTTTTCGGCAAAAAATTTTTTTGTCGAGAATCGAATAATCATGATGATATTCTTGAAGGAAATGACCCGCTGATTCCAAATATCTCTGTCATTTCTCGATTCGGAAGCCTCCTGCGATTTTACCAATAAAAAACGAGATAAAAAAAAAGTGGGAAAAAAATAAAAAGTAAATCGACGTTTAAAAATCGTAGGAATTTTTTATTTCAAATCGGCTTGCAGATTCTGAAAGCGTAGGTTCCGCAGATTCCAAATATATGTATCATTCCTACGTTTCGAATATTTCGGAAAATTTCAGATTTTTGAAAAAAAGGACAGTGGTACCCCTTCTCATTTTTTCAGATTTTTTTCGGCAAAAAATTTTTTTGTCGAGAATCGAATAATCATGATGATATTCTTGAAGGAAATGACCCGCTGATTCCAAATATCTCTGTCATTTCTCGATTCGGAAGCCTCCTGCGATTTGACCAATAAAAAACGACATAAAAAAAAAGTGGGAAAAAAATAAAAAGTAAATCGACGTTTAAAAATCGTAGGAATTTTTTATTTCAAATCGGCTTGCAGATTCTGAAAGCGTAGGTTCCGCAGATTCCAAATATATGTATCATTCCTACGTTTCGAATATTTCGGAAAATTTCAGATTTTTGAAAAAAAGGACAGTGGTACCCCTTCTCATTTTTTCAGATTTTTTTCGGCAAAAAATTTTTTTGTCGAGAATCGAATAATCATGATGATATTCTTGAAGGAAATGACCCGCTGATTCCAAATATCTCTGTCATTTCTCGATTCGGAAGCCTCCTGCGATTTTACCAATAAAAAACGAGATAAAAAAAAAGTGGGAAAAAAATAAAAAGTAAATCGACGTTTAAAAATCGTAGGAATTTTTTATTTCAAATCGGCTTGCAGATTCTGAAAGCGTAGGTTCCGCAGATTCCAAATATATGTATCATTCCTGCGTTTCGAATATTTCGGAAAATTTCAGATTTTTGAAAAAAAGGACAGTGGTACCCCTTCTCATTTTTTCAGATTTTTTTCGGCAAAAAATTTTTTTGTCGAGAATCGAATAATCATGATGATATTCTTGAAGGAAATGACCCGCTGATTCCAAATATCTCTGTCATTTCTCGATTCGGAAGCCTCCTGCGATTTTACCAATAAAAAACGAGATAAAAAAAAAGTGGGAAAAAAATAAAAAGTAAATCGACGTTTAAAAATCGTAGGAATTTTTTATTTCAAATCGGCTTGCAGATTCTGAAAGCGTAGGTTCCGCAGATTCCAAATATATGTATCATTCCTACGTTTCGAATATTTCGGAAAATTTCAGATTTTTGAAAAAAAGGACAGTGGTACCCCTTCTCATTTTTTCAGATTTTTTTCGGCAAAAAATTTTTTTGTCGAGAATCGAATAATCATGATGATATTCTTGAAGGAAATGACCCGCTGATTCCAAATATCTCTGTCATTTTTCGATTCGGAAGCCTCCTGCGATTTTACCAATAAAAAACGAGATAAAAAAAAAGTGGGAAAAAAATAAAAAGTAAATCGACGTTTAAAAATCGTAGGAATTTTTTATTTCAAATCGGCTTGCAGATTCTGAAAGCGTAGGTTCCGCAGATTCCAAATATATGTATCATTCCTACGTTTCGAATATTTCGGAAAATTTCAGATTTTTGAAAAAAAGGACAGTGGTACCCCTTCTCATTTTTTCAGATTTTTTTCGGCAAAAAATTTTTTTGTCGAGAATCGAATAATCATGATGATATTCTTGAAGGAAATGACCCGCTGATTCCAAATATCTCTGTCATTTCTCGATTCGGAAGCCTCCTGCGATTTCACCAATAAAAAACGAGATAAAAAAAAAGTGGGAAAAAAATAAAAAGTAAATCGACGTTTAAAAATCGTAGGAATTTTTTATTTCAAATCGGCTTGCAGATTCTGAAAGCGTAGGTTCCGCAGATTCCAAATATATGTATCATTCCTACGTTTCGAATATTTCGGAAAATTTCAGATTTTTGAAAAAAAGGACAGTGGTACCCCTTCTCATTTTCTCAGATTTTTTTCGGCAAAAAATTTTTTTGTCGAGAATCGAATAATCATGATGATATTCTTGAAGGAAATGACCCGCTGATTCCAAATATCTCTGTCATTTCTCGATTCGGAAGCCTCCTGCGATTTCACCAATAAAAAACGAGATAAAAAAAAAGTGGGAAAAAAATAAAAAGTAAATCGACGTTTAAAAATCGTAGGAATTTTTTATTTCAAATCGGCTTGCAGATTCTGAAAGCGTAGGTTCCGCAGATTCCAAATATATGTATCATTCCTACGTTTCGAATATTTCGGAAAATTTCAGATTTTTGAAAAAAAGGACAGTGGTACCCCTTCTCATTTTCTCAGATTTTTTTCGGCAAAAAATTTTTTTGTCGAGAATCGAATAATCATGATGATATTCTTGAAGGAAATGACCCGCTGATTCCAAATATCTCTGTCATTTTTCGATTCGGAAGCCTCCTGCGATTTTACCAATAAAAAACGAGATAAAAAAAAAGTGGAAAAAAAATAAAAAGTAAATCGGCGTTTTAAAATCGTAGGAATTTTTTATTTCAAATCGGCTTGCAGATTCTGAAAGCGTAGGTTCCGCAGATTCCAAATATATGTATCATTCCTACGTTTCGAATATTTCGGAAAATTTCAGATTTTTGAAAAAAAGGACAGTGGTACCCCTTCTCATTTTTTCAGATTTTTTTCGGCGAAAATTTTTTTTGTCGAGAATCGAAAAATCATGATGATATTCTTGAAGGAAATGACCCGCTGATTCCAAATATCTCTGTCATTTCTCGATTCGGAAGCCTCCTGCGATTTTACCAATAAAAAACGAGATAAAAAAAAAGTGGGAAAAAAATGAAAAGTAAATCGACGTTTAAAAATCGTAGGAATTTTTTATTTCAAATCGGCTTGCAGATTCTGAAAGCGTAGGTTCCGCAGATTCCAAATATATGTATCATTCCTACGTTTCGAATATTTCGGAAAATTTCAGATTTTTGAAAAAAAGGACAGTGGTACCCCTTCTCATTTTTTCAGATTTTTTTCGGCAAAAAATTTTTTTGTCGAGAATCGAATAATCATGATGATATTCTTGAAGGAAATGACCCGCTGATTCCAAATATCTCTGTCATTTTTCGATTCGGAAGCCTCCTGCGATTTTACCAATAAAAAACGAGATAAAAAAAAAGTGGGAAAAAAATAAAAAGTAAATCGACGTTTAAAAATCGTAGGAATTTTTTATTTCAAATCGGCTTGCAGATTCTGAAAGCGTAGGTTCCGCAGATTCCAAATATATGTATCATTCCTACGTTTCGAATATTTCGGAAAATTTCAGATTTTTGAAAAAAAGGACAGTGGTACCCCTTCTCATTTTCTCAGATTTTTTTCGGCAAAAAATTTTTTTGTCGAGAATCGAATAATCATGATGATATTCTTGAAGGAAATGACCCGCTGATTCCAAATATCTCTGTCATTTCTCGATTCGGAAGCCTCCTGCGATTTCACCAATAAAAAACGAGATAAAAAAAAAGTGGGAAAAAAATAAAAAGTAAATCGACGTTTAAAAATCGTAGGAATTTTTTATTTCAAATCGGCTTGCAGATTCTGAAAGCGTAGGTTCCGCAGATTCCAAATATATGTATCATTCCTACGTTTCGAATATTTCGGAAAATTTCAGATTTTTGAAAAAAAGGACAGTGGTACCCCTTCTCATTTTCTCAGATTTTTTTCGGCAAAAAATTTTTTTGTCGAGAATCGAATAATCATGATGATATTCTTGAAGGAAATGACCCGCTGATTCCAAATATCTCTGTCATTTCTCGATTCGGAAGCCTCCTGCGATTTCACCAATAAAAAACGAGATAAAAAAAAAGTGGGAAAAAAATAAAAAGTAAATCGACGTTTAAAAATCGTAGGAATTTTTTATTTCAAATCGGCTTGCAGATTCTGAAAGCGTAGGTTCCGCAGATTCCAAATATATGTATCATTCCTACGTTTCGAATATTTCGGAAAATTTCAGATTTTTGAAAAAAAGGACAGTGGTACCCCTTCTCATTTTCTCAGATTTTTTTCGGCAAAAAATTTTTTTGTCGAGAATCGAATAATCATGATGATATTCTTGAAGGAAATGACCCGCTGATTCCAAATATCTCTGTCATTTTTCGATTCGGAAGCCTCCTGCGATTTTACCAATAAAAAACGAGATAAAAAAAAAGTGGAAAAAAAATAAAAAGTAAATCGGCGTTTTAAAATCGTAGGAATTTTTTATTTCAAATCGGCTTGCAGATTCTGAAAGCGTAGGTTCCGCAGATTCCAAATATATGTATCATTCCTACGTTTCGAATATTTCGGAAAATTTCAGATTTTTGAAAAAAAGGACAGTGGTACCCCTTCTCATTTTTTCAGATTTTTTTCGGCGAAAATTTTTTTTGTCGAGAATCGAAAAATCATGATGATATTCTTGAAGGAAATGACCCGCTGATTCCAAATATCTCTGTCATTTCTCGATTCGGAAGCCTCCTGCGATTTTACCAATAAAAAACGAGATAAAAAAAAAGTGGGAAAAAAATGAAAAGTAAATCGACGTTTAAAAATCGTAGGAATTTTTTATTTCAAATCGGCTTGCAGATTCTGAAAGCGTAGGTTCCGCAGATTCCAAATATATGTATCATTCCTACGTTTCGAATATTTCGGAAAATTTCAGATTTTTGAAAAAAAGGACAGTGGTACCCCTTCTCATTTTTTCAGATTTTTTTCGGCAAAAAATTTTTTTGTCGAGAATCGAATAATCATGATGATATTCTTGAAGGAAATGACCCACTGATTCCAAATATCTCTGTCATTTCTCGATTCGGAAGCCTCCTGCGATTTTACCAATAAAAAACGAGATAAAAAAAAAGTGGGAAAAAAATAAAAAGTAAATCGACGTTTAAAAATCGTAGGAATTTTTTATTTCAAATCGGCTTGCAGATTCTGAAAGCGTAGGTTCCGCAGATTCCAAATATATGTATCATTCCTACGTTTCGAATATTTCGGAAAATTTCAGATTTTTGAAAAAAAGGACAGTGGTACCCCTTCTCATTTTTTCAGATTTTTTTCGGCAAAAAATTTTTTTGTCGAGAATCGAATAATCATGATGATATTCTTGAAGGAAATGACCCGCTGATTCCAAATATCTCTGTCATTTCTCGATTCGGAAGCCTCCTGCGATTTTACCAATAAAAAACGAGATAAAAAAAAAGTGGGAAAAAAATAAAAAGTAAATCGACGTTTAAAAATCGTAGGAATTTTTTATTTCAAATCGGCTTGCAGATTCTGAAAGCGTAGGTTCCGCAGATTCCAAATATATGTATCATTCCTACGTTTCGAATATTTCGAAAAATTTCAGATTTTTGAAAAAAAGGACAGTGGTACCCCTTCTCATTTTTTCAGATTTTTTTCGGCAAAAAATTTTTTTGTCGAGAATCGAATAATCATGATGATATTCTTGAAGGAAATGACCCGCTGATTCCAAATATCTCTGTCATTTCTCGATTCGGAAGCCTCCTGCGATTTTACCAATAAAAAACGAGATAAAAAAAAAGTGGGAAAAAAATAAAAAGTAAATCGACGTTTAAAAATCGTAGGAATTTTTTATTTCAAATCGGCTTGCAGATTCTGAAAGCGTAGGTTCCGCAGATTCCAAATATATGTATCATTCCTACGTTTCGAATATTTCGGAAAATTTCAGATTTTTGAAAAAAAGGACAGTGGTACCTCTTCTCATTTTTTCAGATTTTTTTCGGCAAAAAATTTTTTTGTCGAGAATCGAATAATCATGATGATATTCTTGAAGGAAATGACCCGCTGATTCCAAATATCTCTGTCATTTCTCGATTCGGAAGCCTCCTGCGATTTTACCAATAAAAAACGAGATAAAAAAAAAGTGGGAAAAAAATGAAAAGTAAATCGACGTTTAAAAATCGTAGGAATTTTTTATTTCAAATCGGCTTGCAGATTCTGAAAGCGTAGGTTCCGCAGATTCCAAATATATGTATCATTCCTACGTTTCGAATATTTCGGAAAATTTCAGATTTTTGAAAAAAAGGACAGTGGTACCCCTTCTCATTTTTTCAGATTTTTTTCGGCAAAAAATTTTTTTGTCGAGAATCGAATAATCATGATGATATTCTTGAAGGAAATGACCCACTGATTCCAAATATCTCTGTCATTTCTCGATTCGGAAGCCTCCTGCGATTTTACCAATAAAAAACGAGATAAAAAAAAAGTGGGAAAAAAATAAAAAGTAAATCGACGTTTAAAAATCGTAGGAATTTTTTATTTCAAATCGGCTTGCAGATTCTGAAAGCGTAGGTTCCGCAGATTCCAAATATATGTATCATTCCTACGTTTCGAATATTTCGGAAAATTTCAGATTTTTGAAAAAAAGGACAGTGGTACCCCTTCTCATTTTTTCAGATTTTTTTCGGCAAAAAATTTTTTTGTCGAGAATCGAATAATCATGATGATATTCTTGAAGGAAATGACCCGCTGATTCCAAATATCTCTGTCATTTCTCGATTCGGAAGCCTCCTGCGATTTTACCAATAAAAAACGAGATAAAAAAAAAGTGGGAAAAAAATAAAAAGTAAATCGACGTTTAAAAATCGTAGGAATTTTTTATTTCAAATCGGCTTGCAGATTCTGAAAGCGTAGGTTCCGCAGATTCCAAATATATGTATCATTCCTACGTTTCGAATATTTCGGAAAATTTCAGATTTTTGAAAAAAAGGACAGTGGTACCCCTTCTCATTTTTTCAGATTTTTTTCGGCAAAAAATTTTTTTGTCGAGAATCGAATAATCATGATGATATTCTTGAAGGAAATGACCCGCTGATTCCAAATATCTCTGTCATTTTTCGATTCGGAAGCCTCCTGCGATTTTACCAATAAAAAACGAGATAAAAAAAAAGTGGGAAAAAAATAAAAAGTAAATCGACGTTTAAAAATCGTAGGAATTTTTTATTTCAAATCGGCTTGCAGATTCTGAAAGCGTAGGTTCCGCAGATTCCAAATATATGTATCATTCCTACGTTTCGAATATTTCGAAAAATTTCAGATTTTTGAAAAAAAGGACAGTGGTACCCCTTCTCATTTTTTCAGATTTTTTTCGGCAAAAAATTTTTTTGTCGAGAATCGAATAATCATGATGATATTCTTGAAGGAAATGACCCGCTGATTCCAAATATCTCTGTCATTTCTCGATTCGGAAGCCTCCTGCGATTTTACCAATAAAAAACGAGATAAAAAAAAAGTGGGAAAAAAATAAAAAGTAAATCGACGTTTAAAAATCGTAGGAATTTTTTATTTCAAATCGGCTTGCAGATTCTGAAAGCGTAGGTTCCGCAGATTCCAAATATATGTATCATTCCTACGTTTCGAATATTTCGGAAAATTTCAGATTTTTGAAAAAAAGGACAGTGGTACCTCTTCTCATTTTTTCAGATTTTTTTCGGCAAAAAATTTTTTTGTCGAGAATCGAATAATCATGATGATATTCTTGAAGGAAATGACCCGCTGATTCCAAATATCTCTGTCATTTCTCGATTCGGAAGCCTCCTGCGATTTTACCAATAAAAAACGAGATAAAAAAAAAGTGGGAAAAAAATAAAAAGTAAATCGACGTTTAAAAATCGTAGGAATTTTTTATTTCAAATCGGCTTGCAGATTCTGAAAGCGTAGGTTCCGCAGATTCCAAATATATGTATCATTCCTACGTTTCGAATATTTCGGAAAATTTCAGATTTTTGAAAAAAAGGACAGTGGTACCTCTTCTCATTTTTTCAGATTTTTTTCGGCAAAAAATTTTTTTGTCGAGAATCGAATAATCATGATGATATTCTTGAAGGAAATGACCCGCTGATTCCAAATATCTCTGTCATTTCTCGATTCGGAAGCCTCCTGCGATTTTACCAATAAAAAACGAGATAAAAAAAAAGTGGGAAAAAAATAAAAAGTAAATCGACGTTTAAAAATCGTAGGAATTTTTTATTTCAAATCGGCTTGCAGATTCTGAAAGCGTAGGTTCCGCAGATTCCAAATATATGTATCATTCCTACGTTTCGAATATTTCGGAAAATTTCAGATTTTTGAAAAAAAGGACAGTGGTACCCCTTCTCATTTTTTCAGATTTTTTTCGGCAAAAAATTTTTTTGTCGAGAATCGAATAATCATGATGATATTCTTGAAGGAAATGACCCGCTGATTCCAAATATCTCTGTCATTTCTCGATTCGGAAGCCTCCTGCGATTTTACCAATAAAAAACGAGATAAAAAAAAAGTGGGAAAAAAATAAAAAGTAAATCGACGTTTAAAAATCGTAGGAATTTTTTATTTCAAATCGGCTTGCAGATTCTGAAAGCGTAGGTTCCGCAGATTCCAAATATATGTATCATTCCTACGTTTCGAATATTTCGGAAAATTTCAGATTTTTGAAAAAAAGGACAGTGGTACCCCTTCTCATTTTTTCAGATTTTTTTCGGCAAAAAATTTTTTTGTCGAGAATCGAATAATCATGATGATATTCTTGAAGGAAATGACCCGCTGATTCCAAATATCTCTGTCATTTTTCGATTCGGAAGCCTCCTGCGATTTTACCAATAAAAAACGAGATAAAAAAAAAGTGGGAAAAAAATAAAAAGTAAATCGACGTTTAAAAATCGTAGGAATTTTTTATTTCAAATCGGCTTGCAGATTCTGAAAGCGTAGGTTCCGCAGATTCCAAATATATGTATCATTCCTACGTTTCGAATATTTCGGAAAATTTCAGATTTTTGAAAAAAAGGACAGTGGTACCCCTTCTCATTTTCTCAGATTTTTTTCGGCAAAAAATTTTTTTGTCGAGAATCGAATAATCATGATGATATTCTTGAAGGAAATGACCCGCTGATTCCAAATATCTCTGTCATTTCTCGATTCGGAAGCCTCCTGCGATTTTACCAATAAAAAACGAGATAAAAAAAAAGTGGGAAAAAAATAAAAAGTAAATCGGCGTTTCAAAATCGTAGGAATTTTTTATTTCAAATCGGCTTGCAGATTCTGAAAGCGTAGGTTCCGCAGATTCCAAATATATGTATCATTCCTACGTTTCGAATATTTCGGAAAATTTCAGATTTTTGAAAAAAAGGACAGTGGTACCCCTTCTCATTTTTTCAGATTTTTTTCGGCAAAAAATTTTTTTGTCGAGAATCGAATAATCATGATGATATTCTTGAAGGAAATGACCTGCTGATTCCAAATATCTCTGTCATTTCTCGATTCGGAAGCCTCCTGCGATTTGACCAATAAAAAACGACATAAAAAAAAAGTGGGAAAAAAATAAAAAGTAAATCGACGTTTAAAAATCGTAGGAATTTTTTATTCCAAATCGGCTTGCAGATTCTGAAAGCGTAGGTTCCGCAGATTCCAAATATATGTATCATTCCTACGTTTCGAATATTTCGGAAAATTTCAGATTTTTGAAAAAAAGGACAGTGGTACCCCTTCTCATTTTTTCAGATTTTTTTCGGCAAAGAATTTTTTTGTCGAGAATCGAATAATCATGATGATATTCTTGAAGGAAATGACCCGCTGATTCCAAATATCTCTGTCATTTCTCGATTCGGAAGCCTCCTGCGATTTTACCAATAAAAAACGAGATAAAAAAAAAGTGGGAAAAAAATAAAAAGTAAATCGGCGTTTTAAAATCGTAGGAATTTTTTATTTCAAATCGGCTTGCAGATTCTGAAAGCGTAGGTTCCGCAGATTCCAAATATATGTATCATTCCTACGTTTCGAATATTTCGGAAAATTTCAGATTTTTGAAAAAAGGACAGTGGTACCCTTCTCATTTTTTCAGATTTTTTTCGGCAAAAAATTTTTTTGTCGAGAATCGAATAATCATGATGATATTCTTGAAGGAAATGACCCGCTGATTCCGAATATCTCTGTCATTTCTCGATTCGGAAGCCTCCTGCGATTTTACCAATAAAAAACGAGATAAAAAAAAAGTGGGAAAAAAATAAAAAGTAAATCGACGTTTAAAAATCGTAGGAATTTTTTATTTCAAATCGGCTTGCAGATTCTGAAAGCGTAGGTTCCGCAGATTCCAAATATATGTATCATTCCTACGTTTCGAATATTTCGGAAAATTTCAGATTTTTGAAAAAAAGGACAGTGGTACCCCTTCTCATTTTTTCAGATTTTTTTCGGCAAAAAATTTTTTTGTCGAGAATCGAATAATCATGATGATATTCTTGAAGGAAATGACCCGCTGATTCCAAATATCTCTGTCATTTTTCGATTCGGAAGCCTCCTGCGATTTTACCAATAAAAAACGAGATAAAAAAAAAGTGGGAAAAAAATAAAAAGTAAATCGACGTTTAAAAATCGTAGGAATTTTTTATTTCAAATCGGCTTGCAGATTCTGAAAGCGTAGGTTCCGCAGATTCCAAATATATGTATCATTCCTACGTTTCGAATATTTCGGAAAATTTCAGATTTTTGAAAAAAGGACAGTGGTACCCTTCTCATTTTTTCAGATTTTTTTCGGCAAAAAATTTTTTTGTCGAGAATCGAATAATCATGATGATATTCTTGAAGGAAATGACCCGCTGATTCCGAATATCTCTGTCATTTCTCGATTCGGAAGCCTCCTGCGATTTTACCAATAAAAAACGAGATAAAAAAAAAGTGGGAAAAAAATAAAAAGTAAATCGACGTTTAAAAATCGTAGGAATTTTTTATTTCAAATCGGCTTGCAGATTCTGAAAGCGTAGGTTCCGCAGATTCCAAATATATGTATCATTCCTACGTTTCGAATATTTCGGAAAATTTCAGATTTTTGAAAAAAAGGACAGTGGTACCCCTTCTCATTTTTTCAGATTTTTTTCGGCAAAAAATTTTTTTGTCGAGAATCGAATAATCATGATGATATTCTTGAAGGAAATGACCCGCTGATTCCAAATATCTCTGTCATTTCTCGATTCGGAAGCCTCCTGCGATTTCACCAATAAAAAACGAGATAAAAAAAAAGTGGGAAAAAAATAAAAAGTAAATCGGCGTTTTAAAATCGTAGGAATTTTTTATTTCAAATCGGCTTGCAGATTCTGAAAGCGTAGGTTCCGCAGATTCCAAATATATGTATCATTCCTACGTTTCGAATATTTCGGAAAATTTCAGATTTTTGAAAAAAAGGACAGTGGTACCCCTTCTCATTTTTTCAGATTTTTTTCGGCGAAAATTTTTTTTGTCGAGAATCGAA
Organism: Ametastegia equiseti; assembly: GCA_963989295.1. Lineage (NCBI taxonomy): Eukaryota > Metazoa > Arthropoda > Insecta > Hymenoptera > Tenthredinidae > Ametastegia > Ametastegia equiseti. Next base: position 14,395,777 of record OZ022398.1, read on the forward strand.
AAATCATGATGATATTCTTGAAGGAAATGACCCGCTGATTCCGAATATCTCTGTCATTTCTCGATTCGGAAGCCTCCTGCGATTTTACCAATAAAAAACGAGATAAAAAACAAGTGGGAAAAAAATAAAAAGTAAATCGACGTTCAAAAATCGTAGGAATTTTTTATTTCAAATCGGCTTGCAGATTCTGAAAGCGTAGGTTCCGCAGATTCCAAATATATGTATCATTCCTACGTTTCGAATATTTCGGAAAATTTCAGATTTTTGAAAAAAAGGACAGTGGTACCCCTTCTCATTTTTTCAGATTTTTTTCGGCGAAAATTTTTTTTGTCGAGAATCGAAAAATCATGATGATATTCTTGAAGGAAATGACCCGCTGATTCCGAATATCTCTGTCATTTCTCGATTCGGAAGCCTCCTGCGATTTTACCAATAAAAAACGAGATAAAAAAAAAGTGGGAAAAAAATAAAAAGTAAATCGACGTTTAAAAATCGTAGGAATTTTTTATTTCAAATCGGCTTGCAGATTCTGAAAGCGTAGGTTCCGCAGATTCCAAATATATGTATCATTCCTACGTTTCGAATATTTCGGAAAATTTCAGATTTTTGAAAAAAAGGACAGTGGTACCCCTTCTCATTTTTTCAGATTTTTTTCGGCGAAAATTTTTTTTGTCGAGAATCGAAAAATCATGATGATATTCTTGAAGGAAATGACCCGCTGATTCCGAATATCTCTGTCATTTCTCGATTCGGAAGCCTCCTGCGATTTTACCAATAAAAAACGAGATAAAAAAAAAGTGGGAAAAAAATAAAAAGTAAATCGACGTTTAAAAATCGTAGGAATTTTTTATTTCAAATCGGCTTGCAGATTCTGAAAGCGTAGGTTCCGCAGATTCCAAATATATGTATCATTCCTACGTTTCGAATATTTCGGAAAATTTCAGATTTTTGAAAAAAAGGACAGTGGTACCCCTTCTCATTTTTTCAGATTTTTTTCGGCAAAAAATTTTTTTGTCGAGAATCGAATAATCATGATGATATTCTTGAAGGAAATGACCCGCTGATTCCAAATATATCTGTCATTTCTCGATTCGGAAGCCTCCTGCGATTTTACCAATAAAAAACGAGATAAAAAAAAAGTGGGAAAAAAATAAAAAGTAAATCGACGTTTTAAAATCGTAGGAATTTTTTATTTCAAATCGGCTTGCAGATTCTGAAAGCGTACGTTCCGCAGATTCCAAAAATGTTCAGTATTCTCATTATATATTCGGATGACTTCGAAAAATTTCAGATTCTTGAAAAAGAGGACAGTTGCACACGCAGTGGCACGCGCGGATTGCGCACATAAAGATTAAACCAGTTGAGATAAATCGAGCCTAATTGCATATCATCATCAATACAAACATTCTGTGTCTCGTATGAACACTTTTTTCGAGACTGTATGCAAGATCCATGCGGCCAGTCCGACATTCAGGATCGGATATATTATTAACCTACTGCGAGGTGGAATGTATTTTGCAAGATCAGGGAAATAAACATCACCGAAAGAAATTGTAATCAGTGATATTGTACAAATCAAAATTGATCATTGCTATTACTTGATGCAGTGATCATAATATTTAAAATATTTTCGGTCAAATTCGAGCCATGATGTGAAGAAATAATATTTTTTGTTCTGGATTTTTTGCAAACATTTTTCAGGTGCAATCAAATTTCTTCAGAAAAACCTGAACACGTTTTATCTGATATACTCCCCATCATTCACAAGGAGATTTGATGAGAAATGAAAAATCATCTCAATTTCACTGTGAAATTTCATTTGTTTGTATAGATTCGTTTCTGGAATTGAAGTAGAAAAAGGCATATGAAATGAACTATTCGGTTATAAATACTATCCATTTATTAGCATACAATTAGTGAACCTGAGTGGTAATTGGGTACAAATTATTATTTTTAACTGTATCCTTTAATATAATGAATACTATTACCCAACGAATCATACATGTAAGAATATAAAAGTACGAAAATATGCCATTGACATTAAAAATCCTGTAATACCAATCCGAATATTTCGTTATATAATCCCAATCGCGATGTATGAATTAATTGGTATATATCGTTAATTGTGAAATCCTGGATAACCAGGGTTACCAGCAGGACGTACGTTCCGTAGTTCATGCTGTACTGTTGTCTGCTTTCGGATGGGGTTGAAAATTCCCTCTGAAACATAAATGGGTACTTGAATAATCAAACGTACGAAAAAAAGAAAAAAAAAAAAAGGGAGAGAGAAAAGCGAAATTGCAACACAGAAAGCAATTAAAGTACATTGAATATTAAGAATCCGATCTCTGGACTAAATTATTGATAAACTGCTTTTGATCAATAAACGAACTCCCTAATTTTAAATGGGAAATTGTTAAGAAAAATCAAACTGACGAAAATATTTTTATATGAATGTTTCTGACGGGAACGCTATTGTTCAAAAAAACCAATTAGCACTAAGCAAGGTGTACAATTGGCTGCTTATTTAATTTATCCCGATACTCACGGTTACGGCAATTCGAACAGCACCGCGTTACTCCAGCTATCGCGACGATGATCACAGTAGTTATTATGATAATGATGAGGCGATATCTGTAAAAAAAGAGGAATACATTCATTGAAAATTAATCAATACTGATTATTACAAAATCGATAAAAATTAGCTGCATTTAGCGATTTTTCTTCCGGTGCATAAGACAGCAATGAGTTTGTCTTCAGGTAGAAAGAAAAATTAAAAAAAAAAAAAATCCATGATTTTACTAGTAGTTATGAGTATCGATGACAAATCATGACGAGATGGCGTTATACTTTCATCGAACTTCGTTATTCTTTCACACGACTATATCGCTTTATTTTGATAAAACTTTGACTCCGGGTTCACATGATGAGTGAGAATGTAAAATAATTTTTTGGTGTTTTTTAATTCGCAATTAGAAATCTTACCCAGAGAAGAGGTATCCCCCCAAAGTGCAGCACCCGCCATCACAGCAGTAGCTCGCATCACTTGCGTGAAGAATTGGGATCGGACAAGTTTTTACAATTTTGTGTAAGAGGTTTGTTGCAGTTCCACCAGAGCAGTCAGTTCCTGTATAAAAAAATCATGAATTAAAGAATCAGATCGAGTGTTCATTTGCGATTGTTACGATATACTGTGACATATATGCGGCGATGATTCATCATCAGGATTCTCGGTTACACACAAAGGTTATAGAAACATATATGTAGAGTGAAAAGTCCCAATTACGCAACTAATTAATGATAAGGTCTGAGTACATTCGCGATTCATCACACTGGTCTTTTTGATAAATTCTGTACACATTTGAAATCCCAGTGAAATTTCGTGACCGTGGCAAACAAAGACTGTATAAGCTTCTTAGGATTTATGTATATGGTACACACTGAACTGATTGTGAATCATGTATTCGCATAATGGGACGTCGAATCAAAGATAAAACACCGCTGCATTCACTTCGCGGATCTACTCGTGACTATACTGGAAATATTAGTCATTATGTATCGTGTCAATGAACCACGCAGAAGAAGAAACAAATGATTTTTTCTTTCTTCATCTAGTTGAGTAGACACACGTGTTTCCACTATCTTTTTTGAAAAAAACGAAGGACTTTGTTAACCGTAAGTTCATATTTTTTCATCGCTTTACAGAGTTAGTGTACCAAAAATCTGGAATCATGATTATCGAAATCCTTCCATACTTTCCAAAATGTATGAGAGGATTTTATGAAAGCACTGATATCTACAATTTTTGAAAATTTAGCCAAACTCAAGTTTCCCTTTTTTGTTCGTGTGGATGAAAGTTTTTACTCACCATATGCAGTGCCGATGAAGAAAATTGTGAAAAGCAGTAACAACGCGGAGTAACCCATCTTAGTTATTTATTGATGCTTTAGAATCAATGATGAATAAATGAACAAGTTTGCTTCAGGGGTTAAGCTTTGCTTTCAACTTTACAGATTATGGGACGATGTATGTCACGATGGCTAGTCTTATGTGGTTCACGGTCGCCCAATGAATGATATATATTCCATCGGAAAGACGGGTTTTAGAATGACTCCTTCATCAGTCATCGCCAGAGCAAAACCGAATAGCCGCGGCCACGGATGCATGGTGCAAATGAATCAGCATCCTCCGGAAGGTTTAAACCATCCGTGGTATGAAAATACGAAGGAATATAAGTAATAAGAATTATATACGTATTCCTCTGAACTGATAGCAAAATGATGATATACCTACTCGAACGCCACAAAGTTGCGGTTTGATTGTCACAGCAAATCACTCGAAGGATTTTATTCTAATAAACTTTTTTATATACACGGGATTCACCACGATGTATTTTATTTTTCCTTATCACTTTCGGAACGATTATCCAGCTGATTAGTAACGACAGGTACATAGGAAATCGAAAAAATTATTATCCGCAACGCGAATTGAGAATTATGCCGATTTGATATTAAATATGACATTCAAAGGGCGCGCCATTCATGACGTCGAGTTGAACAGCGAGTTTTAAGAATGCGCTTATTCTAAAATCGGATGTGTAAAATAGCCTGCGGATGTTGTCAATTGTTTTTGAGTATTTTCTGTTTTTTTAATTTCTTCAAATATTTGACCAAAGTTAAAAACGACTTTTGCATTGGAAAGAAAGTTGTTGCGCCTGATTACATGCAACCCGAATGTCATATCGTCATATCTAAGTAGTGCAAGCCATACGTAGCGCCGCGCCGCTTGCGCGAACTACTTTTGCCGCAAATACCGGGTTGCAATAATTTTGAATCATCCGTACGATGAAATTTTAAATCATGCATATGTTTGTTGTACTCGATTCATTTCCAAAATTATGTTTGTATGTAAACGTGACATATCTGAAAATGCAGTTATACATTTCATAACATTGATAGTACAATATCGAAATCAATAGAATAGAATGATGAAAATAAAAATGTCGAATTTCAGAGGCTAGATAGATAGGCTGCGTATAATGCCGAGGTTAAACCGGTGGCTGATAACATCGATAATTGAGGATATCAAAGAACTTGTATCAGTGGCGAACGAAATGTGTTCCTGGATAGGAAAAGTTGACCATTTGTCCTGGAAATTTCCAACCAGGTCTGCCAGAAACATAAACGCCATGGCGATAGTGCAAAACCACAAAGGTTCGGCTGGCGAAATGTACATTTTGCTCCTAGAAATCGCTTACGACAGGTTCGAAATATATTTACACACCATTATTCCCAGATTTTATTTCTATTTTTTTTTTCTTCTACTTAAAATGACAGTTTAATCTACTGTGTATATCCTATTAGAATTTTGGTCAATATGAACCTGCGACCACTTCATGTTGAAATGTAAAATAGAACTGACAACATAATAATTCAGGATGCACTTCGTCCTGCGTCTCGTGGTTGAATTCATGGAGAGTTACCCTTTCATCGAAGACTTTTTTGAGTCCAAGGACGGGACCAGGGCCAAGAATTTTTCCGGAAGCATGAGTCTGGCGAACGTTCTTCGGACTCTTTGGCACAGACTGAAATTAGTGCCAGACACTATAACGCGAAATGTGGTACGAAAGGACCTGATGATCGTCTATGACATAAATTTCTTATCCTAAATCGGGTTTTTCAATGTCCAGATAAAATCGAAGCAGATAGAAAGCTCCACATCCCAGGGCTGCCAGGCCTCCGGTTCGTTTTCTTCCTGCGAAAGCTGCTGTTGTGCAAGCAAGGCGGTTAAAGAATTGGCAAAAGCCATCAGCACAGCCGTGCAAGAAGATGATTCGTCTTCAGTGATCCTTGCGGAGTTGTAAAAGACCTTTTAAATTTTTGCAGTTTGGTTTAAAAGTCTGGGCCGAAATTTATTATCGGTGAGAGACAATCTGTATAGTCCCATTGATTAATAGGGATCGGCTGGTCTGCGAGGATCCATTCGATAAAACGCAATGGGCTGTAATGTCGAAATTGATCGAGGCGATAGATGCGGATGTGAAAATTCTGCTCGAAAAAACTTCGGCGATTCGAGCCAAAAGCCAGGCTGATGCCATTCAACGCGAAATATCTCTTCAGAATTTTTCAGCGGAAGTCGAAATTTGGCAGAGTGAAAAAAGCTCCCTGGAAATAAGAGTCAAAGAAACAACGGATCAGTTACTAGCTGGTAATCAGCCAATAAGATCCTTCTTATAATTTGGCTTTCTGATGTATAATTCCTCCTTTTCGTTAGGTGGTTTTTTGACATTTTTGCACACATTCAAATTGAAATCGAATTTCCAGTCAAAGGGGAACTACGAGATTTGAAACAAGTCCAGGTGGAGTTGACTGAAAAGAATCGAACTTTGAAAGAGTCTCTTCAGAAGTACAAGGAGAATTTGTCAAATTTAGGCTAGTGCCTTCGAATACTTTTCCATGCCTGGTATCTGGGATACATAAAAAACCACAAATGCCAGTTCATGATCCTTCTAACGTTGCAGAAATGCTTCTCGCCGTGACTCGGCAGCAAATTATAGAAATGGCAGAGAGCAAATTGGCGCTTGAAAATTCGGTCAAACATTTGCACAAGGAAGTGACGACAGCCCGGGAAACCTCAGTCATCGATAAAAAGATTTTACAAGAAAGTTTGGATCACCATCGAGGTGAAAAAGCTCTGGTAAACTATAACGGAAAACCGAGCGAATGATCAAATTCTCCAACAATCGCAATTGATTATTGTGCAGAGAGAAAAGCAGCACCGTGAAGAGGTCAAAAGTTTGAAAAAAAATCACGCCAAGATTATGGAAAAACTGCAAACAGATGCAAAACTCGCTTATTCCCCCGTGTTTTCGAGTAGTTTTACACCGGAAGTAGAAATACGGAACGAGGAATTGAAGACCGGATATGAAACTGAAGAGACTTTGCTCCCAAAAGGTGATCCGGAAGTCGACATGGCGCAGCAGTTAGCCTCGAATGAAAATACGATAGAGAAACTCAGGCGACAAAACGAACGTTTGTCAAGAACTTTGAACCGGTTAAAAGAACATCGTAGAATATCGGAAAATCTTAAGATTATCGATAGAGAGAAATCATGAATTATAAGATAAATAGAAGAATTCGTGATACTAATTAATTATGAATGTATGTAGAATTTATAGTAATCGAAATATGAAAAACGTTAAAAATACGATATTAAAAATAAGAACGATGAAGAATTACTTGTTTTTGATTAATAAACGTCAGGAAAACAATGCTCGATATTATTTACCTTGGAAAATATAATTCTTGAAGAAATCCGATAATTTTTCTTCTTTCTTGACGCACTAGCGATGATGATTGCTGTTTAATTATTCTCGATGATCAGTATGTGTCCCTTCATCTGTTCCATTTCTCTCGTTACAATATATCGTAAGATATAAAAATGAATAACTTGAATAATTAATAAATAAATAATGATAATAATAATGATTTATCCACTTTTTAAAATATATTTTTCATTTCTATTTTGTATATATTTACAATTTATCTCGTAACTTTAAATAATTACATATACATAATATCATATACTTCGCTCGATGCGTTGATCCTGCTACCACACTCTCCTTCTTCGATTGAATATATTATTAATAACGATAATTAATTAATTAATTAATTATATTTCAATATTTATATATAATACAATCTAGATGTAGAGTTGTAACTATATTGTAATATTACAAACAACCTGATATAGTTGTGTAGATTATATTCATCCGATCTTGATTTTAATATCTTTTATCGTAAAGTGAGTAGCAAGTAGTAGTAGTAGTATCAGTATCAGTATCAGTAGTAGTAGTAGTAGTAGTATCTCGATGAATGATGATAACATATGCATAATATATAGCCGATAGTGTATTATTTATGTATGTAAGTAACATTAGTACCAAACGAGCAAATCGAACCTAATTATCTTTTCAAGACAAGATCGATGCCCGTTTGGTCGATGATCATTATTTCATGTTCATCGCCTAGTCGTTGTTGCATACTAGCTGGTAAGGAAGAACGTGATCAACCATAAAAGATCCTTAAGTTGGTGTTTATGTTGTTGTTATTGTTGTTTTGATTTTTTTTTTTTTTTTCTTTTTTAGTTTCTTATTCCTCTGTTTTTTTTTCTTTTCTTCATTTTTTTATATCTAAATTCAATAATAAATTAATTAATGGGTAAATGTGATAATTATAATGATAAAGAGAGAGAGAGAGAGAGAGAGAGAGAGAGAGAGAGAAAAAGAGATTTGTGTGATTATTACAATATATAACGTATAATAATTAGGGGGAACGAGGCGAGTCTAGAGGTGAGACTGCGGCAAATAATAACAAGGTGATAGAGGAAATTGATTAATATACATATACATATAAATAAATAAAGAAAATATTTATGTATAATATGTAGGCAATGGGGAAAAATATATAAGGCTGGGTATATAATCGGTGATGCAATTCTCCCTATCGATAGAAAACATAATTATTATCCGCAAGGTATGTATATATATATATATATAATGTATCTAGATAGATAAACAAGATTGATTTAGCGAATAATTGATATATATATAATAAACATTTACTTACGCGTTTAAAAAACTCATTAGTAAAGGGTATAATTTCAGATGCGGTAAAAGATTTGTAATAACAGAATATATAAGACGTAATACAGTTACGAAGGAGAAGAGAAAAAAAAAAAAAAAAACATAGACAGGCAAATAAAATAATAAAATCAATAAATAAAGAGAAGAGAATTAGGGTACAGGTGAGATGACGATAATAGAAATAATAATAATAATAAGAAGAAGAATCATAATAATAATAATAAGTTGGGTAAGTTTTTACTAATTATTAAATATACATATAATCTATAGTATATTGTTATTTAACGGAGATGGAAGCAAAAGTACCCGAAAGGCACCAGCCAGCCGTGTTAGGTGTATTTATATTATTATATATGTATTGTAAATAGATTAAGGTTTTTGACGCTGTCTTTTCTAAAGTTTGCTAGCATCTTCATGTATACAATATATAGCGGCATATAGTAAATGATTGTACTATCTGATTCAAGTGTACGTTTTGTTTGTTTGTTTGTTTGCTTGTTTGTTATTACAATATTTTCTTGTTCTTGTTTTTTTTTTGTTTTGTTTTATTTTGTTACATACACATATACCTATGTGTTTATGTATTTTTTTTTATTGTAGTATATATTATGCGCAGTTTCATATTTAACTTTCTTCTACCTTACTTTACGCCTTACATCATTATTTTTCATTTTCAATTACTTTTTCTTTACTTTCTCTGTTGGCCTTATTATTTGCGCATCCTTTTTTTTTGAGCAGTAGATTTATTTATATAACAATACCCAGTCGTATATCCATTTAGGCCGGATATTTAGGCCCACTTGTCAACGACCACGTCGCTCACTGTAACATACACAAGTTATAGATTAATTCATCATTATACTATTTTTTTTTTTTTTTATACTTCAAATACCAGCAAACGCCGCCACCTTCTTCTTCGCTTAATATCTCCTTGTTACCATAAATGTAGTACATACATATTTATTATGTGTATACATGTGTACGATATACTATATACTTCTGTTAAGAATTTGTTGTTTTCCCTTTTTTTTTTCGAATTTTTTGAATTTTTGAATTTTGTTGTTATTGTTTTTTTTTTCTCTGTATATTTGCATCACCGAAGGCGATCAATGGAATCATTGATATCTAATATTATGATTATTTTATAATAATAATGATAAATATTAATAATCCTATATTATTATTATCATTATGTAGGAAACTCTCTATTTGAATAACACTTAGATCGAATTGTTATTATATATATTTATTATAAATTTTGTTGTATTTTCTTTTCGTTTCTCTGATCGGTTTTAGGTTTTGAGTTTTTTTGTTTGTTTGTTCTCAGTGAATTCCATATGTCTCTGCCTTGGTCAAGCGGTGTAGGGTTTTTTTCTGTGTTGGTGGATCTATGTGAGATGTGACTTGACTTGACTTGACTTGAGAGAGATCGGCGTACTTAAACGCCGCGATGCATTCATTATTCAATCATCTTCCGTCTTATTTCCTCACGATCACTTCTGGTGAAACTGTAATCACATTTTTATACTTAATTATCAATTTCCAATTAAATTTTATTACCAATTGCCCACCCCAATCCCAACTAATGCATTTTTATAACAAGCAATTTTGTACAAGCGAAGCATCGTCTCTCAATATTATGTACATCTCATATGTTTTGTGCGAGCGTCTTTGTAATATGTAATTCTACTAATAACGTATAATCCATCGTCGAAAAAATAATTTGAAATATTCAAGTATGTTTCTCTGTATGTAGCTATATGTGATCTTTATCAAAAGAATGTTAATCAATACACAATTTGTAACGTCATGCAACGAGTAACAATTATTCTACAAAAGAATAGAATTGATAGTTTCTTTTCCAGTTACCCGTTTCATATGAAATTTGTGTTTTCTGTGTAATAATATGTGTTGATTAATTACATTGATAGATATAGGGTAATTAACATTTCAAGTTTGTTTCAAGGCATATATGTATAATAGTATGTGTTAGTTATTGTATAAAGTAAGTATATATTCATTTAAAAAGAGTATATTTTTGTTACCTCAGTATCCAACCGGAAGACGTACAACGTTCATATCTCTTCTTTTGGTGTATTTAAGAGAAGAACGGAGAACTGACTGAACTGACAAACCAGCAGGCATATATCCATATCATGTATAGTATGGTAATGGAAAAACTTCATTAACTGTCACACAGTTTATGAACCGAAGTAAATAGATTAGTGTTTTATGGATTGAAAATTATTTATCGGCCTCACGGTATGCGATTCGATAAAGAAATCTTACTTTGGATAAAAATTTAGAAGAAAAAAAAAATCTGTACAGCACCAAATAATTGAGGATTTTATAATACTGGATGGTTTAAAAATTCTATACTCAAAGTTGAAAAAGAACTCGTAATGAAAAAGGAATTTGAATCCAAATATGTATTTTTTTATTTTCAGTTGGAGAGAAACTCAACGTTGAATTACTGCAAAATAACTTTTCAAAGACAAGTTTTTTACTTCCAAAAAATATTTTAAAGAATAAATTTTTAGAAAAAGAACCATGAGGCCAGTGAGAGGAGGGATATTATAATAGCGAATGAATTTCTATTCATTCTTATAAAAGAACATGCGCAATCTGAACATCACGAGAACAAATGATGAATAAATATTTCATTAATTAGATAATTGAAGGGATATTATAATCACAAGAAAAAACGCAGGTTGTTAATAATGTGGAAAACTTTTTATGAGATTCTGTGATATTCAATAAACATTGCTTTATTGTCTGACTCTGAAATAGATAAATGGTTGAATAAAAATGATCAATATTATAGGTACAAGATGATGAATAGGATATGCAAGTCGAAGAATCAATTTTCTACGATGACCGATATCTACATAATATATTTAAATATACATATATATTTATATATATATATATATATATATGTATATAAATATATTCGAAACTAACAAAGTAAACCTATTTGAGTATTCAGAACTTGTCATAGTCATTTATACAACAGATCATAAGACGTAATGGGGAAAAAAAAATAAAATTATAAACAAAAACGAAAAACGCGACAATTATTAAGTGAACAAAAGAAAAATAAAGAAAAATAAAGAAATTAATGAATCTATTGTTGTCGTTCATCGGTATTAGAAAATATCGAATTAGTGGTCGATTATTACCGAAAATTCCACAAAGAAACAATAAAAAAATAAACAACACACACACACACACACACAGACACACACACAATTAGTAACACATGATTTTTATTATAACAAGTAGTTTTTCTTTTCTCTTTTTTTTGGAATGATATATTATATATACCCAAATATCCAGATCACATAAATAATCAACTTTTACTTGTTATAATAATAATAATATTATGATTTTTTGTTTCATTTCAATGTTTTTTTTATTTTCTTTTCTTTTTCTTTTTCTCATCTTCAAATTCAAATTGAAATATTTCATTCGCTTGCATAATAAAGAGATAAATAAAATGATAAATAAACAAAATCGTTGCTAGGGTTTAAGTTCTATCTACATATTCTCGACTGACTTTGTTTCTTCCTTTCTATCTTATTTCATATTCATTTTCTTCTTCATAATTTTCCTATTATTATAAATTATAATCCAAGTCGTTCATTAGAGATAGAACTTTTGACAATAATAATAATCGTCGTCATTATTATTATTATTCATTATTATTTATTATTATTATTATTATTATTATTATTATTATAGTTATAATTATTAATCGGGCGCTAATTCTGTTGCAAAGCCCGAAGATAATCTAATATCTCGAACGTTGTTAATAGTCAGTTCAGGGTTTTTAGAGGCTTTATATATGTCAGGTAATAAATGACTATATAATCATTGCGCAGTTGCACAAGAATATACAAGTAGTCACACTCGAAATGCAGCACGCTAGTTTTTGTTTTTTTCATTTCATTATTTGTTATACTTCCTGTAAATTTTTTTCAATAAAACTTTCTCCCTTGCTCATCCTTTCGTCGTCGTCGTCATCGATTGTGTCTCAATCAATATTATTTTTTCATCGCATGCGTCGTGGCCCCCCGCTTTCAGTTCATTTCATATTAATTCATTATGTTTCAATCCATATTTATATAGTATAAGTATCAACGATTCAATAAGCTGTTATTTCAAAATTATTCACACAAGAATAGGTACTTACTCCGTATATAGGTATATATAGATACGTATAACGTAGATCTCGACACGCCAAACAAGTACTAGCTAAAGATTATTCCTTTCCTTCTTTCTTTCTTTTTTTTCTATTCATTTCAAAGTTAATTGAGCACAGTAGAGTAGAGTAGAGTATAATAGAAATGATCGACTAATTGATCGATTGCAAAGTATCAGAACATTTCAATATGTAATCCGTTTTCGCCTCTGCTCGATATTATCAAATTGAAATCTGACAATTTTGACAAACTACTTTTTTTATTCAACAACCGAATAATTGATTGTTCAATTACAAAGTATGGATGAGAACGAATAGTTTAAGAAAATATTGATAATTCTTTTAATCTACAAATTACCTCATTTGTAATTACGAATAATCAATAAATTAATCAAACATATTCTACATATACTCGAGCAAAAGTCTATGGGATTTAATAATTTGCAAATTTTTTCCCTTTCGTTTGACGACTACTACATTAATTCATACTATACTCTTCTACTCTTTGAAACATCTGTCCTCTCTTTATGAATCGAATCATCGATTATACATACGATTTCTATAGACAAATGTTGTTTGTTTCTTATTGAAAAAAAAAAAACAAAAAAACAATCACTCTCTCAAATCAATCATCGACGATGGTTTATATTCTCTCGTCGTAATCATATTTCGACTTATTTCACCATCTTTGATGATTTTTATATTTGTCATTATAACGTAATTATTAAGTTTCAATTATGCCAATTTCATACGAAAACAACAACAACAAAAAAAAAAAACATTTACATAGAATAGTTCCTATGCGTATGTGTACAAGTTTTTTTTTTCCTTTTTTTTTTTTTTTTCTTCGTTATATATTATATATCAATTATGTCGTGGGAATAATTTAATTTCTACTATAACTATCATTATTATTATCATTATTATTATTATTTGAAATATAATTCAATTAATTTATCGATTAAATCAATTCAAATTTGTTATAAATTTACTTTTTCTTTTTTCTCAATTTTGTTTTTATAGGTATGTATGTATGTGTTTGCCTTTTTAATTTTCAATTGATCGTATATTGTGCAGCGCGTCTTTTTTTTAAATAATATACCCACTATTAACAATTACATAATGTCCCGTACATCAGTCTTGTTGCGTTTTCTTATAACGGTTTGTTTCTTTGTTTGTTTAATAGTGGGCAGCGGGTAGTTATAGATAAATTTTTCATCACACGGCACAAAAACCAAAACACTTGTTAGAGAAGATATAATAGGTAATTAAATATTAGGATTAGATAGTAAAAATTCGACTATTACAAGGAAAAAGCCCCTCGACATCAAGGAACTTTGCTAAATAATATAGGTATATAATTACAAATAACGTGTAGTATGTTTTTTTTTTTTTTTTTTCTCGAACATGGCTATAGGGTAATCTGTACAATTATTTACGTTTGTTCTTTATTCTTTGAATTTCCTCGTTGTTATCGTTTTCAATGCTAACGATTGCCTATAGTTTTTTCAGCGTTAAACTTTCAGAGTTTTTGCAAATCTCGAGGTAGACCTTTGGACTAGTAACAGCAAAGTTTTATGAAATTTGAATTCTAATTTTATTTCTTCTACAAAGTTTTAGATTCAAATGAGAAATGAAACTAGCCAGATTCGATATAATTAGAACTTGAAAGATTTCCTTCGAGATTGATTTTCTATAGTACGTGTATTAGATGAATAGAGAAATTTTGCTCTCGATGGAAAAAACTTTGGAAAACTTTCAGAAGTGAACAAATCTTAGAAAATGTTTAAAAGTCTCCTGCGTATTTAAATCGAGAATAATAATTTCTCGGATTTTCAAATATTTTCACAAGTGTCAAATGTTCGAGTGAAATCGCATGCCGATTGCGAGTCGAGGATACAGATGATGATAATTGCATAAGTTCAATATATATGTAGTTACACAAAAATAGGGAAATTAGCAAAATACACATAGTAAGTTAAATAATAACGAAAGATTAGACATGGTTAATTAGTTAATTGGTAATTGGTAACTGAAAATATACATAAATAATACTAATAATCAATAAATAGGGGAAGGTGTAATTAAACAAGACTACAATAGACAAAGTGCTTGAGATATACATCGACATGCGCAAGCTTTCTAAAACTGAACAGAAAAGGAAAACAGACGTCGTTTATGGTTTTGAGAAAATTTGTTATAATCTTCAGTCCAAGTTATTCCCATGCATGATTAGTTCAAATCGTAGTCGGTATATTAGACTGAAGATGACGATGCAGGTTGTTAATCCAATTTCAGTTCCTTCCTCACTGGCGCAGGCAAATCAGATTTTACTGCGAATACGATTAAACACAAACAAATAATAATTCCACCCAAAAGCCACAAACAAAAAGAAATTGAGATAGAGAGAGTGAGAGGAAAAGTGTATTAGCACAAATAGATGAATTGAAATTGACGATAACGTACACAGGGTCTAGTTGGCAAAAAAATTTCATCCAAACATACGATCATACAAAAAAGTGCACAAATGTAGGATCTAAAGTGAGAAAATATGGTGAAATAGTGAAAAGATAACATTAGTTGAATACTACGATTAAATTTCCTTATCTCTCTTCAACGATCTTTTTAAACAAATAAATCGCAAAATTTTAATTTGCTTGCTGTTTTTTTCCTTCCCGGCTAATTCTAACTTTCGTGATCTACGGATAATATAAATAATAATAATAATAATAATAATAACAATCACAGTTGAAAAAAAAAAATGTCCCGCAGAATACGACGATGATAAATATACAAAAAAAACATCTCGATATTCTGAACATAATTTCATACATATGTACAATTAATTAATTAATATATATATATATATGTATCGCTATAAACTTCGAAAATTAAACATGATTCGTTGGATAGTTGTTTTTCAATTTTTATTTATTTATTCGATTTGTTTCGATTTTTTTTTTCTTTCATTTTTTTCTCAAAGTGTCAATCAAAGATCTGAATATTTCTAATCGAAACACGTTGATATCTTTTCTTTTCCTTACTTTTCTGCTCCTTTATTTATAGATTATGCAAAAAAAAAAAAAAAAAGGAACGAAACACAAGTTTCTAGTTACACTAATAATAATTTATACGACAAACTAAATACTTGACTTATAATCCCATCTCGACCCTAGAGTTGGATAAAATAAAAATAAAGTGAACAAAAAGACGAAAAAAAAAAGAAACAAAACGAATTATTTTAATAACGTAATTAGGTATTTGTTCGTTGGTTTACGAATCTATCGGTATATTCGGATATATAATAAAACTCAAAAAAGCATCGTCAAAGAGAGAGAGAGATATATATAGCAGCATGCAATTACTCAGTGTGCACGTTGGAGTCTAGATACTAATGATGATAATAATAATGATAATTATAATAACAAACAATGAAATAAAATAAAATAAAATGAAATAAACAAGGTACAACGTAAATCACCCACACCAAGTATAACAAGTTGACCGAAAAAAAAATTAAAGAACCCAACAAATTATCCAAGAAAAGGGAATAGAAACAGTAAATGGAGAATTGCTTGCTTTAGTTTTTAGTTAACCGTGCAACGAGATAATTATTCATCAATATCTATTGTATATGTGTAAGTATGCAATCTGATGAAGTGGCAATAATAACAGTGGGTAATTAATTAAATAATAATAATAATAATAATAATAATAATTAATAATAATAATAATAATAGTAATGGTAATGGTAATAAATCGTGTCAAAATGAAGACCGAGTCAGTGTGGCTACATATGATTTACACAAACGTTATAATGCTTAAAAAGGCACTTGTATAAAATAATTTAAAAATAATAATTTGTTGTGTTTTTTTTTCTTCATAATTTTCATTTTTTTTTTTTTTCTTTTCTTTCATCTAAATTCATTTCAATTCAAATCAATTCTTTACTTTACTTCACTTTACTTTACTTTTTTTTTGGACTTTTAATCTTTCTAATAACGATATAATAGGTAGAAAGTTAAACAACACTCGGAGATGTCCCCTCCCCCCACTAAAATATACATAATAGCTGGGTACGGGTAATATTCAATTTAATAATACGACGACGTTGCTATTTTTTTTTTGTTTTTTTTTTTTTCTATGTCTTACGTTGGGCGGCTGTGGTGGTTGACGATGGCGGTTGGTGGTTGATGGTAGTTTTGAAACCCACACAGGCTTATATATCGCGTGCGATTCGATTTTTATTCCAAGAATTTTTTTTTTCTTTTTTAATAATCGATGCACGATATAATTTAATCCCCCCCCCCCCCCCCCCCCCATCCCCCACTGACTAACTTTAAACACCATGCTCTCAAACGTCAAGAAAAAAACAAAAAAAAAAAAAAAACCATTATATATGTTAAAAATCTCACTTAAACACACTTCGTTAATATTATTATCATTTTTTTTTATATATACACAAAACATATAAATATACACATACACATACATATGTGTGTGTATATATATATATATATTTCTGTTTTATTGTTGTTGTAGTTGTTGATTTTTCTTATCACCTTTTCCATGCCACGGAAAAGGGAGGGAGAAGCTTGATTAAATGCAATTGCAAAAACTTTTCAAGTCCAGGTATTTCTCTTTTTTTTTTGTTATCTTTGCTGTTTTTTTTTTGTTTTTTTTTCTTTCTTTCTATCCTTTCTTTTCATTGTTTTTTCTTTGTTGTTTCTTTCGTTTCATCAGTTACATCGCGATGATTTTTCATTATTTTCTTTTCAATCTTATTCATTAGAAAGAGGTAGAGAATAAGAGGAGAACAAAAAGAGAAAAAAAAAAAAAAATCAAAGAAAGGATATAAAAAAAAAAAAAAAACCAAAAAATTATCATCGTTTTGTAACTGATCGATCGATGGATCGATTGGATTGATTGATTAATTAAATTAATTAATTGATTATTTAAAAATGGTATTTTGTTTCTATATCGGGCATACGACTAACGCTCCAAAGAACACAGCCCACATCAGTACAATCCAATGTACGGTGTATATTGGGTTCTCACCGTCTGTTATTTTTCTCGCAACAAACTTCAGGGTTTCGTCCAGAAGTACAACGGGTATTGAGAATTTCATAACTGTCATCCATTCCTCCAAAGTCAACGGGCAAACTTGGAACACCGACTGTTGATTATAAAGAAAAACAATGATATTCATACGTTATATACAACTTTAGAGTAAAAAAAAAAAAAAAAAAAAAAAATGACTCGTTAGGATCTTAACATGTTTCATACTTAGGAAATGTTCAAATTTAGAGGGAAATCTTGATTTCAAATTAGGAAACTTGTAGAAGAGCGATAAAAAATAAGTATATGGGTTAATGTGAAGATTTGCATCCGAGTTTCAGAAGTTATATCAAATTTATGATGATTTTATGAACGATATTTTGAATATGTAAATTATAAGAAATAATTTCTCTTTGTCTCTCAACATACAGAAAAATAAGAATTCAATTTGAAAATCGCAGATTTTAGACGATTTCAGAGGAAGACCCGAAAAAAAGGGAGTTTTGAGGAATAAGAGGACAGACTGTGAACCCTGAATCTATTAAGTTTCCGGATATCGTTTTGCGAATTTTAACGAGGATCGAAAACTACGATATCTTTTCAAAAACTAGCTCAAAGAATCAAATCTTGGCTTTTCTTTTCAGCTCGTAGATCTATTAGAGATAAAAATTCGCAAATCGATCCAGAACTTGATTGAAATTTATTCAAAACTTGTTCATTAAACTTACGGAAAGTACGTCGACGTAAAGGATGACGAAATGGAGTGTGAAAGAAAGAGCCATGGACGCGATGAGCCAAAGATTGGACCATGGAGGCATAGAGATCAAAGATTGGTTTTCAGACAAGCTGTAAAAGAATAAAAACTCATTGATTATTAAACTCTAAAGACAAAAACATCTCAAAATCATTTAAAAAAATAAAAATAAAATATAAATCCTGACCTGTTCATAGCGTTCAACATCTCAATGGTTACAAGAACGGAAAGAGCCATGGTCATGGGATGGGGGTCGGTAAAGACCTTGCAGTCAAGTCCCTTGAATTCATCTCCGCCGCCGATGCAAGCCAAGTGATGTGTCTAAAAAAAAAACAATAATTTGATATTAAATAAGAAAAGATTAAGATAATAATAAAGAGTTTGTAGAGGTTTTTGAAAATAAAAATAAAAACTCTAAAAACTTACCAGCTGGTAGTAGTTCATTTGAGGTCCGTGTGGGCTGTACAAGAACCACCATGCAGCACCGCCAACTGTAGCAGCACCGACGTATCCACCAATAGCCATGTAACGGAAGAACAGCCATCCGGAGATAAGAGATTCGTCAGCTTTGCGGGGAGGCTTTAAAGAAGGAAAGAAGGTAAATATAAGTAGATATCCTGTGGTTCGAAACAAAGTAAAAGGTTTCTAGTGTAAAAGATATAATTATCAAATTCCCTGATATTTCCTAGATTTCCAGTTAAAAATTTTCATATTTCTTTAGGAATTTTTTAATCTAATTTACTCAAGGAACACAATTTCCGCGAGCGAATGTTGTACAACTTAAACAACACAAAAGTTTTCGTTACAAAATAAAAATTGTGAAATTTTTCTAGTAATTTTATGTATTTTACGTAAACTTAATTAGCAAAAGTTTATTAATTATTGCGTTTTCGATTAACGAAGATTATATTTAAGGATTGCGAAATTTTAAAAATTCGCTGTTTCTTTCTCTTTTATTCAAAATAGGACATCTTTGGCTCAAGTATCTCAATGACGACGTGTTCATACGGCGCTTCGAGAATAAAACTGGGAAACAAATTTCGAATCAACGAATTTGAGCATAAAGCAGTTTTAATTCAATTGAAATGAGAGAATTTTCTATTTTCTTCAATTTCCAAACATACCAATAAACATATCAATTCAAAGATACTCAAGTAACTTCAGTATTAGCCCGAGGTTTTTAGATATTTTTGAAAATTGTACAAGTTGTAGGTAAAAAATAGCAAAATTCAATGATATGAGCCTGAATTTTCTGACAATTCCCAGTTTTCCAGATTTCCCTAACAGCTAGAGACCCTGGAGTAGTTCTGGTATCTAATATAAACTTTGATAACTCACCTTGTCCATGATGTCGAGATCTGGAGGATTGAAACCAAGAGCAGTAGCGGGAAGACCGTCAGTAACCAAGTTAACCCAAAGAAGTTGAACGGGAATCAAAGCTTCGGGAAGACCGAGAGCAGCGGTCAAGAAAATACTGCAAAGAAAAGAAAAAACAGAAAATTTACCAAAGAATCTTTCAGAACTTGTTGTATGAATTTTCATTCAATAAAATCTAGACTATTGGAATTATCTTAATTTAGTAGTAAGAATAACGATTTGGAAATCGAAAGTTTCTTCACAGCATTCAAACGATTCGAAAAAAAATTATTGCCAAAGTGTAAAGAGGACTGAGAAATGATAATCAATTACCTAACGACTTCACCAATGTTTGAAGAGATCAAATAACGGATGAACTGTTTCATGTTGTTGTAAATGGCACGACCTTCCTCAACGGCAGCGACAATAGAAGAGAAGTTATCGTCAGCCAACACCATCTCAGAAGCAGATTTAGCTACAGCTGTACCAGATCCCATGGCGATACCAATTTCAGCTTTTTTCAAAGCAGGAGCGTCGTTTACACCGTCACCAGTCTGAAAATATGTAACAAAGAGTATGAAATTCAATTTTCAAATGCTCAACTAGTTCAGAATAGTTCAAAAATCCTTCAAAATCTCTCTAAGAAACCCCAACTTAATAATAATAAAAAAAAAAAAAAAAAAAAAAACCAGACAAATGAAAGATTAACCCACCATAGCAGAAATCTCGTTCATTCCCTGAAGGAATTCAACAATTTTCGATTTATGAGCAGGTTCGACTCTTGAGAATAGCCTAGCCCTTGCGCAAGCAGCTTTTTGTTCGCTAAGAGGAAGATCGTCAAATTCACGTCCAGAGTAAGATTTTCCAGTAGTATCTTCATCTTCTCCAAAGACTCCGATACGTCTGCAAATAGCTTCGGCAGTAGCTTTGTTATCACCGGTAATAACGATGACACGAATACCAGCAGCCCTGCATCTTACGATAGAATCGAAGACTTCTTTACGAGGAGGATCAAGCATACCAACGACACCGACGAAAGTTAAATCCTTTTCATAAGTGATAAATTTGTTAGAATCTCCAAGGTCCATATCGTCAGGTTTCATCGGATGATCGGCAGTAGCCAAAGCCAAACAACGAAGAGTATCACGTCCAGTACCGTATTGTCTAGTAAGATCAAGAATTCTGTTTTTAAGAGTAGAAGTAAGAGGGAATTTCTGTGTTCCAACACGAGCGTGTGTACATCTGTCTAAAACACCTTCGGGTGCTCCTTTGACGAATAATTTAGGTCCAGTACCAAGTTTTGATGATTTAAGAGGTACGCAGTAAGAAGACATAGATTTACGATCGCGAGAGAATTCGAGAGTAAATTCTTTCTTCCATTTAGTTTCGATGTCTTGTCTAACAACTATGGCTGAAGTTCTTCTGTCCAAACCGGTTTTTGGTACTGCGAACGGATTTACTTTTTCAGCAAGAACGATAAGAGCTGTTTCAGTCGCTTCTCCGACCTTTTCAAAGGCTTGTTTAAAATCGTTGAAATCAATAGCTGAGTCGTTACACATTATGCAAATTGTTCCAATTTCGTGAAGAGTCTCGTAATCGTTTCCTCGAATCTTTTGTCCTTTGAGGAATATCTCGCCGATAGGTTCGTAAGTCGATCCAGTGATTTCAAACTCGTGGAAAGAACTGTCGTTTCCTTCGATCTTCTCAAAAGTAAACATTCTGTAAATAATAAACAGAAAAATTAGAATCTACAATAAATTTCAGCTTTCTTTTTTTTCATTCTCTCTTCAACAAAATTGGCATTTTGTCAAAGAATGAACGTAATACTTGATAGAATTCATAGAAAAATATCAATTTCATTACTTTTTTCAATAGTAAATTCAATAATTTTTATTCTGGATTATCAAAACCATATAAAACATGATAAAAATTATGAATAAATATCAAAACTTACCGGCTAACGGACATCTGGTTGGTAGTAAGAGTTCCAGTTTTATCAGAGCAGATAACGGAAGTACAACCGAGAGTTTCGACTGATGGAAGAGACCTGACGATGGCATTTTTCTTAGCCATACGACGAGTACCGAGAGCCAAACAAGTTGTAATTACAGCAGGTAGACCCTCAGGAATAGCAGCGACGGCAAGAGCGACAGCAATTTTGAAGTAGTAGATAGCGCCCTTGATCCATGATCCTCCGTGAGCAGGGTCGTTGAAATGTCCGATATTGATGGCCCAAACAGCAACGCAAATGACGGAAATAACTTTGGACAATTGTTCACCAAATTCGTCGAGTTTCTGTTGAAGTGGAGTTTTGATTTCTTCGGTTTCTGACATTTCGGTACGAATTTTACCAATAGCGGTATTCAATCCTGTTCCAATAACAACACCGCGAGCCTTTCCAGCTGCTACGTTTGTACCAGAGAAAAGAATGTTCTTCTTGTCCTGGAAAGAGGAATCAAAAGAGGATATTCGTTATTTATTGTTCATTGTCAATTAGAGGATCTTTTTTTTTACATATAGCAGGGAAACATTTTCCTCAGTTTTTTATACAGAAATTGGGAAAAATAGAATACGGCAAGAAAAAATTTGTTTAATGAGTAAATTGAGAATTTGTTTGCATATTAATTGTTACAGTTTTGTTCTACAATTTTTTAGAAGCAAAATTGACGAATATTTTGGAATAATAATCGTAATAGTTGTAATTTTTTTTTTCGAAAATATCTTTATCATTGTTTTTTATTTTATTTCGTTTAAATATTGTTCAAAATGATAAAATCGTTACTAAAGTAATAGAGAATTTTTTGTTTTTACTAATATTTTCAACATCTTCCTGATTATTTTTTCTGAGCTAGAATTGTTTATGAAAATCAAAACTATAATCAAAATAATCTATCTCTGTGTAATATAACTTCGCGATCAAACTATGTAAAATTTACCCAGCCAAGTTTTAAATGTTTGCTGTGTACAAACGATCAGTCCGATAGGAATCAAAAAAATACTGAAAATACTTTGACCATTCTAAAACATGTGTGACATGTTGTTATGTCAAAATTCAAATCACAACATGTTCAAAAAAAATCGTAAATAGGTAAATTTGTCAAAAAATACACATTTTCACTAAAAAAAATCATAACTTTCTGAATTTTCGATATTTTTAAGTCAAATTTGAACTGAAATACTCGTCAGATTTGGTACTACTAGAAAAAAAAAATACTAGCACAGTGCACGTTTCAAAACAGGTATTTATTTCGACGTGTAAAGAGGATCGATTTTGGAATAAAAATGAATGCGAATTTATCTGAAAGGCATAAGTTCGAAAAATCCACCTTTTCGCTACAAAAATCATAACTAACGCATCTGTTAAATATTTTTTACCCAAAAGGAGACCTGGGTAAAATTTACCCATGATGTTCACCAAGAGTTAAAATTCATAACTTTTTTTTCTCAAACGCAAAACATTGATATTTGTGAATCTAAAAAATAATTGTTAAAATTCTCTCGAGAAACTAATAAAAATTAGTCGATGTGAAATAGGAAAAAAATTCTGTTTTATGCCTAAAGAAAATTTCTCAAAAACCAAAAAACAAAAAAAAAAAAAAACTTACATTTCTGTACCATTTTATAAATAAATATGTAAAAATGGTGATAACTCACCTGGTTGACGGCACGTGGATCGGGAATAGCATCGGTATGTTTGATAACAGAAACTGATTCACCAGTAAGGATAGACTGATCAATCCTAAGCGTAGTCGAATAAATTTTAGTGAGTCGAATATCGGCAGGTATTTTGTCACCAACCGAAACTTCAACAATATCACCAGGTACAATTTCCTTAGCACGAAGCCTTTGAACACCGGCTTTATCGCCTCTAACAACCTTGCCCATTTCCGGCTCGTATTCCTTAAGAGCTTCAATGGCAGATTCGGCATTACGTTCTTGCCAAACACCAACAACGGCATTAGCAATAAGGATAAGAAGGATAACAAACGGTTCGACGAATGCGGTAAAAGCGTCATCGTGCTCTTCAAATAAAGCTAAGACCTATTTAACAAAAGAAGAAAAATTACTATAGAGATTATAAATTTTAAGAAAAGATTAAAAAAAATTAATATAGATATCAATTGAAAACGCTGGATTATATTTTATTGGTACCTAATTGAATTTCCAAAAAAAAACGGAAAAATAATTAATTATCGTTATTATCACGTAATAATATACTTACGAAGGATATAATTGCAGCTAATAGAAGAATCTTAACTAGAAGGTCGTCAAATTGTTCCAAAACAAGTTGCCAGATCGACTTTCCTGAAATAGTCAAATAAAAAAATAGAAAATAAAAAATAAGAGAATGTAATTAAATATAATACAATATAAAGTGAATTGAACCACTGGACAGTTAAAACGTATCGATATACGCGAGTTCTTCTCAAATATCCGAAGGGGGGGCTATTCGTTTTGCTCGGAATCGTATAGGTAAAAAAAATAATAATAATAATAAAACCTTCAAAAAAACTCGTCTAGTCGGTAACTAAGCGGATTGCACGGCAGTGGATTGAGTAATAAATAATCTGCTCATTTTTTTTCAATTTTATTTATATATTCATTTCGTTTGTTTTTTTTTGTGTTTTTTTTTTAATGATTCGCTTCGGATTTCAAGTCTATCAAATTGTTGTCAAAGATTGAAAGATCGTTATAATATAATTAAAAAAAAAAAGTATTTAATTACAGAATATTTTATTGCACAATTTAAGATCAACAATCAATGTGTACTGTAGCATCTGAATGTAATATACATATTTTAGCGATACATATCGCGTTAGAGAAAATAGGAATAGATATTCTCGATTATACTATAGACGCGACATTCTAGTCGTCCTTGAGGTAGCGATGTAACTACTTAGCAGAATTTGCGTCTTTCCTATACGCATATGAATACCTACATATATTTGTAAATGAAAAATAAAAAATTAGCTAACCGTTTTCGAAAATCTTTACTTTTCAAAACTATTCACAGATAATAATTGATAAAGCGTTAAAATCGTCTATGATCGTCTATCGTCTGATATCTAAATTTATGATTGCCATATATAAACTCATTGATGACAATGAATTGACTAAAAAGTGAGAAAAATTTTCCATATTTAATTAAATTTCGTTAAATTCAAATCAATTATGTTTAATTTTAGTATTTGTAAGATTATATATATATTCGATTCGTTAGATTCGCAAACCTTTAGCAGATATATGTATAATGCATTCATTATAGTACCTCAACCTTGTATTATGTACAACGACACGACAAAACGACGACCTCATCTACTACGTGATTAGAAATTGTTTACCTTAGAATTTCGTCAAGCCTATCACGTATACAGGTACATAAGTATAAAGGACAGATAAACCCGCAACAGTATATTGTCCTCGTCACGGACAAACGTATGAACATGTATATACATACATGTATAAGGCAAAATTCTAATCTGATATACATACATACACAACATTGTATAGAAAATATTCTAACTAAGCTAACGGTAATTAAAATCGAAAAGATATCTAGAAAGATATTACATTACGGCCTAGCGTGGCAATTCGGGATCCAATTATATTCTCTTTCAAAGGCAAAGGTATACGATATTATCATCATTATAGAAAATTGTAATTAATATCCAAATTTTCATATATCTTTAGATAATTTTCTCGTTACTAAGCGATCCAGTTACTGCAGTCGACTTTGTTTTTTCTCGCGAATTATATTTAAACGTTGTACAAAGAATAATTGCGCGATCGAATATTGCAAAAATGTCGATGTCCAGCAAAGAAAAAAAAAAAAAAAGTCAGACACAAAATTATACACACGATGTCAAATTGAGCTTCAAATATATTGAAAGAAAGAGTAAAAAATATCAGACTTTAAATATATGTGTAGATGATAAATTAAGAAATTGAAAAAATGAATTTCGACGATCATCCCATGACTTTTTTCAAAATTCTGGCTAGAATCGCTAAATAGAATTTCAATTCTCGGGGTGAAAAATCAATATCAGTTATTTTCAACATTTTCTGATAGTTATTATTAATTCTTTTTTTTTCAGAGAGAGAAAAAAGATATACCGGCGCACCATGAGGTTTGATATTATTACAATAGCAGCATATAGCAGCCAGCCGCACCGGTAAACATAATTATGTGGCAAAAGACCGCGGGTGCGTGCATGCCCCACTTTGATAAGCCATAGAAGCTTTGGATCCGCGGTTGGGCGCCAAATCAAACTGCATTTACGATAGGTATATACGTCTATGTATACTTATATACATATATGTTGTATATACCTAATACATATGGGATGAAGGGTAATACATATAAATAACAAGCTTTCCCGCTTATTGTGAGGTTTGCATATACATACCTAAATACTATATATATGTATGTATACGCCTGATACGTGCAGAATGCAATTTATTGAAGTTATATCTATACGTGTGTATGATATGTGTACAGGAAAATTATGCATACATAGAGAAATAATGAATGAACGATCGAATGAATGAATGAATGAATGAATGAACGAACGAAGGATCGAAACAATATACATATATGTATATCTATATACGAGCGTGTGATAATTAATTAGCCTCATACGTAATAATGTTGTACTACACGTTGTACGTATATATATATATAAAATCCACCGCCGCGATAAATCGTAATCAATAAAAATTGATCTTTGACCTTTGCCCTCGAGTTGAGTTTAGTTTAATTGAGAGTCTGAGGGACGCTTATACATATGTATATGCTGTTACATATAGGTAGGTATACAATAAGATTGGCGATGATAATTTAGCGTCAGTTTGATTAATCCGTAAATTGGCATCTCGCATTGACGCCAATTATTATAGATACATATATACACAGACATATGTAGGTGGATATATTGATCCACGAAGAATATTTCCAAATTTCTTTATTACTTTGTCAATTTTTTCCTCACTTGTCAAGCTTTTCCATAGCTTGCGAAAAAAAAAAACCCCCCAAGAATTTGTATTTAAAACGAGTTTTGAAACGAGAAAAAAAAAAAAAATAAGAAATTTTCCAAATTATTTTCGGTTCGTTCTTTTTGGTTTCTCTTTTTTAGTTCTGAGATAAATTTTTACCCATTATATAAATTAATGTATCGAAGAATTCATTAATCCGTTAATCAAAATTCGCTAATTGAGAACAAATTTGATTTGATTTTTTCTTTTTTTTTTTCTTCATTTTTTTCACATATCATACACATGTTATGTACTCGGATATATACATATATGTATAATCGTATTGAAACAAGTCACGTTGTTAATTAATTTGACGCAGAGATTTAACGGATTTCAAGCATCCCGTTGTCGATAACCACCGATCCGTTGCCGTGTCCGAAATTTGATTTAGGGACGCCTAATTTTATGGTAAAACGGACCTTTGACGTTTTACGTATATACATATACCTACGTATATAGATTTGTATATACCTGAAAGGTATATCATACCTAAAATAAATATATCGCGTGTCTATCGGCGTAAGGAAATAGGTACCGAAAAAAAAGGCGACTTTAATGGCAAATATAAAGGGCGTAGATTTCTTGTTTTGTTTTTTTTTTCGAATTTAGTGTCAAAGTGAGGGAGAAGAACACGCGTATATAGAATTGAATAGAATAATTTCAACATCTAAGCATTATAGACACAAAAAATTGCATCTTTTGAGAAAATAGTTTCGAAATTTGTTGGATTTATAATTGATTCACTATTATTATTTAAATTATAGTAAATTATGGTGTTTTTTTTTTTTCAACTCACCCTCTTCGGCTGGCAATTCTGTAACGAAAAGAAATCAATCGATTAGTACCAATCCATGGAACAAACAACAATTTGTTTTTCAAATAAAATAGAAGAAAAAATAAATTAATAATAATAAAAAAATAAAATAAAAACACAACACATTATTTGTCAAATAAAACGAATGTACGTAGACATACAAAAATTCATGATATACATACTATAGTATCTAGATCTATTTATAGGATGGAATAATGAGAATTTGATTGAACATTTAGCAAATTATTTATTTGCAGCAGCAATTTCATACGAAATCGTCGAATTTAATAAACATATTTATACGGATATTAGGATTTCTGCAATACTATCCACTTAGTTTCATAGGTATGTGTATATGTATGTTGCATATACATACATATGTATAGATATAAATGTAGATTTAGCTTTCATTTGACGCACGATTCGAGGTACATAACACTTAATCGTGCAGGGTATATATAATTTTCGATTTTCATCTCGTCGAATTCCAAGGCAATTCTTTATATACAAATTATACATGTTACTCTCCTGCAAAGATTTCTGCAATCATTCATATAGTTACGAAATCGCAATCTCTCCATTCCTCTCGCATTTTTATATATCCACCATTCGATTCGTTTCGGCAATTCGATTTCGCCAGATTTTTCTTACACATGATGAGGAGGAAGTGAATGAATTTCATTGACAAATTGATCAATTAATAAATTATTATATTGATAAAGAAATTCTTATGTGATTGAAGAATTTAAAAATACATTCACGATATTATATATATATAGGATAAGCGATGATTTTAGATTTTACGTATGAAATATCGCCACGTGGCTTGAGAGATATATATATATATATAATATATGTATATTTCACGCTATACATTGCCCTACAATATATACCCGGGGGCGGCGATAGGTGGTGAAAAAGAGGAAGAAGAAAATTCCGTTTACATGTGTGATGAATATATATATTTCTAAATATCCATGTATATGTATAAACGTGGGAAAAACATAAATACACAAATGTCACTCGTAGCAAATGTGTCTTAATACCCTTTCTCCCTTCCTCCTAATGTACGTATGTATACATACAACATGAATACATACATATATCTACGTATGTATATAATCAGGAGTAGTAGATAGATAGATATATATATATACGCAGTCCTATTAATAAGCACAAACGAGTGGAATTACAGCCGAGAACTACTCGCGGTAGAAATAAATCTTGATAGACGTAGATATATACTATATACTGATGTATTCGTATACATGTATGGGTAAATAGACATGTAGGAGCGGGAATAAAATTCCGAATGTCAAAATCTGCGAAAGGTCAAAATTCCGAATTTTTCTACTAAGAGACTGATAGTTTTTCGAAAGATTATTTCCCCTCAAATCTACGTAGCCAATTTGAAAAACTCCGAATGAAAAAAACACCGAATTAAAGGTTCAAAATTCCGAAAGCTAAAGATCCGAAATGCCAAAACTCCGAATCTGGGAAGCTTTGTCACGAGCTTCCCTTAAATTTCCGGATTTTTCGACTTTCTGAGTTTTCAACTATCGGATCTTTGAGTTGTCTGCATTCTGATCTTTTGGAATTCCCAACTTCTGAACTCTCAACGTTTCTAAAAACTCGAAATCACATCTCAAACAAATTCGGAATTTATCAATCCCCCGCCCCGAAGTGTGTTAGCTGGTGGTTTTTCGTATTTTTTTTTTTTTCTCTTCTCACGCATAAGATAATCAGATAATCCCTCGGAAGCCAAAAAGCCAAACGGAAAATCCAAAAAGCTTTACCTACGTATAGCGCAGCGTAGCTGAGCTTATTACTCATTCGTCTTATACACACATATGTACACATTTCACACAGGTACCTATACTATATACACATTCGCTTATAGTTGGATTTAGAATCGAAAGCGAAGAAGCCGGAAATGCGTGCCGCATGCATTTTCCAAACGCGTTGCAGCGTTTCGAGCTTTTGCTTTTTGCTTTTCGCTTTTTGGTTTTTTGGTTTGGCTCTCGTTCATTCCGGCGCAGGCGCAAAGCAGAAAACCTCTGTACACCTATTTACACATTTTATCGTCTATTTGAACACATGATTCAGTTACAGATTCATTTACTATAATACGCAAATAATAGAGTCGCTGACTTATATACCGATCGGATCTTCTTTCCCAAAGCGAATAATCAATCACTGCTGCACTCAATCTGATTCACGTTACGAAAATTGCTACATTATGAATGAAAAAAATTTCTTTTCTCATCCTATAACATACATTTTGCTCTTCTCCAGCTGCAGTAGATTAATTTTCAAAATACGAGACGAATTATCTTCATCGAACATTAAGTTGTCAGATCATTTCAATCGTTAAAATTTACAGACAAATTGAACGATTCATATTCATCTATATATATATATCTTCATTTATAGATTTTTTTTCTTTTTTTTTTTCAAATTTCTTCGTACGTGTGTATGTGTGTGTATGTGGATGTGCAGTTTTTGCCCAATTTTTTACACAAAATCGTCGACAGCTGCTTCATTATTTGTTTCGTTTGGTTGCGTTCTCTATAGGTCATAGTCGATAAAAAAAAAAAGTATTATTATATACATATATATATATACCTACACGTATGTATGTAGATAAAAATGTATGTATAGTACATATGTACTTGGGCCTTCCTCGTTCCGACTATCGTATATCACCCCAGCCAAGGATAAATAAATAAGATTCATCGGTTAATTTCGCGCGTATTCAACTAACACGTACTAGACATTAATACATACCTATACTATATACTTGATCTATACATAGATAATTATACATATACATATATATGTGTACGAATGTATAATATAATTATAGGAAAAGAAAATAATACACTACGTCAACTGGGTTGCCCTGATGGACTTTTCGTCGCATTTTATTATACATACATCATGTATATATATATATGCACGTATATATTTATTTTCATCTTTATCCTCTTTTTTTAATTTAGAAATTACGACTATATAAATCGTCTCGAGTTATAATCAAGTTTTATAAATGGTAAAAAAACAAAAAAATCATTCAATTTTTTAGCCGAATGCACCTATAATATAGCTAACATCGAAAGCCAGTGTCCTTCTAATATAATAATATAATATAATAAAATCGCGTGTCTATTATACAAACACATATATATTACAGTATAAGTATACATAGGTATATATGTATATTAGATAGTTTGCAATAATGTATATAGATACAGTTAACCCAGTGCCTGTCTTGTCCCCATATACATACATTGAACACACTTATCTATATCCCTACATATCCATGTGCATGTATTACGTATACCTATATGTATATCCAAGCTACATTAGTCTATATAAGTTGTTAGTAAATAATAATAATAATAATAATAATAATAATACAAGGTCGCCATGAATCGCCATGATCGAGTCGATAATTATTGCCTTGAAAAGTCTTCGTTTTATTTCATTTTACTTGACTTTCTACATTTGTTTATCCATATGATATACTATACATATGTATGTATAAAACCTTTCCGTCTCACGATTGCAGTTGTTCATTCATCCGGTTATACGTTGTAAATTTTTTTTTTTTTCTTTTTCTTGTTATATAAAATGTCAGTTTTACGTTATAATATAGGATAAATAAATAAATTGCTCGATCGATAAATGAGAAGGGAAAAATTACCCGCGGTCGTTATATTGATTTGCGTTAAAAACTATAAATAAAATCTGTACAAGTGTGAGACGAAAAAAAAAAACAAAAAAAAAACAGAATGATTCGACGATATGGACGCGATGATTATGTACGGTAAAATTATTATTAATCATTCGTATTGAAAAAGAAAGAAAATGACTAAAAATAAATACGTATAACCGGTTTCTCTCGAAGAATTTTTCTAGGTCAAAAAATCAACTGATTAACATTTAATGAAACAACAACAAAAAATCCTTCTTCCATCGTTTCGGTGTTGCAAAAAGAAGAGAGAAGACAAAAAAAAAAAAACCGCAAAATTTGGCAATCATGACAAACGACTTGAAAATTATATTATAATTTCTATATACATACATATAGCTTTTTTCTTTCATACAAAGCATACATCATTATATGAATATTTCATACATCAGAGATGAAAACTTTATCAAATTTATAATCCAACTGCAATGAAAACGATAGTGAAAATAATATAGCATTTGATATCATCACCGTCTCTAAAAGTCGATTGCCGCCTAAGCTTTTTATACAGTCTTATAATGATAGTCTTATAATGATTGCTCGACATAAAAGGCGATTTTCCAACACACGAACGTTATTATACGCACATATAAATGAATGTCTGTAGGCATACATATTGTATACGAATGATAAGCGTCAGCGAAATTTACGCGCGGTATTCAAGACGTCATTGCGGAGAGAGGAAAATAGCATTAAAGAAATAAATAGAATAAGAAGAAAAAAAGATTAAAAAAAAAAAACGTACCACGTACGTTCGTCACTATATTCAACAACGTCAGCGCTGCAAGATTACGAACGAGTGACGTATGTCACATAGTATATTGTATATACACACGTTTGTAGATACGTATATACATGATACATATGTAACGTCCATATATATTATATATTATACATATACCTATATACATTTAAACTAGCTTTTTCATCATCGTCACACCATACATATATATAAGTTTCGCAACTAATTATTCCGCGAGCGAGGAAAAGGACATCGAGAAACAGATATGTTGTATATATGTTACGTGTACCTTATACAAACGGACGGTATGTATACATACATCGGTAGAATACTAATAAAATGATTATTGTTACGTTTTCTGGTTATTTATTTATTCATTTTTTTCGAATTTTATATTTCCTAATCATTATTAAATACTACATATTTTCATAATTTTCATTTTTTTTTTTTTTTTTTTTCTTCACGATCTCCTCCTCCATCGTCTATAAAATGTTCTATTCATATACACTTTCTCTATACATACATACCTACATATTTTACAGATTTTTACCTCGAGACGGAGAGACAAAAAGAAAGGAAAAAAAAAAAGAAAAAAGAAATCGATATTATGGAAGAAAAAAGATTGAATGAATAGTAAATAACGAAAGATGAAGGAAAAAAAAAAAATTAGGAGCAAGACTTGATAGTAAGAAAAGAAGGAAGGTATATACGTATATGTATATATGAACGTAAACCATGTGGTCTAGAAGCCCATTGATTTTTGCGCTTATAGCGCGAGAAATATATACATATATACATAGCTGTATGTATGTACAACGTACAAAACTGTCTAGGCGAAGTGTTTTTCTCATATATAAAAAAAAAAAAAAAAAAAAAAGCTAATGGTGGTCGGTTAAAAATTCGGGAAATAAGAGATTCAAAAAACTAAACGGAAGCTCCTAGATATACTGCATATATATGAAGCGTTACTATAATAATTCTACACATTCTACACAACGTGCGAATATTAAAATAAGTATATAAAGAACATAATCAAAACAAAAGATTAAAAAAATTAAAAAACAAAAAACACAGAGAATTATAGAAAAATCAGAGTAGCTGGTGGTTCCTAATATGTGTAATAAGGATGAACAATTATAATTATATACATTTATTTCCTGATAAATTTTTTATTTTTTTTTTCATTTTTTTGTCTCTTTTAATTATTATTATTATATATGTATTAATCGTAATTACGTGTAAACTAGTATATGATAATTAGATACTTTATAAAAAAAAAAAACTGGAAATAAAAAGTAAAAGATTTCGAGGAGAGAAGATGTAAAATAGCGAATAGAGGAGTAATAGTAACGGGAGTATATTATAGGGAAATCTACACACAGGACTTGGAAAATTTCGAGTAAATATATATATATATATATGTATTATATGTATGTATAGGTATGTACGTATAAAATGCCTATCTATCTATATATCTATCTAAACGTATATACATATATACATGTATACATGTAAAAATAAAAATGATAAAAATACTCCGTGAAAAGTGTTGGGGGTTTTGAGTCGCTAAATTGGTCGGGTGAAACCCTGGAAATCCGAGAACGAAAGAACGAATGAACGAACGAATTACGTATATATGTATAGCTTACTGATTTGAGATCAGTGGTAACCTAGTCCAATGATTTCTAGATTTCCAAGTAGTCGCGGGATGACGGAAAAACGTGTACATATCTACTAAACTTTCCAACGTTCAACGTTCAACGTTCACGATCACGTTCACGTTTACGTTTGCGCGCGGTTTAAACCGCAAGTGAGTGCTCAGCGGGGGGGGGGGGGGGGGGGGGGGGGCTGCCGCTAAAACCTATATACACACACTAAACGTCGTTTTATACTAGCTAAGCAAACTGGTGCCGGTTCGGTCACAGTCTCGCTAAAAGATCGGAATCTCTCTAGTTCGGCCGGGGCTCTAAACTAAAATATAAAACTTACATAAGCAATTCCCTCTTTTTCTTTTTCTTTTTCTTTTTCTTCTTATTCTTTTTATTTTTTTATCTACTGCTACTTCTACTTCTAAACTAATTTGTGGTAAAAAAAAAAAAAAAAAAAAAAAAAAAGAGAGAGAGAAAATGGGTGAGGGTCGAAAAACCTAAAGACCGCAAAATTCGTAATGACCGAAATTCCGAAATTCAACGACCCGAACATCAAATTGGCGAAAAAGTGCGCATATAACTCAGAATGAAAAAGTTCAAAAGGACCCGAAGAATCCAAAATCTCTTTCTATTAAATTATTCAAATTCCCGACACTCGTTGATCCCGAATGATTTTCCTAAATTTTGAAAATATACTAAAATGCAGAAATTTTAATTTGCCAAAAATCAAATTTCCGAATAGCCACAACTTATACGATGGTGGAAAGATTGAAAGATCAGATGGGACAAAATACATAAAATTAACATCCCGAAAATACCACGAGAATTACTCATTAATTTACACAAGTGCAGTGCTATCATTTTCGTTGAATAAATTTTTAATAATAAAAATGATAAGTCCAGGACAACCCGGCTGGCTAATTAATTTTGTTTTCTCTATTTTTCTCTCTCTCTCTCTCTCTCTCTTTATTTTTCTAAACTTTTATGTGCATAAATAAAAAAAAAAAAACTGTGTAATACTCTAAACGGCATATATCTATTTAGTTTTCACGTTAGCGCTTATATATACATATAAGTATCTCGCTTCTCTCAAACGAAGGACAACGAAATCGAGTCATATTATAGAAGAACTTATCCAATTTCGCGTTACTACTCAGTTAGTTAGTCCCTATATATATATTATATACCTGCCTATATACCTAACCAGGCCAGACTATAAGCTACCTAACTAAACTATCTAAGTAGGTACATGTATATTATCCCCCGCAATTTCAAACTATCCACATCATATTAAATTACATCGCATTACATTCATATTATTATCATCATCATATCGCGTCCCTGTAATGCCATAAGGTCGTATGCGCAAAAAAAAAAAAAAAATCAGTTTTTCACGTGTCAAAATCTTTTTCATGCAATACAAAATCCTGTCGGCATATCCGTAAAACAATATTTTTTTGTTTTTTTTGCGCTTACGACCTTATGGATGTAGATATATAGGTACATGTGCGTGTCTATTTCTCTGTCTCTTTTTCTCTAGGATTAGATGATGATGATGATGATGATAGCGTATAGTATACATATATACCTATGTATGTATACTATAGTAGATATATATATGAGAAAGAGGCACACAAACCTCCGAATACAATCGATATGCACCTCTTGACTAGGACGGAAGATATATAGTATACATATATCGTTCACATACATTTATAGGAAAACTAGAGAACGAATTATACATATATATATATCTATTCGCATCGAATTAATATTTTTAAATAACATTTTGTCAATCGCTGCTTATATGTATATCTACTATATATCCAACAAGTAAGAAGGGATTTGGAGGTGCCCGTGGAGGGCTCAAGTATCTCCCTATTTAATAAATAAATAAAACATCCGTATATTACGCACAAACGAACATCTTATTTCATTTCAAACAATAATTCATTGAATCCTCTCGTTAATCGATCGACTCATTATTCATATTCCATATCTACACCTTTCTCCATCTACCTACTCGTATATGTACAATACATAGTTCATCAATATTATTATCGATTCACGATTATTGCTATTATTATTATTTTTATTTTATTTTTATTATTATTATTATCGACGACCTAATCAGTTTTCTATTTGTTTTTTTTCTTCAAATTCATTTATCCCTGTCACGTTATCTTTGATAATCGAAAAATGAGAGAAAAAAAAACAAAGAAAAAAAAAAGATTAAAGAAATCAAATTTCGTCAATTAATTCGATAATATATTTTCTATTTAATTGTATTTTTTATTCGTGGGAGTTTTTTTCTTGATTGACTGCGGATTTAAACGATTTGAAAAAAAAAAATACAAAAAGAAAACAAACTTGAATAAATGAATCGTAGATAAATTAAAACAATCAATAGAAAATAATAGCAAAAATAAATATTGTAGATTGGGAATTGAAAGAATAATTAACAAAGAATGATAGCGAAAATATTATTGATCTATATCCGTTGAAACAAATGACAGAAGAAAGATTGATAAACAAAACAAACAAAAAACAAGAAAATAAATAAGGAAAACACAATAAGAGACGAGATAAAATCTAATCTTTTGGTAAAACGTCGCAATGAATAGATAAATTTGATATTTTGTCTACCTATTTGTTTGTTTTCTCCATTCAAGTTCAATTTCAACGCATTTTTATACGACGTATCTGTACGAATGGTGTAAAGCGAAAAAGTGTAAGCGACAGGTATACGTTATCGAGTCCAAAGGTTTACAGCTCGCTTTTCAAGAACTCTAGGACTCAAGTTAACAGAAATGATCCTCTCAGCGATAGTCTCTAGGAGTTTTTTGACAGCGATATTAAACACTTCGCTAGGAGTTCATTGTAAACAAAAATATGGTCGATCGCAGTTATTTTAAAGCTCGAGTGATAAAACTCACAGTTTTCTTGATTCAGAATTTGGGGACTAAAACATTTCCCGACTCTTCGACGTTTTTCAACAGAAAAATAGAAACAGAAACTTTCCTCTTCAGTTTCAATCAAGTTATATGGAATTTTTCTTTTTTCTTTTTTCTTTCTTTTTCAAATCTTGACAGAAACTTCCCTGATCGAATTTCTAGTGTCCAGATTTATACAAATCGCCAGAATTTTTTTTCATTTTCTTCTTTTCTTTCAGATATCATAAAATTACGGCAGAGTTCTATTCTCATTATTCCATCGCATAGAAGACACAAAAGAAGAATAATAAACATCCATAAACATTGATATTAAAAGTATTTCATCGACTCACCATTGAGGCCATATTTCTCCTGGTTCCTCTTCACCTGATCAGGCGATAATCCTTTTTCAGAGTCGGTGCCGAAGTAGTTCTGCACCTCGTCCACGGTTTTACAGTGGGCGTCATCCATGGCGGCGGCGGCGTTCGTCTCGCTGCTGCTTGCGTATCAATCTTTTTCTTTCTTTCTCTCTTTATTTATATGTTCCCTATATATACATATATATAATAATATATATATATATATGTCTTTCTTTTCTATTATCCTATTGTTACTATTATCTTTAATTCGTTGCCAATATTACTAACGGATTATATTTACCGCTATTTCGTGTTCATTCACAAAATCTCCTCTCACCTGGAAAAAAATAACGAAATACATAAATAAATACACCAATTACGCACGAATAAACAGGCAAATTAGTGAACCAATGAATTTTATCAACGCAGAACAAGTCTGGATCAATAATAATAACAATAATAATCATATTAATAATAATAATAAGAAGAAGAAAGGCAAATATCCTTATTATGATATTATTCCGTATCACATCGCGTTTTTTTTTTGTTTTGTTGTTGTTTTAGGGTGTCCACAGAGTTCTGATTTTTAAATTTCACGATTATTTCAGCATTTTCAGGGTTATTATTATGAAAATTTACATCTACTCGAGAGTAGGTATGCGACAATGTAATTCTATATGATTTTGACGAAGTCAAAGTATTTCTTTACTCAAATCAGACAAGTTATCGATCGTTTTGCCTGTTAGTAGATCACGTATCGCATAATTATATGATCAGATCGCTATTTCAGTTAGTATCTTCAGTTAGTTAATGAAGAAAAATTCTCGAATTGGGAAAAAAAAAAACATCAAAGATTTCAAAAGAGTTCCTAAGCTATTTCCAGGATTTCGCGACTGACGACAGTAGGAAAAGAAAAATCCCAGGCTAATTCCAGATAAGGTTCAAGTTCGTAACATTGACACGACAAAATAACGGCACTCAATAATTTTTTATTTTCCGATTCGAACGGTTCAAAAACACCAAAACAAAGTGTATAATTTGCCACAGTGATTAAAACATCAATTTTGCAAATCTGACAACATTTGAGTCATAAAATAAGAAATTTTTCTCCAAAGAATTCTGTTACAACATCAACGTTACCAACTTGAACTTCATAATTCAAAGTTAATCCCAGGATTTCCAGAACCGTTAGACACTCTGTCAGTTTGTAACCAAAAATGAACGAGCCAATGAATAAAAAAAACTGTAATCGAATGAAGAAAAATTGATTTTGATGAATTTTTGATAAAAAAAAAAAATGAAAAACAAAAAGAACCTTGAAATGTTTAGAAAAGAAGTTTAGCAAGAAATTCGGGTGTATTTTCAACGATTATGGAACAAAAAAAAAAGCTAAAAAAAAAACTAAAAAACCACAATTATTGTAACGGGAGAGCGTGACGAAGGGGAAATTCGTACGAGGTAAGTGAGTATGTCACATGTATGCGTGTGTATTTTCAGTTCATTCGTATTGGTTACACGCGTGATTATAATGTAGAATGAAAAATATCGCGTTGTTAATGATTCTATTGTATTAAAGGTTAAGTAACTAACGTATATTCGATATTTCTAATGACGTTATATGTATAACTAGTGAATTTTATCGATGAAAAAACCACCACCAATCACTTACAAAAAATTAAAAAAAATAAATAAACCTATTTTATTTGATTCTCGTGATAGGTATTATAAAAGAAGCCGCGAAGTACAATACATACGTATATTTATGAAGATATATAGAGGGACGAAGGACCTTTCGATAGTTTAAACTTAAAGAATAAACAATAATCTATACATACTTCTGAATAAAATATAAAGCTAAATAAGAAACTCACCGCGAGGATATTTGATCGAAAGATTATCGAGCGATTGACTAACACTCACTGATATTGATACACGTATCGTTCAGCGTGTGGCTACCAGTATGTTCTAAAAACCAATACGATTTAGGTTAGGAACAACGCGACGACGACGACAAGGAGGACGAACTCTTTCGAGAACACGAAACGCTAAGTGGTCTGGTGGCCCGTGGCGAACGACGCCAGAGCCAATCAACGGTCGACGAATGTTTCAGGTACTAATACGCGACTATTACGGTGCGATATCGAGAGATCACTGTGACGATGCTATAACTATGTATATGACGTATTATGTATATGTATATATATATATATATATATGTGAGAAAAAAATGCTAGCGGACGATATAACACGAGTTTATTATTCGCTAAAATAATCTTGAATTGTAACGAATTGACAAAGATTCAACGTAAAACGTCATTATTGATTTCTTTCTAATGATTTTCAGCTGTTTATTATTCCTTTTCTAGTCTTTTCTATAGCTTAAACACACTCTAAACTACACGCACGTTATCCCTCAACTTTAGGGATTATTAACCACCGACCAATACACCCGTTCGTTCCTCACGTTCAACTGTCTCAACACACAGTGACCGACCGACCGACCGAATCACCGAACAACCGCGACCGACTCGGCTAATCACGTTACGGACAGTTTTCGAACTACTTTAGCGCTATCTGTTGGACTAACCGGCGTGCATCGCTCCGGGGATTTCCCTCGTTTGAATACGGGGTTCGAATACGTTTGAATACGGTTTAAGTTCGAAGGGTTAATTGTTAGTTGGGTTTATTGAGAATCTGTGGCTCTCCAGCCCCTGTTTTTTATGATTTACTTGTTCTGGGATGATTTTTACAGCTCTAGATAGAGTCGGGAAGGGTTATAGTTCGTTTAACAGTAAAACATTTAGGAGCATGTGGAGCTACGCCATTGGTCAATCGAATCTCAGGCCACGTGACCACCTCCCACCACCTGACGCGTACTCGGCTATTTTCAGAACTTCTGCTAGGCTATTTCCTTGGCGCGTATTTTAAGACGCCTTAAAGGACATCCCGCCGCTTTTTACAGTTACATAATTACTCTCTTATTCGTTTCAACATTAGGACCGACCACCAACTCGGAATCGAATCGAGTAGCGATTTGCTGTCAATCTTTCTTCTCTTCTAATCCAACCGGTAAAAAATAAAATAGAAATAAAAATGAAAGAATAGTAAATACGGATAGATTGAAAATGGGATGAAAAAAAAATATAGTTAGACAATTCAGACGACAAAAAAAAATATCGTCTAACTATATTTTTCCCCAATTCTGTTGTTTTGTTTTTTCATTTTTTTGTTTCTCATTTTTCATTTTTTTTTTTATCGATAGGGAAGGGATTGGAGCTGTGAGACACTTGCCACGAGTGGATAGATACTCGATCGGTAAAACGATCTCTGTTTCTCTCACCGTTATCGCGTGAGGCGCAACGGGTTGTCGGATAATATATGTATAACTTTATTGGCGACTGGGTTATTATCGCGCTTATTCGTAAGCCCGGGGGTCGGGTCGAGGAGCCTCGGGCTCGCGGGCTTCCCACTCACTGATTCAGGGACTCGGGGTGCAGGGCTTCGAGTGGAACCGCGAGGGACCAGCCAAATTGCGCGTGCCCGAGCTCCCGAACACTTTTAGCACATCTCTGCGGAGCCGAGCGGGACTTCCTAATTATTTGGCAGGGGTTGTTAGGTTATAGCTAGGTAGGTAGGTAGGTAGGTAGGTAAGTAGAAGGATAGATAGATAGATGAATAGATGGATAGATAGATAGATAGATAGGTAGGCAGTCGATCGTGAAAAGCTAATAGCCCAAAAACCGCTAAACTCAATATTGCTAGACAAGCGAAAAGGATTGTAATTTATTTTATTATTATTTTTTTTTTTTGTTGAAATCTTTCCTCTTTTTTTAACGTATGTAAATATAGATCGACTTTAGCCCGTCGTTCCTCCTAACTATGCATGTATTTATAGAAATAAACTTGATGGTCGTGTGTCGAAGAATATTATGTAAAATAGAAACGGAATAAGAATATGTATGTTGGGAATTTCAAGAATATATACTAAGTTTCTCTCTCGCAGTTTTGCATTAGGAGAGAAAATTCGATCTCTATGGTCGATTTTTCAAATCTACGGAGCATCTCTTCGACTTTAAACGATTCAACGATTTTTTTTTTCTCTGTTTATTTATTTATTCATTTATTTTTATACGATTTGCTCTAATTTTTGTTATTCGAACAGTATATTATTGTGTAAATCGCGTACGCCTATTTGAGCGCGGCGTTCCAAATTTGAAATAAAAAAAAAGACATGCGCGGATGAGATGAAGAGTAAAGGAAGGAAAAGATCCGTTGATCGTTATTCTTTTTTTTGTTTTTTGTTTTTGTTTTTTGCTGTTCGATTCGAATACGCGGTGATAACATAAGCGCGCGAGATTTGAATATGAATATTATTTCTTGCAGATGAGATCGAGCGTTTAAAAAATGAATTAAGTGCATTTTGCCCAACACAAGACGAACGCGTACCGATATTTTTTATGGCTATGTGGGTATACATGCGTATATATAAGAACTGAGCTCACTTAAAACGAGATACAATGTGCACGCACGGAGCAGACGCTATTAACCCAATCGCAAATATACCGCATGGGTATACATACATGTGTATGTACGTATATACTTGTATGTATGCACGTACAGGTGTAGACACATGTATATATACATATGCAAGAACTACAAGAGCGACGAGGTCATGTTTGCATCTGACTCGCGGGAATGCGATTGTTGTTCGTACCGACATATACATACGCAATGTGCCTATGCATGTGTAACTAGAAATTAAACAAGAGGCGATAATTAAAACAACGCGAGACAAAATGCATCTGATTAAAAAAAAAAAAGAGAGAGAAACGAGAAAAAAATTAGGCGATCACGTTTCAAAAGTCGTTTTGAAAAAAACCGTCCAATAAATAAATTAACCATAAAATAAGTTCGAACAATTTGAAAAATCACTTCGTTGAAGAATGAGATTCAAATAGGGGAGGGAAAAAAAAAACCATATAGAGACGAAGAGCGAAAAAGTGAGGAAAATTTCTCTTCTGGATTCAATTATTCACGTTATAATATCCACAGTATATGATCTATCGATCACGATTTTAATATCAATATCGATAAATTCGGTATAGCAGGTAGGTAGGTAGGTAGGTTGATATAATCCACAGACAGTCCTGGCCGTATAGCGGGTTTAGTCCTTCCGTCGTTACAGATATTTCGGATCCGTTATCTTTTTTTGTTTCACAATTTATCACTCTTTTTTTTTCTGTTCTCGCTGCCTTTTCGTTTTTCCTCGCGATTTCCTTTACTTTTTGTTTTTTCTCCTTTTTTGTTTCTTGTTTGTTTTTTTTCACCACGCCGCGCACTCAATTTTCATATTGCACTTGAACACCATAAATTATAGATCTTAGGATCCACGAATCTTACCAGTGAAAATGCATGTACGTACAAGTATGATCACCGTTTTTTTTTTCTTCTTCCCCTTTGAGGGGAGGCAAAGTTTCGAGAGGAAGGATAATTGAGGGGTCCGAAAATTCGAAACAAAATTTTCAAAAAGAACAATTAACGCACCATCATGTATTATTCTGTATTATTATTATTATTATTATTATTATTGTTGTTATAAATTAACGAATAAAACCAACCGTAGCACTTTATTTCGCGAGGGGGGCGGAGGGGGGAGGGGGGGCGAGACGGGGGTTGCAGAATCGGTGTGCGTAATGATAGATATATAAATATTTGTATATGTAGGATTGATAACGATTATTATTATTATTATTATTATTATTATGATTAT
The DNA here is from genome assembly GCA_963989295.1 of Ametastegia equiseti. Taxonomy (NCBI): domain Eukaryota; kingdom Metazoa; phylum Arthropoda; class Insecta; order Hymenoptera; family Tenthredinidae; genus Ametastegia; species Ametastegia equiseti. Next base: position 14,438,846 of record OZ022398.1, read on the forward strand.
TATTGTTTTGCGTATGTGTGTATGTGATTTTTTTGTTTTTTATTTATTTTTTTCTGTTTCCTTACTTTTGACGAGAGAGGGAGAGAAAGAGAGAGAGAAAAAAAAAAAACTTATATTAATTATTCAAACGGCAACGCCTGCGCTGCTGACGAAACGGGGCGCTGGGCGACGGTGAAATTCGCTTAAATAGTCGTCCACTGCGCTACCTATCGGACAATCTATTAACGAGGAAAAATCTGGCCTCCCGCCAATCCCCCGCCAACCCCCACCCCAACGAGAACTTCCCCCTACTCATCCCTCATGTCCCCTGACGAGATTTTCCACGCGTTTCTTCACTCGGTTAACCTCCAAAGTCGCTTATTATAATACTTACTTTGCCACGGATAACCGAATCGCCAAGTTTTAGAGCGAGGTTTGAATTATGCTCCATTTTTTCTCGTTTTGAATTTTTTTTTTTAATTTTTCTTGTTATTTTTGAAATATTTCAAAATTTGCGGGATGTATTGTACGGAATGAGAGAAAAAGACGAACCAATCAAAATAGTGAATTTAAAAAAAGAAAACACAACAATGAAACTTTGATCTTATAGATTGACCTTGTACTTTTTCGAAGGAAAGAATAAGGAAAGAACAAAAAAGAATCTAGTTTTTTTTTCTTCTTCTTTTTCTCCTGGCCTTCGATTTTTGAAAAGAAAATCGTTGGTTATGGAGAAAATAGATAATGGCGGATGGAATTAACCTCAAATAGTGTCAGAGTGATACCAGGTTGCATTTTGTGATAGTTGAAACGCAGATTTTTTACTTTGTCTATAATCGAAGGGTTAAATAACGATTGTGATATACTCGAGGATGATTTCTTTGATCGAGAAGCTAAAGACGAACGGCATACGTACGATTACGTATTTATTAAGATCGTAAAAGTCTTAGCGTATACGAGATAAACGCCCGTACCGGTAGAAGGCGTGCGGGCATAATAATACAGTTCTGGATGTAAAAGCTGTTAGAGTCAAGTTATATAGAGTCCAGAGGGAGTAAGTAAGAAAGATAGATATAAAGAGAAAGAGAGAAAGAGAGGAAAAGAGATGCGAGTAGGCTGAAAGCTCGAGAATGTAATTCATTGACTCGGGTGTATTTAGTTCCGAAAATAGTTTCCCCAAACTCCCCCGTATATATACCAATGCGTGTAGGCATAAGAGTAGTATAATTACTCTTAGCTCGTGCGTATGGGGATACGGGGGGGAAAACAAGCAAAATACTCACTATACTCCAGACATAGCTATACCCTATACTGTGCAGTGTATACGGTACATCCGCACGCCGTGGGTCTAACTAAACCGAGACGGAAATTACCCATAACACGTGAACTCCTTCAAAAACAACTGAACAAATAAATAAGTAAATAAATAGACGAACACGTTACACGCGCGAGTTGCGGACTTCCTATTCATTTCAATTACCACATGCAACCGTGGAAGATGTTCGCTCGTCTTTTTTCAACCCAGTTTCAGTCTTTTGAGACAAAATCTTATACTTTTCTCTTCACCCTGAAATAGCGACTCTCTTCAAATCTCGGGATTAAAGCGATATGGTACGAGTCGTTTTGAACCTAACCTAGATAACATAAAAGATACGAATCTGACTGGAATTCTCTTCGTTTTTTTTTTTTCGAAATAGTAAAATACTCAGGCAATTTCTGCTGTGGCAGAGCATTGATCTCCTGAGTTTCATTTCGGTAGGTTGTATAGTTTGGAAGAAACTGCGAATCGCGTTTTCGAGGTGTCATGATAATTGGTGATCATGGAATTCCAAACATAGTCACGTGGCACCTTTATGCAATATGGAAGCCTGTTCGAAATTCCATTATCACCAATTGTCATCACCTCGAAAACGCGAATCGTAATTTCTCGACGACTACCCAACCGATCTGAACGATTCCTTGACGACTGAATTCAGTTTTTTTGGCAGAAATTGGCCAAGTATGTCACCTCATCAAAAAAGCTGATAGGATTTCAGTAAAACTTGTGTTTGCTATCTTAGCTAGGTTCAGTTGGAAGTGATCTCTACTACATCACCTCAAGTACCTTTTTCGGAATGGCCAACTTCTGGACTACAGAGCACAATGCCTGATCGACAGTGTTATCCATGAATTAGACGAAAGAAAACTAAAAACTGCAACAGTTATGATCCTCCTAGTCAAAAACTACATTTTTTCAGCGCCTATAAACCTCCCAGATTTTCCTTCACCGTCCCGTCTTCTGATTTCCCATGCCAACACTTTTTTTTTCCATATTCTGGAACGCTCAATGTAAGTCCTATGAGTCTTTCGAGTCAACTGGAACGTTACTGTTCGAATGACAGTAGTTTCCTGAAACCAGCCTGGGTCATTTTGACCAGTGTGACTTACTGAACGGATGATGAAACCGAACAGAAAATCTAAAGGCCCCTGTGAACTGCAATCCATGATGAAGCGCAATTAAAATCAGGATCTGATCGATCGATTCGATATAATTTGAAATGCTAATTGTTGGTTAGCGGATCGGAAAGTCTTGGATCGGATATTCCGTTAGCTAAACGGTCATGTTGCTGTGAGCATATTTGACTCCAAGATCTTGGATAAAGGTGCAAATTTGAGAGAGCCAGGAGTGGCTTTTGGAAACAATGAGTCCGGCGATGAAGCAGGTACACATCCACGGGCAGCTACATGGACGGACTACCTAGTACACCAGTGCGAGTTTATAAGTAAACAGCTATTCTGAGCTGAGTATTTTGAAGTACCAACATATGTCAGGCTGATCGCCAGCAGGCGGGGGCGGACGCCACCACGTCATCGTGTTGGTAGTTACCCGTAAGGCACACACCTTGCTTATAAGTTCCTCGCAAAGTCTGTGTACGGGGTGATTGCTTGGTTTAACTAATTTTTTCAAAACAAACCGTAAACCCACCTCCGCACCCGCATCCCAACACCAAAAAGATCAATCCTGCGAGTCAAATGTGCCTTTATATTGTCCACTTTCCCAAATAGACATTTTCACACATGAGTATTCGAGGAGGAAATGAATCATCGATTTCACTCGCAGCTAGATATCATCTATGTATTAGATCGATCCTGTATTCCCTCCTCTCTTGTTCTCTATTTTTTGATTTACATTGCAAATGGACATTGTTATTTATAAGCATTTTGAAGAAAATCTTAATCTTCACTGACGATCACTTCCAACTTAACCTAGTTAACGGGGAAAACATGAGTTTTATTCGGACCCTATCAGTTCGTTTGACGAAGTGACATCCACAGCCACTTTCAGCCAGAAAACTGAATTCATTCTTCAAGGGTTCGTTCGGATCGTTACAAGGTGACAACAATTAGTGATAATAGAATTTCTGACAGACTTCCATATCGCCTTGAGGTGCCACGGGAGTCACTCCAGATAACAATGGGTATCGGCATTGTTGTCCAATTGTCATCTGCAGAGACTCCTGTGGCACCTTAAGGTGCCACGTGACTATGTTTGGAATCCATGATTACCAATTGTCATCGCCTCGAGAACGCGATTCGTAGTTTCTTCCAAACTATACAACCTACCGGAATGAAACTCGGGAGATTAAAGTGTTACTACGGCAAGAAGTGGCCGAGTATTTTATTGTTCAGAAAAATCGAATGGAATTCCAGTTGGATTGATATTTCGTATGTTAGTTAGGTTAAGTTCAAATTGTACCATATCGCCTTAATCATTATGACCACTAGATCCTATTCTCTCCTTCTCTCTTCTGCGTTTCTGATTTTTGAACCCATTTGAATGATTCAAAATCCGCGTGACATAGAAAAAAAACAAACTAATAACTAAAAAGACAAAATTCTGAACAGCTGTTATGATATTGTCGTTTTATACGGTGCATGCGATAATTACGTCACGTTTCTCTAATCATCCCTCTTTTAAAAATAAATATCACTGATTTTATTTGCCTCCCTCCTCCTCCCCCTCCCCCCCTCAAATCCCCACCCCTTCCTGGTCCCGCGTTTATTTGCGACACGGTATAAGTTTAAAATGGCTGAAGATTATTTTTGGCCGAGCCGGACATCAGGTGTTATGTAAAAGTGTATTAGTATTAGAGTATTAGTACCTATTTCTAGGATTATTAGCAGTTATAATAAGCTGTTTAAATTTTTCAGGGGTTAAGGGGAGGGAACAAGCTAAAAACTGGGCAAAAATTTCCTCATTCCCAGAGAGACGGAGAGGCAAATTTAAATATACGCCTAAAGGAAAATTATTCCTATGCAGCGCTGCAGAGTATACATATGCGACGTTTAAATCTACCGAAAATCATACCGTCTCTGTTTATACATATTGTAGATCAGTTTATTCCGAGAACCGTTTAGAACAAATATGTATCGATAAAACGAGTTAACGGCTGCATTTCTAGACACCGAAACAAGACACTCAAAGTCAGGAGCTGAGGAGATTTCAATACCATATCATCAAAGGAAGGGCGTGATTTTCGGTATTTTTATACCCCGGCTTCGAACACAGTAGACTTAAAACTCAACTGATCAAAGACCTATATGTATACATCTACCTAGCCCGTCGACAATAAACAGTAAAAAAATTATTAAACAATTTTTTCTTTCGTAGCTATTCTGTTCCCAGTTAGTCGGAGTCATTTTGACACTATTTGAGGTTAGTTTGACACGAATCGGTCTATTCTCTACACCGTAATTCCGTCAATAGTAAATTTATGAATTTCTTGACCGATTTCCGGAGCGTATTGCAGCTTGTCGATCTGGTTTTCTCGATTCTTTTTATAAATTACGTGCCGAGAATACGTTTCGATAAGTCGAGGAGCTCTTGAGGAAGATGAGAAAAAAAAAAAAATGTATAAATGAAATAAGAATCGCGATGACGAAACGGTAGGTAGGTATAGAAATTTGCTAATTATTTAAGAAATTAACAAAATTCTATATTTACACCGAGATAAAAATCTTGCGGAATTGCATTGCAGCAGCTGCGTCAGAATGGGGGAAAAATGTCTCATCTAGTTTCAAGAATTTCGCAATATTCACAGGTATAAGCTATATAGCGCCGCTGGTCTGCGGCTTAGCCTTGGCAAAAGCAAACGCGCGTTTAACTTTGCCGTTAGATTTTTGGCAGACTCTTCTCGCTTTCTGTCTGAGCTACAGAGACTGAGGCTGAGGCTGAGGCTGAGGCTGAGAAGAAGAGGTCGTTTGGTGGATAATAGACACACCTCGTATACCCTGCGCCAATTAATTGGAAACTAAGGAGCTGCCGAAATTCGCGGTGCCTGAGGCCACGGAATTTGATTATTGGATGATGCTGTGAACCGGAAGCAGAGATTCGATCATCGAAACGATGACATTTTATCGGCGAGTCTGGATGAGCTGGTTTGAAAAATTGAGAGAAGAGTCATTTCTTTTTTTTTTCTTCTTCTTTTTTATTTGATTATAAACCAAACCACGCACTGCAGGATTAACTCTCCGTGTACAGTCACTGTGGGCCAAATTGCGATTCAGATGGGGTTCTGCCTACCATGGACGATGCTTAATGCGTTTTGTCTCAACTCCAAAATAGACCATCTTCAGATGTCAAAATGAATACTTTTTCTGGAACTCCCACTATTGAACTATTTTTTAAATCAAAGTACAATATCTTGTGAATGTCATCCTAAAATGTTATTGGGAAAAATTGAAAAATGAAAAAGTTATGAATATTTTAATCAAAAGGTGTATTTTTTGCACATTCACATTTTTGCGATTTTTTTCAGACACATTGACATTTAATTTGGGTCAAATTGACTTTTGGTAAATATTCATCAATGTTCAAAGCATGTTCCATAATTTTTTGAAAAAAATCGCACGGATACTTTTCGTAAGGCAGTGAATTGAAGATCAGTCGGGTCAATTTTGCCTAGTGTGATTACCACGTGATTCTAGCTACACAGGTGCAGTGACTACTGACTCTGAGGATTGAAATATGCAAAAATTTGAGATTTCGTTACCCAATAAACTGGCTAAGAATCGGCCGAAGCATTTTGCCGCATATCTTCAAGCGCCCGAACGACGCACTTATATATATATATATATGCCTATAATTTATCCCAGTATCGCGCCTCGTGCTTCCGGCTCTTTATCCGCATCCGGAAGTCTGCGGTTCGCGCTAAGGTGGCAGCTTTCGCGATTTTACGAAGCTCATGGAACTGGAAGGGAATTTACCGTCGCCACATAAATAAAAATTTAATCACAGAATGAGATTGCAAAAAAAAATACGTAATGTGTAATTGAATGAATTGCGTCACGAAATCTGTCGCGGGTTTCAATCACTGTGAGAAAATCGCTCCAGTTAGATATCAACTTGATCTTGAAATGTACAGTGGGTTATATGATCGGCGGAAAATATCCCTAGGGAGTAAAGAACCCGAGGAAAAGGTGTAGAGATAATACTGGATGTAATCGCGTCATCCGCACAACTTGATTTTCACTATTTCTGTATAATAACTTTAATATAGGTACCTATGTATATCCTATTTGTAATTTGAACTCTGTATCTTGCCTTGCGATCCACGAGATTTGGGGCATAATAAAAGTGTCCTATTGTATTCTATTCTATTTCCGTTTAATAGATCGAGGGAGAAAACGATGTGTTTTAAAAGACGGAAGCTGTATAGGTATTCCTGGCCTGGAAAACGTCATCTTTCTACAATCAGTTTGAAAATACAAGATACGATTTCCAAGCTTCATATTACATGCCAATGTATAGTTCATTGTATAAGAATTTGCTGGAGATACAAATCGAAAGTTTATCATTGTCAGGGAATAATAATTTTGAGTCATGTACGCAAAAAACGAGAAATTATATTATTTCTTAAGAATGCGCAGCTGTTTCGCTTTTTATCTAATCTCTATAATCTCTATAGCCGGGTATGCTTGTATTTACATGCGTGTGTAGATAATTAGTTCAAATTTTCGATTTGAACGAGTAAACTTAATACTCTGTGTCTGCTCGATGACCAGCTGCAGCTGACCGTCGAAATCCCAGGACTATTCCATTGGTGTTTTTTTTTTTTTTTTTTGGTTTATGATTTCTTTTTCACACTCATTTTCGAACTTTTTCTATTTATTGATGAAAAATGGTATAATAAATGTTTCTAGTTTTATACGGAGAAAATTACGATAAACTACGATTTCCATGAAAAGTTTTTCACAAAGAAAAGAAATTGTTGATAATCCGTAGCTAGTACAAATTTTCAGGAAGGAATGTTCGAATCACTTATTGTTAATTAGATTCCGGTAGAAATACCGGAAAATGATTTCCTCACTTTTTGGCAGCGATAACATTTTTTCTATACCTTTTCTATCAGCTGGGAATTTTTCAAAATTAAAAACTCCTGTTTCCCCATATCTGATCTACCTCAGTACGATGAGCGTATATAATTATAGCTTCTGCATTCCGCTTATGGTTCACGGCTTATGGCTTATGGCTTATGGAGTCTCATGTGCTCCGGCTCGAATTCGATCGCCATTTTTCGTGTCATTTCTGCTATTTCGTATCCCGGCTTCTGCATTCTGCCTATGGCTTATGGCTTATCAAGTGCTTCGGTTTGAAATCGGTCGCAATTTTTCGTGCCATTTTCGTTATTCGGTATCCAGTAACTGCGCGATGTTACCAAAAATTTCCTTCTTCCCGTCTCCCCCTTTAAACCCCCCCATTATTTTTAGGCCTCGGGAAAGATAATACGAAATTAGAACGCTCGGCCTTTGTAAGAAGCGCCATTAGTTATTCGGAGAGACCACGTTGTGATCCGCCGCCTCTGTCCCTGGGAGGCGTTATTGTTGCCAACGTCAAGAATAGACGGGCTTCTTCGCTTAGCTTCGTTCAGGATTCCCGGTTTATTTGCACGTTAAACCCCCTTCCCCCCCTCCTTTCGACATTCGTCTATGACGTCACAAAGGTGGACCACCAACTGTCACAAAGCAAAACGTGCCGCGGACGTCGCGACGCGTCACGTCGCATTATATATATATACGTATATATATGTATATATCGGTGTCGTTTATAAAACGGTAAAACTATCATATATATATATATATATACTTATGAAGAAATTTAATGTCAACCATATAATAGAAGCCAAAAACTTTGAAGCCAGAATCCCTTGAGGCTAATTCTCATAAATATGTATATAATATGTACAAATGTTACAATCCATTCTGATGTCAAATAATCAAGACCTCGAATGTATTCTGAAATTTTTGACTCTCAAATTTCTAAACCGAAGAACGTTTTGCGTGCTAGGTGTAAACGTAGTATGGGGACATGAGTAAACAGTAGCTGTGGTTAACGGCTGGTAATAAATTTGACAAACTCCAGAACTCGGGACGTTTCTCGTCCACCTAAGCAGCCACCACGGTTACCATCTCCAAACTAGATGATGAGCCTGTGGACGGTGGCCAGAGTAAACAGTAACACAATCATCATCGTCATCACCATCATCATCATCATCATCATTATCATCATCATCATCCTAGGAATAACCGAACAAGTATCGACATTAGGTACCTACATAAGCCATAAGCCAGTCCTGCTCCGTGATGAGAAAAAAAAAAAACGTTTCTACAAATCGATTGATTGTGAAGTGAAAACAAGGCTGCTTGTTACTACGAACGTCGAAATTACACATCAATCGTATATAATCTCGTGGGAAGTGATTCATCGACGTGTGTGGCCAGTGGTTAGTTTTGAGATTTTTTTCTCAACACACACTTTTTGAATGTGCCCGGTTAACTGACCCACACAAGACTCTGGTTTCCTACACCTACACCATCAGCATGATAGAGCATGAAACTGAACCGTAGCTTTCGTTCTATCGCTATACTATACGAAGAAAAGGGCGGTTCTGGCCACTATCCAGATGCAAGCTTATGTCTGTATGCACGCTATGTACTCGGTGCACATTAATGTTTCACCGTTTCGAAATATCTATTTTTATTTATCAACCTATCTATGTTGTTTCTGCAACTATCTTTCTAACCGCTTAATGTGCTCAGGACCATTCGATGTTGGTACAAAAAGTCATAAAAATCCTTCCAATGGATCAGACACAGGCCATTTACATGTCAGAGATGTCACAATGTACCTACCCTATGCAGAATGCAATGGGGTGTTCTGTGCTCGATCAGCGTAATCTGTACTTGAACCCGACAATCGTGACATCTCTGACAGGTGAAGTGGACGTTCACATAATATGTTGGTAAAGAACTGTAAGAGATTCGAAACCGAGTCCCGGACCATATGACGATCCAAAAATTCGGTGCTGCTCAGGGTAGTGTTCCCGGGTCGAAGGTTACGCTCGTTGGGTACGTTCAGTGAGACTGCCAAGTAAATATTCTACGTGTTTAGAAGAGCCTGACCGTTCGGGGATACTGCATCAGTAGAGAGTATAAGAGTACGAAGATCAGAGTAGAGTGCGCGGCACGTGTTGCTTGCACCGGATGAAAATATAAATAGGTTTTTAGACCATCTCTATTACCACATTGATTATGCCTTAGCTATGTATGCGTGTGTGTAAGTATTCAGCAATTTGGGATGCAGTTTGTCTTTCCCAAACTAAAAATACATACTTCTTACCCTGCTGCAGCAGTAGCTGCTATGAAAGAGCATTGAGGTGCTGGTATACAGTGGGGTGGACAGCACAGAGGCTGATGGGGGTCCGTGAGACCAGCTAACCGCCAACTACTGCAGAGTAACTGGGCCAGTTGAGTAACTGTAACCCGCAGCTGTGTGATGAGATTACTTCGTCGATGTATACGTACCCCAGTAGTGGCTCAATACCCCAAATATAGTCTAGCCATTCGGTGCGTACTTCTATCAGCTACTATAGATCCGCGAGACAATCATTTGGCATCAAATTCAAATCATAAAGGTGTCTGTCACCACGTTTAACTCCGAAAGGCTAAAGACACACATACCAGAACGGGTCTAGTTTTGCTCAAGCTAATTTTGTTCCACCTTGGATCTTCGGCATAATACCACCTCGTATACTATCATACTCGTACAATTATATACGACCACGTCAAAAACTGACGATATCACATCACTGGGGGACAAACCTTGGATGATTATTTTCATTCCATTAGATCGTTTTTCCATATCATTCCCAGTCATGATCATTATCTGATCACAAACTCCAACTTGTACATTTGTACAGTTATAATATCGAGTGCCTATATACTTTACTAGAGTCTGGTGCATATTGTGAGTTGGCTGGTTATACATGGAGCTGCGAATGTTGTGACGTAAATATATACGAGTCAGTGAATAATATAAATAGAAGATGTACGTGCGTCACTTTGAAGTCTGCTAGGAAAAAGATACTAACGTCCATCCATCTATCTATCTATCTATCCATCCATCCATCCATCGGTTGATGACCAGACGTATGTACACTTATGCGTGTCCTTCATGCGAGGAGCTGTCAGTTACTCGTCAAGAGATGGGAAGGTAGTATTCTGATCATTCGAGGGTTGCACGTGAATGTTGGATGGATGAATATAGGTATGTTAGATGATCTGGACTGTCTGACAATCACTGAGCCGTTCAACGCACCGGACTTTTCTTATCTATATGTCGAAAGACAGCTCTGTTCAGGAATGAGGATCATTACTCAACCGCAGAAGACGATGATGAAGACGGAGCGATGTACCAAGGTGGAAGATAAAAAGAGTGAGATGAAGAAGAAGAAGAAGAAGAGGAGTTCTATACCTAGTCGTAAATTATATAACGAGTATGTTTTAATAGGCAGTCGCGGTTTCACGTGAATCGCCCGTGCCGCCAAATGTCCACAGCGCGTTTTTCGGCCAGCATCGCGTCCCCGGCTCCTGATATTCATCCAATTTATACCTCGTCTAAACTAAAATAGAGACATTGTTGAACGGTCTGTTAAAAATTTACCAACTTACTCACTTACCCACACTCACGATCGCTTATTCTGCCATCCCGAATTCCTGCACCTATCCGTTTTGCCTTCTTCAAAGTATTTTTACTTTTACTTTTCCATATCCATCGACTACGTCCATCGCGATGATAATGCGGATATCATGTTCGAGGAACGAACAACACTGTCGATTTGAAATTCAATAGGATTCGAAACGCGCGCTGTGTGATCAGGATGCTACTCAATGTCATGACTATCACTTCAATTAAAAAACATAACCTTTAAATCCTCACCATGCTTTCTCCTATGTCGCCATCTTGATCATGAGTATTAGGTGAGCTCACGACCAATCAAAAGCGTTGAAACCTCACGTGTTTGATTCCTAGCGATTTTTGATCCTTCTAATCACTGAACTATACTCGTAATTCAGTGTAGAAATATCGTGAATTGATTTCAACGCATGTAATGTTTATAGAATGAAATAAATGAGTAAAATCCCTGCGTCAGATGAACCCTGAACATTGTTTCAATACTGCAGACATACTATATTATGCACTGCATAAAATCTCTAGTATAATGCATATAGAAAAAAGTATAAAGAACAGGGGAAATAAGTTGGCGTTGAAGTTTGATACATGCACGTCATGCTTTATGTTTATAGGCATGATCTGATGTAGGTATAATAGCTCGATGAGCGAGTGCAGCACGCGGTGCACGTGGTTCATTGTACATCACGGAACTGACGTTAGAGGAATTTATTTACAAGAATAGACAACAGACAGTAGTAGAGCTACAGCATCGGTCTTTGCTAGCCATCATCATGTATGCAATATGTATACATACATTATACCTATGTACATACATACATTCGAGTATGTGCGGATAGTGGTACACAGAGTTCCGCGAGACGATTAACCAGCTCTTCGCGTTCGACTCGTTCAATGGTCCAAATGTTTGGACGGATTTTGCATCAGGTTCTTCCGCAGACTCCACTGCACATAGCAAACCTAACATCGAATTTTCAAAATACATGTTTCAGATTACAGCTGTACATCCGCGAGATCCGCGTTATTATATCATTTTGAATTTCATCCACAGCCTGTTGCGATATAATATCCAATAATAACCGATAGTACATACCTTATACCTATACACACTCAATAAGCGCCCACTTCGAAAACGCGATTGGTAGTTTCTCCCAAACCGTACAACCGATCGGAACGAAACTTTGAGGATCAATGCTAAACTTTGGCAGAAATTTACCCATTATATAATTTTTCCAATAAAGAAATATCGAAGTTCACAGTTATATCTGTAACATACTTCTTTTTCACCTAACCTATAGAAATGTTTCAATTCATTTTTATAAGAATAATTTTTAAGACTATCGGACAAATGGAATACTGGGATGTTTTCTGCCAAAGTACTGAATAATTTCGATAAGTTTGATAAAAATCCGTCATCTCGTTTCTCAGAAAATACCGATCGCGTTTTCGAACCGGTGATACGGATCACCTCCATAATAGCCTTCAAACATGATATAACTGTGTTTAGGTTAGAATTAGTTCAAATTTTTTCGTCCTTTCAAATCCTAACCAATTTTCCTACAACCATCGTATTTTTGCCTGAAGAATTGTTGCGGATACGATCGTATCTTTTTCTCGTATGATTCCGGGAAAACTCGCGGGGCCCAGTAAGAGCCCGCAGTGTGATCCTTGAGGTGCGTAAGCTATTATGGCCGTTCAAACCTGCCTCTAGGCCAGGGGCTAGGCTAGTCTATTTCTGCGGTTCAGCTTATGGACAAAAATAGGACACTCAGGGCCTTTAGGGGTCGACAAGCCGCGGTTAAAAACTATAACGTCCTCAAGTCCCTCTGGACACACAATTATCATCATCATACCCTATAATCATAATCCACAAATCGTCCCAACATCTACATCCAGTCAAGTGCGAAGAACCGAACGGAAGTGATTTCTAAAAAAAAAAAAGCGAAAGGCTCCATTTTTTTACGTCCCTCAAAAAGCAAACTATCAATTCTGCAAAATTTTTGCAATTTATGAGGGAAAATGAGAATTAAAGAGGAACCGTATACGGGGTGTTTGGTTTGAAATGGTCGAATGTACACGGTGGTAAGTATCGGTTTGTGTAGATTCGGCTTGTAAAACCGAAATGCGAAGATGAGATGAGTATATAAGTAAGAAGTAGACAAGCGGCGATGTTTCTGCGACGATAGTCGCGACGACTCGATCATATGCGACAAGAGTCCGTGAGGCTGATAGAGCGCCACCTGTGCAAGTTTAGCGAGGGCCATCGGCGACGCGAGTCGTCGCCGAATCGCCTACACAAATTTCTGCGCTACGTTATTTTAGGTATTTTGGCCTTGAGCTGCGGCCAGATAAAACTTTTGAAATATCGTATGGGTGTGCGGCGGCTGCCGCGCACTGCTGTTACTGCTTCTCTCGCTAAACCAAGACGCAACAAGACAACCAGCCGGCAAGGCAACCAGAAAATTTCGGCCCTCCTGCCGTGGTCTAGGGGTTTACGCGGCGTCCCTCCCTCCCTTCCTCCCTCCCTCCCTCTCGCGTTTCTACTCCTAGTCGAGAGAGAGCCTGGCTAGATAATAGCGAGTGGCGTCGCGACGTCTTTTTCGGAGAGGGGGGACGCGACGCGCCGCGGAGATGAGGCGGAGGCGTCGAGATCGTGTCGCGGATTGTCCGACGACCCGGCCGCTGGGTCTTTTTCTTCTTCTTCTTCTTCTTCCCGTTGGTCAGTCAGAGGTTGATATGTGGCCAGGAGCTCCTGGGAGATCATCATCATCATCCTAATCATCATCATCATCATAATCATCATCATCATCATCCTAATCATCATCATCATCATAATCATCATCATCATCCTAATCATCATCATCATCATAATCATCATCATCATCATCATCCTAATCATCATCATCATCATAATCATCATCATCATCCTAATCATCATCATCATCATAATCATCATCATCATCATAATCATCATCATCATCATCGGCGTGATCGTCGGGGAGATTTTAACGGGGTCGCGACCCTGTGTTCAGGCTCGTTGTATCGGTTATTTTAACCGACTATTACATCTCTTCTAGTTCTAGTCGTATGTATTTACGTGGCTTCCTAGATGAGCCGATGAGTCGGAGGAACAGTCATTGCGATAGTTAGTTGGTGGTAAAACTACTATACAGCTCGGCTTACCGATCCGTCTTTCATTTTAAAGCAAATTTTTTTTAGGCACAAATAGAAATATTCATTTTCATTTTCATTTTCAAGTTCTACCATTTTTTGTCATCGTATATTATGGCGCCAGTAAACTGATACGGTACAAGTCGCTTTGAACCTAACCTAGCTAACATAAGAAATATGAATCTGACTGGAATTCTATTCGGTTTTTCCAAACAGTAAAATACTTGGTCACTTTTTGCCGTAGCAAAGCAATAATCTCCTGAGTTTCATTCCGATAGGTTGTACAGTTTGGAAGATACTACGAATCGCGTTTTCGAGGTGATGACAATTGGTAATCATGGATTCCGAACATAGTCACGTGGCACCTTGAGGCGATATGGAAGTTTGTTCGAAATTCAATTATCACCAATTGTCGTCACCTCGAAAACGCGAATCGTAATTTCTCAACGACTACCCAATCAATCCGAACGAATACTCGACGAATGAATATAGTTTTTTGGCAAAAAATGGCTAAGTATTTCCCTTCGTCAAAGAAACTGATTGTATTCCAGTAAAACTCGTGTTTTTAATGTTAGCTAGGTTAGATTAGAAGTGATCTCTGATAAATCACCTCAACAAACACGAGGGAAAACAAAAGACGAGATGAAACATGACTTTGACTTTTGAATTTCTTGAATTGACCAGATTTTCTAGATCGCATCCGCACATTATAATCGATAGATGTGATCGTTGCAGGGGACGCGTATTTTCTGGACCTGCTAAATCATCGGAGGAACGGCAGCAGCCCGCGGCTGACCAAGCATTTACTTTCTCTACTCGTTCCGTTTGTTCTACGTCTTCCTTTATTCCACATACATATACCTACATAAGCGGCTGGGGAACTTCAAACGGATTTCTGTTGTTGTTCTAATCTCTTTGAAACCAAAAGATTTCGAGTTAGAATTGAAAACTTGCCGGATTTTATAGGTCGATGTATTCGTACACTTATGTCATCACTCTCATGTACTGATACGTCAAATTTTCGGAGAAGAAACAAAGTTTTCATTCTCTTTTTTTTTTTTTTAAATTTATTCATACAACAGCTGAGAACATTGCTGTGTATTTATTGCTCCACTTTTTGGACTTTATATTTATGTACAACATATTAACTTCAAGATTTTGTTTTGGTGAAACTCAAAGTGCAGATGGCTAATTGTAAATTGCCTGTAGGTATCCTACGCAGAAGATGATCTTGAAATGCCAAAATGCCAAAAGACGCGTGTAACCGCGACGTTTGCAGTTTGAACTTTCGGTATTTTGAGCTGCCAGAAGAAAACTGGCACCTTGTACTTACAATTGAACGATCACTTTGCCTAGGAATTAAGAAAAATCTGGAAAACATTCAGTGACGAATTTTATTTCCAAGGATCTCTCGGTTTATCATCTTGGTCTCAATCGACGGCTTCAAATGAATTCGGAACTTTTGGATTCTGGAACTTCAATCCCACCCCTATAAAGATAACGGGATCATGGAAATAGTACGTGAAATTTGAGGTAGTTAATATTAGACGTTTAAAAAAAAGAGGCAAAAAGTGAACAAAAAAAAAAAAAAACCAAGAAAAAAATGTAATGGACAAAATAGCATATACCGAGTTTTATTTCCCAGACTTTATAATCCCGCGTAACTACCAACATGTATACATTGGTAGGTATAACGTATAGAGATTGGTAATAGATCGAGAGACTACGCGGAAATAAAAAGAACCGCAGGCTGTTACCGCAAAGAGCTGATATCTGGCAAGGGAGGCAAATGGGTATGGGTTGGTTATAGGTGAGTATAAGGTATACAAAAGTAACAAAGCTTCAATATCTAGATTTTTCATAGGCAGAGAAAAAAGAAAAAAAAAAAAAAAAAGAAATAATGATAGGTAAATAAAAATCATCGTCTTTGGAAGCCAGAAGGTGATTCGGGTGACGAGACGAGACGAGATGAGAGAAAATGAGCCGAGGCGTGTGCGGAATCGTTAAAAATAAAAATTCGCCAATAGCTGCGACCGAATGAGCCACGAGGAGTCGTGCACGCGACGTTTTCGCAACAACGGAAATATACTGGGACAGTGTAGCGATTTGCCTGTCTTCGCGTGCCACCAGCTTTTATTCTACAAAGATCATCTTTTCTTCATAGTTTATTCCCGATAATTTTTCTCACGAATTATTAACCCATTATTCAAGCCCTGCAAATATATATAATCAGCCCTGTCTGGTTGACGGGGGCTGAAATTACCTTACTTTGATTCGATTTGCACTTTTCAGCGTAAGGAAAAAGAATAATTGACTCTTTGTGGCCAAAATGGGTAAATTTTACCCAGACCTCATTTTGGGTGAAAAATATTTAACAGATGCATTAGTTGCGATTTTTTTTCAGCGAAAAGGTGTATTCGTTGAAGTTATATCTTCCAGATGAATCCGCATTCATTTACTACTCCAAAATCAATCCTCTTCACACGTCGAAATAAATATTTGTTTTCAAACCTGCACTATGCCACTATTTTTTTCCTAGGAGTACCACATCCGACGAGTATTCCAGTTCAAATTTGACTCAAAAATATTGAAAATTCAAAAAGTTATGATTTTTTTGGTGAAAAGGTGTATCTTTTGACAAATTTACCTATTTACGATTTTTTTTTTAAACATGTTGTGATTTGAATTTTGACGTAACAACTTTCCACACATGTTTCAGAATGTCCAGAGTATTTCAAGTATTTTTACGATCCCGATCGGACTGGAAAGAGTATCTTTCACGAACTTTATGGCATAATATTGAAAATTGCGTAAGTTATGATTTTTTAGCGCAAAAAAGGTTCTTTTTCACTCTACTAAACTTTTCAGATTGTTTTTCCATTCATTCATTCTTTTCCCAAGACGATTCTTTTATTATTCTTGAACGCTTGACGTATAATTCAGAATTTTCTTCAAGTCTATATTGAAACGCTACCATTATTTGTATAGGGTAGCGTTTCAAAGTCGACTTGGATAATTTTCACACGATATAACCTGCATGATGAAGGTTGATAAAAAAACTGTATTTTCACGTATAATTCCAAAATAAATTCGTTACTTATAATGTATTATATATTATTTTCAAACTCAACAAAATTGGTTTCAACAAAACAGCCTCATCGAAGTTATTCCATATCTCTCGATACACACATGATCACAAACTTTTCAAATCTGGTAAAAATGGACTGAAAAATATGTATAATACAGTTTTGTCAATTTATCTCACAATCAAGTCACAACCGTTGATGATCCGTCAAGATTTCTCTGCAACATCCACGCCAAAGCACCTCCAGAAACCAGAACACCTCCCCTGCAAAAAAAAAACGCGATTCGTGGTGCTTTTTTTTTTTTACTTTTCGTCTCGAAAGGTTTTTTTTTTTTTTTTGTTGTCCAAAACTGAAATTCCGATGAAACATGAATTTTTGCTAAACAGGCCCTTTTGGCATTAATGTTGGTAATTTTTTCAATAAAGTTCATGCCAAAAGGGTCTATATTCACGGCAGTTAGGCTCTTTGCCATTAAATTTCCATCTCGAAAAAAGAAAGTGCAGTTTTTTTCGTTTCAACCCTTTTTCTATCAAACGGCGATAAAAAAAAAAAAAATCAATAATTTTGGCCCTTTTGCCATTTGAATCGCATTTTTTTGTCGCTTGCACTCTTTTTCAATTAGTTACGAGATGTATGTGAGGAATTCGGATGCTTAGTATTTACAGATAGTCTGATAATAATAATAATACAAAAAGCGTTTCAAAAAGCGATACTACGTGGAAACACAATATTATCGTTGCAGGGATCGGTGGGTTTCGTGTAGATTGAAATAAGTGGTGGTTAATTTCTTCTCTAATTAGAGATTTTACGAGATATCTAACGCGTGCCAGTCAGTTCCTAGAGCCCATCAATTCGTTTGACGAATTGTATAAAAGACAGCCTTTTCTCGTTACCCGCGGATATCCAATTAAATCTGGCATTTCAAACAAACATTACGTCTCCGCGCCTCGGTTTTACCGTTCGAAATATCTTTTTTTTTTCTACTTCTTTTTCTCCTTCTTCTTCTTCTTCTTCTTTTGCCACTAACTACACCGATCCACCGCTGGTTTTTTGACTTCTGTATACATAAGACCAATGCTATTGCTCTTATCGCGAATTTTTACATATAGGTACCTAGTATATTTACCTATATCTACCTCATGTATTTGAAATACAGAAAATTTTGAAAATTTCGGTTATCCATATTTAGTCGAATTGTCACAATTAATTAGGCAATAGTGCATAAGTCAAGTAGTACAAATTTTGAATGACTGTCAAACTTGAGTCATATTTGCTGTTGATTTATTTTATTCTGTTAATTATTCTCTTTCAATATTCATGTTAAATCAATTTCAGGCGAAAAATGTCAGTACACACCTACGTGAAATTGAATTTCATTATTAGGGATAAAAAGTATCAAGCTAGAAAGTGGGAAATCGCGATAAGTTGGATAAAAGAAATACGAATCGAGACAAAAGTGGGCTTTTGTGTGTGTGTTTTTTCTTTTGTTCCTTTCTTTTTGATTTGGTCATCTTTGTTCAACTTTTTGAATTTTTATTCGCTCGTTTTTTTATATTCTTTACTTTTAAAATTAACGTATAATGTAATGAAATACGTACCATAAAAGAATCTGGACGGCGGGTGAATGTCGTAACAGACTGTAGGGCGCCACGTGAATATCTCTGCTCGTCCGGAAACGAGTTAATATATCTCTAGCGCTGTGAACATGGTGAAAAAAAATACGTCTACAATTTCTGAGGTTTCCGATTTTTAGAAAAAAACAAAAACAAAAACAAAAACAAAAGCATGCTTGTGTTACAGAGTGTTATTGGATATACATGAATCTATATCGATTTTTTCAATCAATTTTCGCGGGTGAATATGAAAATTTTGACGAAAAGTCCTCGTATGAAATTCAACAAACCAAAGAAAAAGAAAACGAAGAGTAAAGAAAATATAATGAATGAATATTTAGAATAACAAATTCATATTATTATTATTATTTTTGCTGTTCATCTTTTAAATAAAGTAATGAATGGAAAACCTATACAAGTTAGATATATACTGTAGGTATACATATGTATATTTGTATGGGACACGTACAATAAAGTAAAATTTTGAACAAAGTAAAAAAATGAATAAAAATGATCTATGATATAATTGGTACGTAGATAAATAGATGAATAAATAAACAAATAATTAAATAAATAAATAAATAAATAAATAAATGAGGTAGGACGACAACGATGTCGATGACTCCGAGATCCGTATACATATATAGGATATAGTTTCTAAACTTATGTATCAGATGTATGTATTGTGTGGGTATGTATATGTATGTACCTACATACGTTGAAGTTTTCTTGATACTAGGGCTGGTGTGTAATAATTCCCGTAGTTCGTTTTATTTTATTTTTCATTTTACTGTTTTTCTTTTTTTGTTTTGTTTTGTTTCCTGTTGTTTTTTTTTTTTTTTTTTTTTTTTTTGGAAAAGAGCCAAAATAGTAGGTATATAGATTATACGCAGTAGATATATACGCACTACTTTGAAGATACATACCTATATATACATGAATATATGTGCGGACGCATGTGAAAATGGAAGGAGAAATAGAAAAAGAAAAAGAAAAAGAAAAAGAAATTTATTTATGTATTTTCGTGGGTATAGTAAGAATGTACATATGTATATGAATGTACATATGTATGTACATAAAGAGCTATGCATGTATATGGTATAGTATGTAGGCGTTTGGAAAACGACCGTACCTATATTACCCATGAATACAAGTAGGAAGTTTTGAGTTTTAGTAGGTATACGTGTACATCTATATGTACGAATACATATAGAGGAAAAGTTAATAGTGAAATTTAAGATAATTCATTCCCGCGGGGGTTTAAATTCAAGAGTGAATTTACTCCGACGAGGCAAAGTCCCGAGACCCCGCTTATTATCTATACGAAATATAGAGCCCGCAGACCCAACTTTCGCGGTTATAAATTTCAAACGTTATGTGGGTAAGCTACAAGTATATGTATCGTACGTTTAGCTATAACCAAGAAGATATCTATTGCTTTTCGCATACGTATACCACCTACATACCTATGTACATACAAGTATATACGTGCAGTCTAGGATTTCAAACATTCTCAGATTTTCTCTCGCGGTACTAATTTACCATTCAACTCCATCTCCAGCTACAATTATAAGCTGAGTTGTTATAATTTTTGTCGTTTAAAATATATTACGTTAGTCGTGGATTATCGCATCGTAGAAGATAAAAAATAAAATAAAAAATAATAATTCGCTGTCTCTGCCATAAAAAAAAAAACAACAAAAAAAAATAAAAATTCTCGCTAATCTTTCGCAAATTTCGAGCCCACAGTCAGATCGTGCGGTAATAATAGGTACTTATAGGTTTCATATATGTTATAGACTATTATGATACCAAGACCCATATCCACATGGGTAATTCGGTTAATTTTCCCCCTGCGAGAAATAACATCTGGGCAATATAATAAAATACACGTGAACGGTTGAATTTCTTCGCCCGGAATTTCTAAACGTTCTCGAAACTTTATATATTAGCAATCTATTTTTTCCGCGATTGTTTGTTTCCTTGTTATTTTCTCTGCTTTAATTGTTGTTAGTTTTTTTTTGTCTAGTATTCTATTTCTACACTCCTTTCCAATCCCTTTTCAAATCTATACTTCGGGGCAAAACGGGGGAACCAAAAACTCGAAGGACACAAAAAAAAAAAAAAAAAACTGCAATTATATACCTACCCCGGAATTTTGAAGTACGATACGTTTTTTTTTCAATTTTACATACGTACATATGAGTTTCTTTTTTTTTCATAATTTTTTGTTTTTGTTTTTGGGTGGCAGGGAGGTTTTTTTAGATTTCATAGAAGACTAGTAATTCTTTGGTTGAGAATTTTCCTATTTCTTTATTTTATATTTATTTATTTTTTTCTTTTAACGCGCGTACATGTGTCTTTCAACACATTAGTAATTCTCCCATTATATTATATATATATGAGGCAATTTGAATTTTGTCAGACATAGATAGGTACTGGACATCTATTTACTTGTATTGAAAAAATTCGCGATCCTGCACGTTTCTATATTTCGCAAAAAAGCATGTAGGTACGCCTTGTCGCCCGATTTTGCGATATAACGCGGTTTTCTTATACATATACATAGAAACGATTATTACACCAAAATAATACGCGTGTCGAGTGCGTGATCGCGTCGACGAGGACATGTGTATTTGTATATATTATACATAGGAATTATACATACATATTATATATTATAATGTAAGCGGTGGCACAATTTTGGCACTTGTATTTTATACCCAGAGGTATAGGATGCGTCCGAAGATCCGTTTTAAGAAAGAAAGAAAGAAAAAAAGAAGCCAAAAAACGCATCAGAAAAAATGAAAAAAATAGAATTAAGAAAAGAAAATGAAAGAAAAATCTATAACCAATCAAAACCAATAACTGTACAGAGAATTTCATATACCTAGAAGCCGCTACTATATTATACGAAATTCCTGCTACATATATTCAGATCCGGAAAATCGGGAATCGCGAATCGCGCGGTCAGCCCGCCAACATCTTTTCGCGTCACCGTCGTCCGGCTTTTATCAAGGTCGCAATTTATTTTGAGTCGAAGGTGCGATGCCGTCATCTTGATTTGAAAGTAAAACCGAAATCGAAAAAGCACAAAAAAATCAAAAATAAATAAATCAATAAATAAATAATACACGAAAAAACCAAATGTTGTTAACAAATATTGGTTCCCTTTTTCTTCCCTCTCAACATTTGCTTCTGCTTCTTCATCTTCTTGAAATTTATTTATAAAAAACTAATATTACATGTATATATCCGCAGACTTCTCGGCAAACGACCTTTGTCGAACGACTTAAAACTACTTTGAAGAGAGAAAAAAGAAGAAAGAAAAAGACAAGAACCAAGAAAATAAATAAATAAAAACAAAAAGAAAATTGAAAATAAACTATACAAACTAAATCTTCTCCATCCATGTATCCCGCGCTAGTGTTTTATTGAGGCGATCACCAGCGAGTATAACGTTATGGTTGTGAAAATGAAACGTAATCCGAAAACCATTTGTCTCTCAACATCGTTAAAATTGTCTAATTTCGAAACACCTGGTCAAAGCGCGAATACTTTTCCAGGTATATGAGAAGGTCGTCCGGAATACAAGCAGGGTAATTTCGAGTAAGGAAAATTGGGGGAATTCAATTTTTGGGCAGAGTAATTTGGAAAATAAGTTGTCGAGAAGTGTTGATTTTTTTTTTTAATCTTTTTTACAAATCGACCATATATTCTGAGACAATTTTTTCATTCAATTTACCGCACTCGATTTTCGATGGCACGTCTTTCGAGAAATTTTTTTTACCCAGAGAAGTCTTCGTCAGACTAAAGGTTCGCCTTAATTAGACGATATAGTAGAGATCACCTCCAACATAACCTAGCTAGCATAAAAAACATGAGTTCTACTGGAATCCTATCAGGTTTTTTTGACAAAGTGACATACTCAGCCACTTTGTGCCAAAAAACTGAATTCATTGGTCGAAAGTTCGTTCGGATCGGTTGGGTAGTCGTCGAGAAATTACGATTCGCGTTTTCGAGGTGACGACAATTGGTGATAATGGAATATCGAACAGACTTCCATATTGCCTCAAGGTGCCACGTGACTATGTTCGGGAATCCACGATTACCAATTGTCATCACCTCGAAAACGCGATTCGTAATTTCTTCCAAACTATACAACCTACCGGAATGAAACTCAGGAGATTAATGCTTTGACACGGCAGAAAGTGGCTGAGTATTTTACTGTTTGGAAAAAACTAATAGAATTCCAGTCAGATTCATATTTCTTATGTTGGCTAGGTTAGGTTCAAAGCAACTCGACTCGGCGGGTAATTTGGACTCGAATTTTTCGAAATAAATTGGTTTTTGATGAAGTTCGATATTTCCAACCGCGACCTAACGCCGCGCTCCTCTTTCAACCGAGTCCCGTTTCAATCAGGGAAAAACCGTCGGTCGTCGACCCCTGCGTGGTATATTTATTCCCGGCTAGTTTGACTATACGAAACGGTGTATAGTGATAAGAAACGTCTAGATCAAAAGAATTAAAGACCAGAATGTACCCACAGCTCGGCTAATCGTTAAAAGATTACCAGACCCATTTTACCTCCGAAGAATTCAACTCCTTCGCATTTCTAAGAATTTTAGGGAAAAATCATCAGATTTTCGTACAACGAATCGTTACCTTCGATTAGCTAAGTAAATTTAGAAAAAAGTCTGTAAAATTCTGGTCGAAAATGTCCGAAAAGTGTAAATTTTCTTCAAAATTCTTTGAATTTTAAGAAATGGAAAAGAAACAGTGCGAAATGTTACGTAACATAATAAAATAAGAGGATAACTTAGAACGTAATAACTATTTGGCCAATCAAAATTCCCTAGTCGACACAACGGGACGACGAAAAACGTTTTTGCACGTTTTTATGTTTGCGAAATAGGAACGGGGATTAGAGATTTTTTCTTTTCTCCTAATCTCGCCCCGTGGCCTCCGCACACGTATACATACTTATGTATGTACATACATACATACCAACGTTTCTGCTCAATTCTCTCGGTAATGTGGGTACCCGATCAACGGACACCTCTTTTCAAATTCTCTCCTCTTCTCTTTTCTAGTATTTACAGCTGTTGCTGCCAGCATAGGTACCTGAAGCGTCGCGTCTACCACTGTTCCTATTATTAGAGCTCACTTAAAACCGACGAATATTACCCAGCGATATTATCCACCCCAATATCTTATACATATGTTTTGTCCTTATCTTTGATTATGTCACCTTATGGTACCCCATGCCATTTTCTCTTATGTCAAATCACAGTCTGTTACGTTATGCTACTATGTTTCCCCATGTTATTTTCTCTTATGTCTTCTTATGTCACTTTATGTTGTCTCGTGTCATCTTATGTTGTCTTATGTCATCTTATGTTCCGTCATGCTATAATGTTACGGTTTTTCATGTTTTGTCACATTGTGTGTCGTGTTATGTTCAGCTATAATGTGTTTCAAGTCCTGTTACGTTATGTCATGTTATGTTCTCTTACGTCCTTTTATGTTCGTCATTTTAATCACTTTTCAATAACCGCCTATTCCGTGAAAATGAGTTCAAATGCGAACAGATAAGTTGATGAATCAACGAAGAAATAAAAACAGGTTGTAGTTTTTCCATAAGAAAGTGTAACTTTATCGTTCGGCTCGATTGCCAACAGAAAAATGAGGATACTTCAGGAAAAAACTAGATAAATCTGATGTTTTCTATTTTATAACAAACCTCGAAGATTGACAATTTCGGAGGAAAACTGACAATTCTGTAGACGGAAAGCTTTCAAGTGTTAGACATTTTTTGGGAAATCGTAAGAATTTTCAATATTTTTTTCATCTCGCAGTGGCATTCGGTTGCATATTGATCACAGCGAGGATGAAAAAATACGATCTAAATTCTCAGAATCTAGTAAATACTTTTCCGAAAAATATCCAAACTTTAAAGATCCAATTTCGGAGTAAAAAAAAAAACTGGACAATGAGGACCGAAGACATTCGGAGTTTATCTATTTATTTTTTACTTCAAATTTTGAATAATGTTAAAGGAAAATTATCTACGGACGCAACTAATACTACAATTTTAATCAGCAACAGCCTCTCTGGGTGAAAAACGAGTTCAAAATAAAAGAACGACAACTTTATTCAATTTTAGAAAAATTTCAACCGTAGGGAAAAAAACTAAACCAAGAAAATTTCAAAGCCTATTTGATCCTGAGTTGATCCCGAGCTTTCCAAATGCAAATATTGAGGCAGAACCCTAGCCGGAGCTTACAGAGGGATGATTCAGGACTGACGGAGGCCCGCGATGAGACGTGAAGAGGGTTTAGAACGTCCTAATTATTATTTCGGACCTGAGGTCAGTCGGGCCCGAAGAAACCAGCCGGGGGTCAAGAAGGACAATTATAGGGTTAGTGAATTAGGTACCTAGAGAGCTTAAGATTGTCAGCTGAGCTTAATAAGTCAGCGTTAGAATACTGCAGTTAGTAACTGCGCTTGCTTAGCTAACCCGCGCGTATAACTCGTCCTCGAGAAAATTGGCAATTGAAATGCGCGCACGCGATTTATCATCCAGTCGTCGCGATGTGCCAACTGCGATTTTAATCCTCATTTCCCACTTATATGATCATAGACACATACATATATTCATCTATAAATTTACTAGTCTAGAACTAATTATTTCTAATTATATAAAGTAACGTTCCAAAGTTTTCGAGTCTATATTTTCGCAATTGATTTCCGATTTTCCCCATTTTTTTTTTTTTTGGTTTTCTTCGATATTTTACGAGATTGAAAGAGGACTTTGAAATCCGGATTCATATGCACGAAAATTGCATTCGAAGGATTACGGAAATTGATTTGTAAATCTTAGACAGTACGTTAATTTGGGGACCGTTTCTATTTTTTTCTTGGTGTTTTTTTTTTTCTTATCTTTTCTTTTTGTACATTTTTGCCAATAAAGAACGCGTTAATATGAAGATGATAATGTTAATTCATAAATACCAACGGTGAGTACATTCCGCGTGTCCTTGGATGAGATCCAAAATGGTTCTCTTTACCTTGCTCCGAGGTTGCAGCGAACTAAAATATACAATCTGCGTATTTGTTTCAATTTTTTA
The DNA here is from genome assembly GCA_963989295.1 of Ametastegia equiseti. Taxonomy (NCBI): domain Eukaryota; kingdom Metazoa; phylum Arthropoda; class Insecta; order Hymenoptera; family Tenthredinidae; genus Ametastegia; species Ametastegia equiseti. The sequence goes on from OZ022398.1 coordinate 14,464,834, forward strand.
TTATTTTTTTTCTAATGAAATTTTAATGATTTTTATACTTCGAGTTATTTTTTTATAGCTGCAGTGATTGATTCTCGTTTTATATTATAATAAGAAACAACTCGATGAAAATCGAAAAATTATACTATCGAATATATATACTTTGGGAATGATCGTAGGTAGGTAGGTAGGTAGGTACTGTTGTTATCTTACGTTGTATTCTATGTTGTTTTAACCCAAATTCACCAACGACAGAATAAGCGTGATTGAATCACTAAATATTTCCGCACGTGTTTCTCGTCATTTTGACAGCAAGTCTTACTCCTCCGGACAAGCCTGTCAAAACCCACGTCTTGAAATTCCAGAGAAAAGTGCATCTGACACGTCAATCGAAACAGAATATCAAATTCTTTCTCGCAATGACGAGAAGATGAAAGAAAAAAAAAACTATTCGGAAATGCTACAGAACAAATTATAGAAAAACCGAGTGTTTAGATTTTTTTGGGGGGTTTCCTAAACTCTTTGAGAATCTACTGAGTTTATTTTCTCAAAAAATTGTTCTTCTAGTTGGTTTTTCAACGAATTTTTGAAGGGAATTCAATTTAAATTTTGAGGGAAAGTACGGATTCTGGATCGGGATTAAATTAAGTACCGCATGGTAAAAATTCCGAATTTATTTTAGACGCGATTCTGAGTTTTTATAAGAAACGTTAGAGTTCAGAAGTTGGAAATTCCGAAAGGTCGAAATGCATACAGCTCAAAGATCCGAAAGTTAAAAACTAAGAAAGTCCAAAAATCCTCAAATTTAAGGAAAGCTCGTGACAAAGTTGTGAAATAAACGACGTTGCATCTCGCGAATTCCGAAATTCGAAGTTTTGGCTTTTCGTTTCTTTAGCTTTCGGAATTTTGAACCTTCGGTGTTTTTCCATTCAGAGTTTTTCAAATTGTCTACATAGACTTTCTATGAAATAATCTTTTCGAAAAACTGTAACTGGATAGTAGAAAAATTCGGAATTTTGACCTTGGGCAGTTTTTAAAATTCGGAATTTCAATCCCACCCCATTTTATTTTCTTTCCCTCGTATGCAATCGGTTTGAGATATAATCGGCTATTCTTCTGGGATCAGATCCAGGCCAAATCTTCTCAATTTATGAACCAACTACCGTCAATTAGCGATATGTCGAACAGGGTGGCCCGTACGAGCCTGCCAAGAACTACGAAAGTACTGCTGCAGAGCCGAGTTGCTCGTTTGTTGGGCAGATTGGATGGGTTATAAATTAGGCATTGGTTACGTTTCGAGATCTCCTCGGAGGCTGGGCCAGAGCCACAGGGACCAGGGACAGAAGTCGAAAAGCTCATTTTGCTTGCTCGGTCACCGTGGTCTGTCAGTCGAGACATTAAGAATTATACTGGTAAAGAGCCCCAGAGAGAAGAATAAGAAGAAGAAGAAGAAGAAGAAGAAGAAGAGCACCAGCTAGCCCACTCGATCAGGATTCTGGCATCGCCATTTAAAGACAGTCTCAAAGAGGAACAGAATCTTTGACAATTTATACCGGTCGATGTTCTATTTTCGTATTATACCTAATACTATTCCATCTAATCACTGTGATACACATCAATTGATCTGATAAATATCAATTCAGACATACGTCAAAGCGTCCTGCAGTTGCAGCGATTCAAATTTCAATTTTTCGAACAATAAAAAATACCGAAACAACCGATTTGAAAAGGAGATTTTTTTCAAGAAGAAGAAATAACTCGAACCTGGATCGACGAATCAATTTTTTATTATAGTCTGAATTCATTCGCATTTTGCATATTATCGATTTTATTCCTGACTAAATTGTATAATAATCGCCATTTTATTGACCTAAAAAACGGGGCGAAAGTTGCATATGATTCCCTCCAGGGATAAAAAGTAAATTTGCGGGTCATAAAGTACTTTTTGTCCCGCAGATTTTATACTTTGTCTGCCGCGAATTTACTTCTTGTCCCGCAAATGCTGTTCTCAGTTTTTCTGGGATTTCTCGTTTTCACAATAAAGTGGCCATAGTTTAGTTGGGAATAAAGTACTGTATGCAACTCGGGACTAATGTCTATCATTCTCTCGGGTGATTATTGCTCTCGCCACCCTCGGGAATAATTTGGAACTTTAGTCCCTCGTTGCATAATGTACTAGATTTCAATTTTATTTTCTTCTCGTTTCTTTAACTCGATTCAATTGAGATCGTCGCCAATCCACGATTTATTTTATTTTGATAAAAATTCAATTTTTTTAATGTAGAATCCATAAACGGATTTAGTTTCTCCAAAATTGCATATTTTTCACGTTTTACAAGAGAAAGAAGAAGAAATAAATGAATAATGAAAATGAGTGACGAAAACAGAAGAAATTATAGTATCAAATTTCGTTCTGCAGTCAAAATGCCGATCGCGATTATCAAAACTGCCGAATTTTTCTTGAGATTTTTTTGGATCTTCTTTAAGTATAAGATGAATTTCAAACTTTGTTGCGAAATCAAGTCTTATCCTTTCGCTGAAATTCACGTTTCAAAGATGATCTGCAGAATTCTATCAGTTTCGATGTATAATGAGATTAAATAAAAACGAGACTGGAATTTTAATTTCTAATACTGCAGATAGTATGAAAAACGTTGATAAAAATAATTGCCAAAATGACAATTACAAATAATTATTTTTTGGTTCAATTTTCTCGTCCTCGAGGCTCTTCGCGGATTCTAATAATATACTTATACTCGAGAAGCAAACCGTACACCGTGCGTTTTAGGCTCACCAAAAGTACCTGGATGTATGTACGTCTACGGCCTGATTTAGAAATCTGCTAACCTCGCCAAAAATTCGAGGAAAGACTCGAAAAGGAATCAGCGAATAATATTCCCAGTTCTACGAATCCAAAAAATTCTAATCACGAATTTAATCGGATTAGAAATTGAAATTGAAATTCCGAATTTCAAAAGCTGCGCAAGGTGGAAATTCCGAATTTTTATACGAAGAGACTGACAGTTTTTGGAAAGATTATTTCCCAAAAAGTCTAAGTAGCCAAATTTGGAAAACTTCGAATGAAAAAACACCGAAGGTTCAAAATTCCGAAAGGCCCCACGTTGGGCGTCAATTAAATTAATAAATATAAATTCGTAATTTTGACGACCCTTCGGAAATTTTGGAATTCTGAACTTCAAAATTACGGAAAGATAGAAATTCGGACGAACTATATATAATACACATAAAATTCGGAGAAATGCCCATAGACATGCGTAGTCGATTTCTAGTTTAGAAGCAAACTCGTATAATCTCCAAGTGGTTTTTATCTATTCTGACTAATGTGAAAGGCTGATTTCGACGCGGAGGAGATGCGGTGGGAAGTCGAATGTGTAATTCAGTATAAATTTATAGCCACGGAGTTTAAACTCGCGTTATCGAATCAGTATTAACGGAAACGGAAGCTGGAAACTATAATTTCCACAAACACTTCAGCGCAGATTCTCCAAATCGATTTGCTCGAACGTGAATTATCGAAAAAGAACCCAAAATAAATATGCAGCACATCAAAAGAAAAAATTTAGCGAGCGTTTAGCAGGCGATCAAAATCCAAATGTTAGAAAAAATTAGAAACGGTCAAAAATATACGTTTCTTCTTCACGAGAAAAAAAAAACCAGCAAAAATCTGATTTTTCATTGATTTTGCCATTTTTTTTGCGATTTCACGATGGGATTAAATGAGTAAATAATAATTGAAACTTTTATACGTATATTTGAGGGTAACTTACCTCCCGTGATTTGCAACTGCGACGAGAGCTTGACGACGTGCGAATAACTTAACGTCAACAGTTCCGTAAGTTGAAAACAACTCAGCAATCTGAAGTTAATCATTTAATACAAAAATATTATAAATAGGTTGATTAATTAATATTATACAGATCATTTAGGAGATGAAAATTGATGTGAAAATTTCCACGTAGACATTCCGATTAGCTTTTCAAACCTGTATATTTCTTTTTTATCACATTTTTTTTTTCAATCGAAAATAATTTAAACAGCAAAGAATCGATTTTTCCATTTTTTTTTTCTTGTTTTCACTCACTGGGTTGTTAATTAGAATTAAATTTCAATTACATATAGAAAGTCAGGGCGATGCTTCGAATTCAATAATTTTCACTTGTAAATGGAATATGATCAAAGTTTTTTTCAACATCGTAAGTTTTTCTTTGCAAATTTCGTACTCTTCTCTTTACTTTATTGAAGAATAATGTAAAAACGTAATTTCGATAGTAAAATTCAACTGATCTGAAGCTGAGATTCGATATGAAAACATGTTGAACGAAAATAAATTATGGAGTGGGCAAAGAATTAGAAAATTTGTGTAGAAACCCACCTGAGAAACGTTCATCTTATTCGATCCAAGAATCTTGACGTGAAGCCACTGAGGTCGATTGCAGACAGGATCAGGACCGGCCAAATTCTGTAAAAACGAAATAATCAATCCAGCAGATGTTTAATTTCTTGGAAAACTCTACAGAAACGATTTTCGCGAACTGCAGAAAAAGAAAAAACGCCCCGATAAAGATAAAGGAGAACACTTTGTCATGATTGAGAAAAAAAATGTAATTATAAAAATAGAATCTTTTCTCAATCAAATTTACAATGAGATAAACTTTGGTGGAGAAACGAGTTGATTTTTGAACATGAAACTTGTCTCAATTGATTCTTTTTATTACCAAATGGTTTATACTCGCTCGTATGAGGTTTACGCAGTTCGCGTGTTGCTTGGGGCCTGAAAGTATCTCAGTGTTGGTAAGAGGCCTCAATTCTGCAGATCTAAGAACAGATTAGAAGGAAGAATATCAAGATAGAGATTCCTTTTGAAAAAGATCTGTGAAAACACGTAGATTTTTATTAATTTCTAAGTCTCACCCTCCGTAACGTGAAGCTGCGAGAGCATGGGCCATTCTTACGAAGCAATACCCAGCGCAGTAAGAGTCCCAACCAGCTTCGTGAAACTTTCTTGTTTCTGTAGTACAGGGAAAAGGTATTTTATATTTTATACTCGAAGGAAAATGGGGGATTCGATTTGTAGAACATTTTCAAATCACCTATCGCTGGTTTTTCCTTCAATTCAATGCCTGGTGAATTCAAGAAGAGGAACTTGCCCTTTCCATCTTTGAAATAATCGTACAAAGCGGTCAAACTGTTCGTTTTCCATACATCTGTAAAAGATTTCAATCTGAATTTAATAAATCGTTAATTTTATTGATTTTTCAAACTACTCGGTCAGAATTAACATCTCAATGATGATGATTACGCCTAGTGAGAATAATTTTTTCCAAGACATATCGAACGAACAATGAACAAAATTCAAAAAAGTACCTTCTTTTTTTATGGACCTTTTCAGCTCAAAGCTGATATGTTTGGTGTCGTAAATAGTGGGGAATAGTCGGTGAATGGTTTCCTTAAATTCTGTATATTTCTCTGAAAAAAAAGAAAAAAAAAATAGAAATGAGGAGACGAATCAATTAAACTGTTTAAAACCATCGAAGAGGATTTCAGATTTGAGATATCGTTGTTTAGTTTAGTCGTCTCAACTCACTTGGTAGAGGCTTGTAAAATTGTTGATGTATAAACATCAGATCTAAAAGTACGTTGTGTCCAACGACGGGAGTTTTTAGACTAACTAAAAGCTTGAATAACTTAGAGAATCCGACGTAGGAATCAACCAACACCTTCTCAAGCTCGTCTCCATCTTTTTCTTCGAGTATTTGACGCATTTCTTTGTCAACTCTTATCAGAATCACCTGAAAACAAAGAAAGAAGAATTTTAGAGGGAGAGGAAATCCCTTTGCTGTGGATATTGGAAATAAAAATCTCTTTCAAAGAAGCGAAAGCGAACCTTTCCGCCTTTCGACTCCGTCCAGATGTCCAAAAATCTAATTCTCAGTTCTTTTTGCATCAGATACTCTAGCATTGGCGAGCCGGACTTGAGACTAGTCGAATCTCCGATACTGGAGGTTTCTAGCCAGTCGGAAACCTGAGTGTAACTGGCTTTCAGCTCGTCTTCTTCCATATAAGATACGGAGCGTTCTACATGCCGCAATATCGTGTCGTCAGCCACTTTGCGGCGTAATTCTATCTCCTCATCTTCTCCGAGATAAGATATTCCTTCGTAGGCAAACTGCGGTCATAGATAATAACTTTTTAATCATTTTTGTGCTTGAAATTTAGTGTCCTAATGCTTGAAACATCATTTTTTGATTTGAATTTATAAAACACTAGCTATTTTGAATGAATAACTTATTTGGAATATTGAAGAAACTAAGAGAATTTAAATAACAAGCAGAGTTTAATTATCAAACAAAGCTTCGAATAGACGAGTTCCGAGTAATTATTCAATAATTTGAAACAATACGAGAGAAATTGAGATTGATTTTCGATGATGTATCAGAAACTCGATTTAGTAAAAGGAAAAAGAAAGAGGCGATTATTGTTTTTAGTTGAAACTTTCAGATATCTGGAAGCAATTGTATTTACCTTGTTGAAATCGAAGCCATGAGAGGATAAGAATTCAACGGCTGAAGACCGCCATTCGAAGACAGCGTCTCTTCCTGGTACGACTTTTGGGAATAGATAGAAATTGTAAGCCTCTGCTGTGTATTTGTTGGTATCGCGATCGTAGTCGAAAGTTGTGAGGCCGAATTGAATGGCGATACATCTTTTGATACTGTTTCTTAATTTCTCGTAACGTTCTTCGACTGTGTCGAAGAGGCTAAAAAAATTATATGGTTTATAGAAGTTTATGGAAATTGATGAGATTGTTTGAGAAATACACGATACTTATTACGGACTTGAGTTGAATTCAGAATTTTTTAAATTGAGGATTTTTGACAATTTTGAAATGGAGAAAGTTTGTCATTGTTTAGTTTCGGGATTTCAGGAATTTTTAGAGTTGGATCATTTCGAAATTATTGAAATTCGGAGATTAGGAAAAAAAAAAGAATAATCCAACATGAGAAAATTGAAAATTCCCAAAATTGAGGATTTCGGGAATTATTGAAATTGTGCAATTGCAAAAGTTACTGTGATTACCAAAATTTCAAATCATTGAAATTGAGGATTTTGAAAATTGTCAAACTTCGACTACGAGTAGAAAATCAAAATTTCCAAACATGTAAACTATTTTGAGTTTTTAAAATGCAAATTGAATTAAAAAATTCGGAAGAATAGAAAAAAAATAACGAGATCCTCTCTCAAAGACGGAAATTCTTCAAATCCGACGATTATTTACGAATGAAGAAGTAAAATTTTCAGGTTAGGTATTTGTTTATTTTCAAATCTCCTCAGAGTCTAATATTATTATGACCTAATAGCTTATAAATCGAGAAACTGATGACAAAATCTAGATTTTAAAAATATAGGGAAGAAAACAAATCGCGATAACGTAGTAGTCGGATATTATTTGTTGTGAATACACTAACCTCACTTTCAGTTCTTCGTTGGTATTTATACCGCTGAATTCACCGTCGAATGATACGAATTTCGCTCTCTTTAAAGATTCGCATATCTTTGGGCTAAGTTCTTGGAAATTACTACCTGTCACTTCGTACATCACGTAGGGTTCGATTAAGAAAATTGCTTCAAACACCGTGACATCGCACGTGTGATAATCTTATCGTTTTTATTGTTCACGAATATCACACCAGGATTCTCTCAACACTCACTCTCATTCGTGAGCGCCTGTTGTCAGGCAACAAAACATACATGTAAGCATCGACGAAGGACACGATAAGGGGAAATGAGACACGATTTTACCACTTGGAATCTTTCAAACCTAATTTCTCAGCGGAAACACATACGATTATAATACGTCGTTTATACCAGCAAAGGAAAAAAAAAAGAGAGAACGAAGAGTTAGATGCTCTCTGATTCGCAACAATTGGGAAAAAGTTTGACCGATCAGAACCACCGGTAAATAATCTGTAGACATTTTTTTCAATTTTCGTAAATCTAAGAGCGTCAAGCGATTTGTTCTCTTTTTCTTTATCACTGATGTAAATTTCTTATTTATTGGATTTGTTTTCGCTGAGGAACTAGACTTTAAACATTCTATGTGGAGACACCGTCCTTTATTTTTAGTTATCGGTTTTTCGTTCTGCCACCAATTTACAATTTTGTTATTCTCAAATATTATAGAAATTATGGTGTCTTGCATGATACGCGTCATTTGTAAAATAAAGCTATTAATCCAATTGGCAAATTAATAAGATTTAGGGTTGAAATTCATTGGGATAATTAATTGTCACGTGACTCGGATTTTTCTGAATTTATGTTTTAATCTCAAATCACATATCACTGTGCTAAGTTAGAATAACTCGATTCACTTGGCATAATATAATTGGTAATATTCTGACTCTTTTTCACAATGAAATTGCTAACGAATTCACAATCTCTGGACCATACGACCGAACTGCTCGGTGGCCAGAACAAGACTGCCTCTCTTATCACAGCTCACAACAATCATCACCAGCTGTTTTGTTTATTGACATTCGTCCTTAAATCCCGAGATCGTGACTACGTTTGGTCTTGATCGTATAACACCCAATTCCATGTTATTATAATCTGACTTGCACTAAGTCTATAATTCCCATGAATAACTCGAATCTTTTTATTAAATCATGAGTAACGGAATACGGCTCTTTCCCCGACATACATATAATGTAAATGAATATCACAATACGAATTGAGCTGTACATTATATGATAGTAAAACTAATGATAATGAGAAAAACCGATGAGTTATAATTGCCATCGATTACTTTTTAATACTTATATATAATTATATTATCAACTAACGAATAATAAATAACGGAGTAATTATAATATAATATGTAGATCTTTGATTATACGCATCATTGTACTATAAATAAGTAGAAAATTTCTTTCGCCCTATCAGAACTTACGCTATTTCAGGTAAATAACTTTGGCATGTTGGAAACATGGGGGGAACTGGTGGAAGATCGTGCTTTTCACCAACGTGAAATACGACGCTCATCCCAATGGCAGTGTGGTAAAGAAAATGACAGTGAAACAGCCACCAACCTGTGAACATTTAAAAACATTGTTGAACTACTACTACACAAATTTAAAAAAATAAATAAATAAATTAAAAAAAATTGTAAGTCAATATATTATACATATTTCGTTGGTAGATGATTTAAATCGCTCACCAGGATTGTCAGCTTTGAATCGTAAGATTACGTAATGTCCACCCGCTACCACGATAGTGTCCTTTCCTGGGGGCATAACGTAAGTTGTTTTCTCATGCTCCTCGATTATCTTCTGGACTCGATTCTTCATATCTTCACGTCTAGTTGACACCGTTCCCATTTTTAATAGATTAAAGGCATACCCATGAAGATGGAAAGGATGAGCTGGCATTGGGTCCAGCACTGTAACAAAAAGTCAAATTATCATAAACTTTCTTGCAAGTTTACTCTGACTGTGATATTTAGACTGCGAATTTACTCACTCTCGTTGTATACGATGACCTCCACGATCGCACCCTTCTTGATATCGTGAACGTGTGGGCATGTACAAGGCATTCCAGGATTCTTGCAGTTCGCAGGTAGTGGCTTTTTCTGGTTGCAAGTATCGGCGGCAGTTACTTGCTGAGAAAGTGGTGGTACTCGAGGAAATTGAAACGAAATTTCATCTATCACACTGTCAATGTGTTCTCCGTCTGGAGCCACTGGTTATACCGAAAAAGAACCGTCTTGATTAGTTGGAGATTTTATTGTTCACCAGTACGCTGCTTTTCGCACAATGTGTTAAAGAATATTGGATCTAATTAGTACATTACGCAAACTTACCCATGAAACGAGAGTAAGAACCGGGTCCGAAGAGTTTGTTCATCGAGTTGTTGTACGAAAAGAATCTATACGGCAATATGATTCGATGATCAGGGACTTTTTTTAGGAGTTCTTTGGGTACTGGTTTGATGGATTGTAGATGGTTCGCACACACAACATTAGCTGATGGATTTTTCTCACTGCATACAGCATCCGGATGATTGTAGACCTGTAAAAACCAAAAGAAGAAATATCAGCATCAGGGTATCGGAATACATACATGATCAGTGAAATGACATCCTGATAGGATCAAATCGAATCGCTTTACTCACTCTTCCTACTGGCAAGCTATCAGGCCCATCAGGTTGTGGCATTTTCGGTGTTGGCGAAGCTTTGGCGTACTTGAGGATGGCGTATTGGCGAATACCTAACTCAGCACATGGTCCGATGGCTTCTAGTTTGATCCAATAGGCGCCTGGACTTCGATCCGCATTCAAGACAAAGTCCACGCGTTCACCTAGATGAGAAAATCGACGGGAACATGTATATCGATTGGACTCAATCACATTCCTCGCAATAGAATACTTTCTATTGAAGTTACTCACCAGAGGAAGAGACTATCGTGTTTATATCAGTTGGAGTTACAGACTCTCCATCCTGGGCGATAAGCTTGAGAGGATGTTCCTGAACGGTAAGCTGAACCGGACAAACTGTGCTGAATGAATTGACCAATCGAAAACGGTATTTATTCCCAGATTCGACAGAGAATGATGCAAGCTCAACTGAAGTCGTTTCATTTGTCATTGGATTCTGGAAAAAAAGCAAATCACATCAGAATATCGTTCGAATGATCAAACCAGGGGTCGTTTTTACCTTCCAACGCCCTTTTCCGTTGATCAAAACGTTCACTGGTAATTGTCCAGGGTTATTTTTAATACGTCCTGGAAAACGTTCAATCGACATCTCGTGCATCCAGTCGCTAAGGACTATTACATGAGCAGGAATATCATGACTGTACAGCTTTCCATGAGGATCAACACTCTTTGGTTGGCGAACGACCAGGCTTCCATACTGACCGTCAATCTTTTGCAGTCCAACATGCGAGTGATAAAAGTGAGTGCCTGGATTTGCCGCGACGAACTGATACCTGCAAGGTACGATTGTTCACGGTCCCGAAAATTCAGTACTCATACCGGAGATAATAATGATTCAAGTCAAAATTAAAGGGTAATCAAAAAAACAATGATTCACCTGAACGTTGTCCCTGCAAGGATGGGACATTGGGTTAAAAATGGCACACCGTCGTAGTACTGAGAACCTTGTTGCCAGATGCCGTGCCAATGCAAAGCACCTTCCATTCCTTCAACATGATTGGCTACATCGACGATGATCTTGTCATTTTGACAGACCTGAATGCTAGGTCCAGGCAACATTCTGTTTATCGATAACATCCCTCGCTCGAAACCATCAGCCTCGATGCATTGACATTGGGGAACGTTTCTTATTTGATCAGAACTGTCAGGCTTGCAGATGTTACAGGCTCTGGAAATGGGTTCAAGACCACGTCACGCACTTTCGTAGCTTCGAAATCAATGATAGTCAAAATGCCGGACAAAATGATTTCAGATTTACTGGCAACCAGTTAAATTACAAACGAAAACACCTTCACTTACCCGCCCATCGTTGTGTAGTACTCCAGAGTGAAGGTGTAATGACAATACCGAATTTTCTTGTCTTTATCACAGTCTCTCGCACATTCTTCGGGGGTCGAAAGGACAGGCTTGAAATTTTGCGGCTGGTTCGGCGACTTTTTACCGGCTCCATTATCAATGTGATTGGAACCCTTTCCGGAAGAGTCTAGCAAGTTACATTGTAAAGATTAGACACTTGGACGGAAATTCGAACTGGAATTAAATCTACTGAATGTTACTGAATCCATCAGAGCTACTTTTTCGGCAGTTGAATTCCAAAGAGGATGCAAAATCCTCACCTCAATTTATATATTCGTACCCTTACCTGTGACCAGACGTTCCAAATGACCTCGAGCATCCGTATCGATGACCAGCACTATAAACCACACGAGAAATAGACTCTTGACTATCATGATGACCCGTCTGATACGATTTAATTGAACGTACTGACTTCAATGACGATAGGAGCCATTTCTTATGCCAGTTTAAATACTCGCTTGCAATTCGTTCCCTACCACAGGCTGCCGCGCATCAACAAGGAAAAAGTTCGAAATCCGAAGAAAAGTTCGCATGAGAAATTACACGCGTAGAATTCCGTAACTTTGGCAATAAAGTATACGTGATCTTTGTGTCGGATTCTTTTTTTTCGAATAAGGATAATTAGCTCGATTAATGGAACTTTGTCGCACAGGCCTGGGGATTATTTCACGGCTTCTGAAAGGATATTGAGGTTTAACTATTGCGAAAAGGATAAATGTACATATCCGGTGTTTTCCACCGTTGTAAAATTATCGAGAATTGATAAGCATTGGGAGTATTGCTCAATGAGTCTGAGCGAATGTAGTACGCTATTCCAAGTCTTTACTCACGTATAAGCCAACGTCATTACCCTGGAATCGATGTTTTGTATGTGTCAATCACAAAGTTACGAATAATAGTGAATAATGGAGTGTACCTTGAAATTGGTCGCCTTTCCTGAACACGGAAAATATCGATATCATGGGCAAGTACTTCACCCAAGATGTGGCAATCCATTTTCATTATCCTCAGAAAAGAAGTAATTGATTTCGTCTAGTAGGTGTCAGTTAGGAATACTTCGATTTGGTTTGCTGTTGCAGGAGAACAGAAATTGAATCATACGCCTATTGTCTGACCTGCCAAATCACGTATCCAGCCTCAGAAACCAGAAAGGATACTGTGCAGAGTCCAGCTCTGCATCTTTTGACACTGTTTTTATAAAACCGCGATTCTGTCATCCTCCAAAATGTTTTTTCCATCGGAACCGCATTTAAAACCTGAAGGGAATATCCATGGAGGTGAAATGGGTGAGCCTACTTATGGGCTGGGAAACCGTGAAGACGATGCATGGTTATTTCCAGAAACTTTCATGCATAGCATGGGGTAATTCTTGAAGTAGCTTACCTTATACGTCATAAAAGACCACCTCGAAAGTTACGTGTTTTGATATGGTATGATCCGTTTCCGGCTAATGGTGAACGTCACGTAATTCTGGGATGAAATAGTTCGATTGCAAGTGTCGGATATATTGAGAATACCGCGGGACTGGGGAAAATACAAATGATATTTCATCGACCAGTCCATAGAGATGATGCCATATCTGATCGGGACACTACCATATTGTTATACGGGGGAAAAAAAATGATCAAATCCACACAAGAATAGAAAGCAGAATCCGAGTTCAAACAGAATTCCTTATAATCAAGTGATTGTGGATTAGAAATTTGTAAGACACTCATAGTTAGTACTCCATGATATGTATCAATCGATCACGAATTTTTATTAATCGCCATAATATACGGCGACGAGGCTGATGCAGCCTTACAAAGATGATTTTGAGATGAGTTATAGTTTTGCCTCAGGCAGAAGACAAAACGGTGGTAGTGCTGGCTCGATGAGAACTGCGATTAGATTCCTTGGTTGAATTCGATGAGAGAAATTCTGGCACTTGAAGTCCAAAATATCGGATTAGTAGTCGTACTGTGCTCTTCTTGCATATTAAAATGACGAATATTATCGGACCCCGAAGCGCCCGGGACACGTACATGACCAAGTTAAGATACTGCGGACGTTCAAGAAGCCAGTAAAGCACTTCAAGTTTACAGCTCATCCCCATGAGGATCGATAACTTGATGCACAAGTAGAACCTGAAATGAAAAATCAGTATTCGCATAATTTTTTGAATAACAGTGAGATAACTTCTTGATGAAGACTATCCGATAATCCTTGGTCTGGAAAACAAGAAGTTTATTAGAACTTCAACATACCATTGCTTGTTATTGTTGTGTCTCTCGCTGTCCACACCTTCAAGATGTTGTGCCAAGTCTTTAGCATCCCGCCTAAGTTTCAGGGCCGTTAATACAAAGAAGACGTTGTTGGAGATGAGGGTGATAGCAAATGGTCCATAGAAATAAGAGCTCCGGACTAAGTCAGTGTCTGCATGTATCAATGAAGATATTTTATGTTTAAAGTTCGAAGAATATATAGCACCTATGCTCGGAGATTGCAACATTTCATGCTCGTCGGAACATTCATTAGGTATTCATGATCAGTTGGTCTTGATTTACTTACTCACAAACCAGCAGACCTTCCACCCTGAAACCTGAGGATTGACCATATCGTGGGGTAATCCCAATAAGCTGTCTATCGTTACAGCACCAACGGTGAACATAATTGGGAATCCCCACCCATAGATAGAGTAAATGATAATTCTTTTCCTCTCATATTGCTTGTCGGCTGTGCTGAACATTCTTGATCGTCTGGAACAAGATGACATGCATTTTGAACCCTGGCAGATTTAGCTGCAATGATATAGCCACTATATTGCTGGTTGTATTCATGTGAAGAAGAATATATGATATAAACTCACCCGAACGTCCACCAAATATCAAAGCACATCACGTTCAACCAGAAGAAAGTGGCGAAAAATGCAAACCTGATGGTGTATGCTGAAAATTATGAGGATTGTTTGCGATTGAAGGAAATGATTGAAGTAAAAATTTTCCAACGCAAATAATCATACCGGCCATCATGCAGGGGATATCCGGAAGTGGGGTGCTGGTCTGTGCCACCAACAAAAGGGTATATGCGACGATATCGCTACCGAGGTGTCCTCTCACAGTGTGTCCATGAACGTTTCGCATTTCTGGCAAGATCGCGTAGACTATAAAGGTGATCAGTACGAACGGTAGCATGATGATGATGTCTGTGCGCAGAGGTGGCTTCGTCAGCAACCAGTTTCGTGAACACACTTTTGGACTATAACCGGATGATTGATTAGTCCGCAAAAGACAGTAGCTGCCAATGTCGTACATCTTGCTGATGTTATTCTGCGGTAAGTAGACTGAGCCGTTTTTCATCAAGTGGAAAACGTCTTCCGGATGGTTTTCTGGGTTCAGAAGATAGCTGCCATTACTGCCGCAAGGGTCCGAAACGAGGGTATGAAAATTCTGAGCATTGACCAGGTCCCCGTCAGCCGAACTTGTAAGTGATGGGAAAGTCGAAGACGTCGATTCTTCATCTTTGACGCAAACTCCGTCAAGTTCAATCATTTCCAAAGGACAGCACAGAGGTAGACATGGCTTGTCGTAGCAAATGCAACCGAACGTCGCACCGTCCTCTAGCCATCTTGATTCTGGTGGGAAAATGTACTCGGATTTTTTCACCAATCCTGAAATGTCGGGGATTTCTCCTGAAAGATTAAACCGCGCGATGGTCGGACACGAGTCAGAGATTTTGTCAGTGCTCTGAGACATTGTCGGAAGGTGCAAGACGCTCGTTGTCAGTACAAGCAAGAAGGTTCTCAGTTCAGCCATCTCATACGAGCTGGGAAAGCACTTTGCTGCTTTGTTAGGCAAACTTAAATTGCTTTCCAGAAAACACTCGTTGTTGCAAGTCAGTCACCGAATCTGCAATGGAGAAACAAGTGCTAGATCATTGCAAGAGTTTCTTTCCAATTTACTGGATCCATCATATTTTTTATGGGTAAAGAAGTGGAGTGATGCTGTAAAGGAATCCGTGATAGAACAGTGGCTGGGTGAACAGGGCCGTTCAAGTTTGATCATCCAGTCTAGCCAGATATGTCTATATGTTTTAAAACGGCTATAGCACTGTGTGGAATAATCAGCTACTCGGATCTTGAATCGCATGCATGAGTCACATTCCGATGAACCGTTGTCAGAATAGACTGATGCTAGGATTCTCTAATATTAATTTCGGTTGTCGAATGCTGGAGCTCACACAGCCGGAGGGCCCCGAACCGAGATGGCTTTCACTTTGCTGATCACGTATAGGCTCTTTTATTGTATGTACACATTAAATTAACGACCACATGGTCTTGTGCACTAAAAGGATTGGGGATTGTGAAGAGACTTGGAATTTCCTCAAACCGTTATGCGCCTTGGTCACAAGGTCGAATTAGACGAAAATGACTGTTCGTCGCTACTATAGTCACTAATGTTTGTTTAACTTATTGGAAATACCATGTCCAGATGGTGCGACGCGTATATGTTACGACAAAATGTGATCACGACTAGTACCTATTATAAATCAAAGGAACTTAGCGACTCGTCGATGAAATAAAAAGCCTTACCTTCTCTCGACGAAAACAAGATTGACACGCCAGGATGTGGAATTCAGAGAACAAATACCCAGACTCTATGTAGATTTACGGAGACACGTCTGTACTGTGTGACTATCGAATCCGGAAGAATGGGCCTTGATCTTTTCGCCGGGGTTTTGCCTTGTCACGTCAACTGCTGGAATCTGCGAAAGATCCCACTACTCATTTAAAGTACTCCCAGGTATCCGTGTCCAAGATCTAGCATCGACTTTCCAGCACATCAGGCTCCCGCTCCTTCAGCAAAAGACTTCATAGCTGCAGATCTGCAAGGGATGAACTTCCTGAAATTTTTTGAGCCACATTCCAGAGTTGTTGCTCCAAAACTTCCACACTTCCTAATGGCACTTCTGAAGCATCGGGCTACTGTGGTAGTTTCTTCAGTGGTTTTGCTTTCCGGTATGGTCATTTCTCTGAAGAGTCTACCAATTGATCCTCGAGGAAACGAATCCCTTCTTCAGAATTCATGACCAGCCAAACGACAGCAGTATCTGTCCACATCCCACGTGGTGACATTGGACATTTTGGGTAAGTATCCATTTTTTTAATCTTCCTGACAATCGTCAATCGTTTGCCAATTTCCTGATCACACAATACTGAATCTTCAATGGGAAATTGATTAGATTACCGTGACTCGATACTCACAATCAGTCGATTAATCAACATCTACGAAAATGCTCTGATGGGGTCGTGACTCTGTTTCAATTGAATAAAGGCGCTCCACTTGAGGGAATTAACGACCTATCCTACTGTACTAGTGACATCATTTATCCAGCCCATGGGATTCGATTTGAGGAATACTAAAAAAAAAAAGTAGGACTCGCGTGTTACATGCTGATCGTGAATTCAACTGATGAGAAATTAATTTATTGAAGGAAATTTCAGTACAAAAAGCATCGGAAGTCATCTACGACATCCATATTCATAGATACAACGAATAAGAATATGATGAAGTAAGTTCAGGTGCAAAGACAGCGTTTAGAAATGATCTTCTCTTCTGATGGGGACATTGGAATTTCGACTGGTGCCAGGCCGTAGAGAATTAGAGCTGCGATTTGCGTTTTTCGTTGATTCTTGTGAGACGGAATTTGGAGCTCGACAAGCAAAACGTTTTATGAGTAGTTGCCGGACATTTCTCGTGCAGATGAATAAAACGAATATGATCAAGCCCTGGAGAGCGTTTCCCAAGTCTGTCATGTACCATAAGTCATCCAGATCTTTGTAAAGCCACGAGATTATCTCCATCGACCAGTTGATTCCCATCACGATGAACAACTTCAGATATAAATTAAACCTGGAACGAAGAAACTCGGTTCGTCCATCGATTGCTGTTCCAATATTTTGTCCGTAGATGGAAATCATTTATCAACGGCTCCGTTACTCTGAATTAGGACAATGTCGAAATTGTGCCTTCCGAAAAACTGTGGCATCTATTCGCACTTGTGAAAATTTTTTTCTTGAATCAAATGTTCATAACTCACCATTGCTTTTGATCATCACCGTGTCGCGTGCTGTTCGTCCGTTTCAAATGATGTGCCGTACTCTTCTTGTGTCGAATTATCTTCACTGCAGTTGATACGAAGAAGAATATGTTGAATATGACCGTGACTCCCATTGGTCCATAAAAATATAGAGCTGTAGCTTCATCAGCTGGAAATGAAAAGCGTGATCATTTCACTGATGTGTCCTACTTCGGAATGATCATCATCAGATGCATGTTTCAGTAGAATACTCTGCAGCTTCTAAACTCACTCTTAAACCAGCATATGCTTTCCACTCCGAACTCTGGGCGAATGAAAGTGTCCGGAATGCCAGGTGCAAATTCCATGATTATGCAAGTACCAGTCACCAGACTTGCACATCCCAAAGCATAGCTGGAGTACATGAACACTTTTTTGCCGTCTCGTCTTTCCAAGTCTCCTCTCAGAGGCCGAAGCCCCCTGAAATGAGAATACATTTGATTAAATTGACTTGGGAAAATATGAGTGACACGTGCGAAGATCACAAGCTCACCCAAAGGTCCACCAAATGTCGAAGCACATCACGTTTAGCCAGAAAAAACTAGCCAGAAATGAAAAGTGGATGATGAACGCTAAAACACGAATAGTTAGATCAGGATTTGAAATGACAAGAAAGAAGCGTTGAAAGGCAAACTACCATACCGAAAATGAGACACGGTAGATCAGAAATCGAGTCGATGGCTCTAACTAATACCGATCCGGTATAAGCCACAAAAAGACAGCCGACGTATCCTCTGAGGGTCAGTCCATGGATGTTCTTCATCTCTGGTAATATGGAGTAGACTATGAAGGTGACGAGGAGGAATGGTATGGATATCATCATCCCTGTGTTTAGGATCGTGTTGCGAATCTCCTCTGATGAATAGTCAGGAAAACACACACTCGGAACATAGACCGTGGAATTTTGAGCACGCCAAAAACAGTAGGTGTCGAGATTCCACATGGTGCCATCCAGCATTTCGGGTAAATAAATTGATCCGTTTTTCATCAGGTAATAATTGTCCGCTGCATCGACTTCGGGTTCCAAAAGATAGGCTCCTCTTGTACCGCATGGCTCCGAAACAACTATGTGGAAGTACTGAGTGTCCACCGTGGCCCCATCAATTGATAAATTATGCGAATAAACTGGTGGAAAACTAAAAGAAGTCACATTATCAGCTGGAATACAAACTCCGTTGCTCAAAACCATTTCGAAAGGACAGCAGAGCGGTAGGCATGGTTTTTCGTAGCAGATGCAACCGAACGTGGTCCCATCTTCGAGCCACCTTGATTCCGGTGGGAAAACGTGCCCGAATTTCTCAATTGATCCTGAAGCATCTGGGATCTCTTCGGACAGATTGAACCGCGCGTTCATAGGACACAAGTCCTGAAACTTATCAGTGCTGTGTGATACCTTGAAAAGGATCAGGACGCTTAACACTAGCAACGAAAATCCAAGTTCAGCCATTTCTTACGATCTGGAGAAAGAAACTGATTTGCTATTCGATGAGTTCGAAGTGTCATCCGGGAAGTAAATGCTGACACAGTTGCTCGACCGCAAAAACCTGCAATGAATAGAAACGGGATTAGATACAACAGTCGTGTTAGATGCTTTCCAACAGTTGGAAATGAGATCATCGTCAAGTAAGAGTGCGGAAAATGTTTCCAACTTGATTTTTCCTTCAAGTGGGCGGGATTTAATAGCTCTGGATAATTTTTCGCGGCCTGACATGGTGTGACCATTGAATGTTGTAATATACGTACGTGTGCAATTTTCACTCCTAGGACTTGCTGAAGGCCTGACACTTTCTTGATTCAACTTCCACCTGCATACTGACCAGTTATTCCTCACTAACGAGGCTTTTATCCACCTTCTAATAGCTATCACGTGGTGTGGTGAACTACTCGGTTGAAAACGCAACACAATACTTCGTCAATTAATTAGAGTAGGTATCTGTTAATGGACTGCTATCGCACTTTATTTCATTAAAATGGCCTGCAGATTATCTACTTGAGGGAATTATCCGACTCTATACACATTCCCTCGTGCTGTACTAGAGAGGATTATGCTATTCGCTGATCCTGCTGACACTCCCATTTGAGGGAAATAACGGAATTAAAAGAATAGATGGAATATATATCTTTATTCTGAAGTGTCACACATTCACATTCATTGATTGAGGAATAAAAGTATGATATAGATTTGATTCCATTTTGGAAACACGGTCTCAGAATGCTTTATCCTCCATTCATGTGGACCGAGAAGCGGAAGTCATGCCAGTCTCTGAAATCAAACTGCGATTTCTGGTCCCCTTCGAATCCTGGGAAAGGAAATTCGGGCTTCGACAACCAAAACGTTTGACCAGTAGTCGCATTATATTTTTCTTGCAAATGAATATAACGAATATGATTAAGCCCTGGAGTGCGTTTCCTAAGTCCGTCATGTACCAGAGGTATTCCAGATCCTTGTAAAGCCACGAGATTATTTCCATCGACCAGTTGATCCCCATCACTACGAATAGCTTTAGATACAAACTAAACCTGGAATGGAAAAATTCGGTTCATCCACGGATCGTTGGACGTCTGAAGAGTGAAGGACACTATTAAATCATGCTTTCAGAACAACTTACCACTGTTTATTATCATCGTGTCGCTTGCTATTCTCGCCTTTGAGATGATGAGCAGTATTTTTCCTGTGAAGAATTATTTTCACTGCTGTTGTTACGAAGAAAAAGATGTTGCAGATAATGGTGAGTGCCATAGGTCCATAGAAGTACACAGCTTTGGCTTCATCAGCTGTTTTTGAAAATCCATACTTGCTTAATTGAATCGGCACGTTCGAAATACTAATTTTCTACTTACTCTTGAACCAGCAATCACTGTCCACTCCGAACTCTGGGCGAATCAGTTCATCCGGGATTCCTGGTACGAAATCCATGATCATGCAAGTTCCGGTCAATAGGCTTGCAGTGCCCAGAGCGTAAGTCGCGTACATGCAGAATTTCTTCCTGTCTCCGCGTTCCACTTTTCCTCGAAGAGACCGGAAGCCCCTGTGGTAAAAAACCGGCCATATCATCATTCATAAAAGCCCATAAATACTAGCACGTCTAAAATATCGCAAGCTCACCCAAATGTCCACCAAATGTCGAAGCACATCGCATTTAGCCAGAAAAAACTAGCCAGGAATGAAAAGTGGATGGTGAATGCTGGAACAAGAGTAATTCACACTAAGAATAGGTGTTCCAACGATCATGGTGAATTAGAAAATCATTTTTAATGTGCTGATCAGTAGGTATTGGTAGTTTGAACATATCCAGGTGCAGGATTCTCATTCTTCCAAGGATAAAGACAATATAGCGTCAAGCTAGCTTACCAAAAAATAGACACATCTGATCGGAGACTGGGCCAACAGTTCGAATCACTGCCAATGTGGTGTACGCCACAAGAAGGCAGCCCACGTATCCCCTGAGTGTCAGTCCATGGATGTTCCTCATCTCTGGCAGTATGGAGTAGACTACGAAGGTGATGAGTAGGAACGGTATGGATATCATCATTCCCACGTGAGTGAGCATGGTAGCACCACCAGACATATTGCCAGTCTTTAGATCAAAGTGATCGATAATCGTGTAGACAATACCTCTGAGTGTTGTGTTAGGATACCGAGTCTGAAATTGGAGACCTCTGCAGCGACAATAGCTATCGAAATTGTACATGAGACTGTAGTTCATTACGGGTATATAAACAGACCCATTGCTCCGAACACAGACATCGTTTTCTAGGAATTCACCAATCGCAGTACTGTTGTTGTCTACCCACTCGCAATCTCCGTAAGAATACTCCATGTAATCGACCCTAGTGTTCAGCACATCACTGATTCCAATTGGTCCAACAGCCGGATAGACCAAAGGCACTGGAGCGATGATCGATTGGTTATGATCTTCTGTGGGATTAGACGAGTATTCCTCGCAGTCTAGATTGATCTGATAGTACATAAGCCCTCTCATTGGACAAGCGAGAGGCAAACACTTCGATCTGTTGTAACAATCACATGCAAAAATGTCACCATCTTCAGTCCAGATAGACTCCGGAGGAAACACGTATCCAAATTGCACTGCGAACCCTGATGAGTCCATAGTATCTTCAGTGAGATTAACTCGCGATTCGATTGCACATTGGCTCTGAATTTCACTGGTGTTATTGTCAAAAGAGTGAGGAAAGCAGTACTGGGCACTGGTGATCAGCATTAGGACTAGAATTTGGGTTTCAGCCATGTTCTGGCTAGCGAAGCTGAACAAAACGTGCAATTTCCTTATTCAGCTTCCGGTTTCGTACTGGCAAATTTTTGCTAATATCCCAAGCTTTTGTCCGCATTGTGTCGCTAGAGTTCGGGGATTTGTAATTCATTTTCTAATCACCCAAACCGACCACATGTTGCATGTCAGAAACCTACGTACGTTACATTATCGTCACGCAATACCTAGTTGATTAATTAATTAACCCCTTTGAGGATGGCACTCTGGGGTCATATATGTGTCTGCCCTATAAATGACCTTGTTGCAGCTCGTTCACTTGAAGGAATTTCCCAAAAAGCACTAAAATGGTGATATCTATACCTTTATGGTTGAATTGACACTTTCAAATCGATAAAAGAATTAACACCATACCAAGATGTATGGCAGTCTGTAACTGGAGGAATTTATTAATATAAGTAGGACACGTGAATTCGTGATGATAGTTATAAGTGACACGAATATATTATGAATAGTAAGCGGATTATATTCAAAGATTTTTCTTTACCGTAACTGACGATCATGAAACTGAAGAATATACATGATCACCACGATTGGAAACTGTATGTTGAATTGTGCTTTAAGAAATGTATTTATTCAAGCATATCACAATTATACAAAAAGCCATGGTTCATCGATCTTCAAACACGTACAATATTATGTATATTTATATTATATATAAACTAGATAATAATAATAATAATAATACAAGATAGAAGAATATACATGTATGTATTTAATTAATTTATAGGTATATCGAAGTAAGTTATCAGCCACTGTAACAGATTGTTACTGCGTTTCATAGTACCTACCCAGGTATATATGAAAACGTATTGTATCTATATAAATACGTGACAAGATAATTCTAGAAATGTATGTAATACGTGGTAAGAAATAGTTTAGATAATAATAATGATAATAATGATAATAATAATAATAATAATAATAATAATGAACAATGTCTCGATTGGAAACGCGATTTGGCTCTGTATATTTAAATGTAGAGCTAAATTCTAAGATTATACAGGTATACTTAATTATATACGCAGAATAGTCGATTGATTTGCGATTTTCAAATCGCAATAATGCTATAACAACACCCAATGTAAATATATGTATATGTATATTTGACTAGATAGATGGCTTTTATAAATAGGCAATTTATATAACGAATAAAAGAAAATTTCTTTTACATTCAGTATTTATTTCCTCAATTTTTTAGTTAATTCATGTTAATTTAGGTTTGAAAAATTTTCCTTCGCCAGTTTGAAAAGATGTTAAAAATAAGCGCCTCGCTCCCCATGATTTTGAAGTTATTTATTTAATATGTATATGATCGTATGTCGAATTATTTAAATACGTATGTGTAAGTCCGATTTATGATTCAAAGTAAGAAAGCGGGAAAAAGTGATTGAAACACTTGTGTATTTAGTGAATTCAGTTCGGTAAAGCGGGTTGTGCATCTGGCTCTATTTTACCAGCCGAATTGACAACCGTCGGTTGAACAGGCCGCGTTTATAACATTCGAGATATATATTATCGTAACGAGGAGAAATAATATTTCCTGAATTACCCTCAGACGGTATAATACATTAAATCAATGAAAGTCCGATTTGAAAATTGAATGAATGAATTATTGAATGAATTATCAATTCATGAATATCGAATTTATCGATTGACTGCTTGAATTATGTAATAACAATTATTATATTAAATCCGCGTAGTTTTCATACGAAACAAACTTGATATAGACGTTTTTGAAAAATAAATCTATTAGTTTAATTTGTCTTGAATAATATGTATTCTAATAATACATAGGCGATTTCTAAATACATATTTAAAAAAAAAAAACACACATCAAAGAATTAGCCATTAATTCTCATAAATTCTGAAATGAAATAATATTTACAGATCGTATATTATATGTATGTGTATGGAAGTTCTTGAAAAATTAGAGAAAATGGATTATATAAAATGCGTGCGATATATAATTACGAGCTTAATTTCTAAACAGATTTTTTCAAAGTCCAAACTTACTAATTAAAGTAATATGATTTTACATCCTTGACTTAAATACACTTAGATTCAATATTCTCAAAATACCAATTATGATAATAATAATCATACAGACAAAGCCTCGTGCGATTTATAACATTAATTAATAGATTAGAATCGATATGTATAATGTAATCAACCAAAATCAATGAATTAATTATTCAAAAACAATTGATATTTGATCCTTTATAAAATTTTAAACATAATTCATAATGTCTTAAAAATATATTTTTATATTTATATATGGTTTAAGTTATAAGTACTGTATATTATGTATAATATGAATATTTTATTATACACTAAATTATTTCCACTCAATGTCAATTATTTTTTAACCATTCGACTCAAAACGCGATTCCATTACTTTAGTACGTATATTTAATTATATTACCTGAAACAACTCTTTTTTTTTTTACCTCTTCTTTTCTTTCAGTTCCATCTTTCATCAATAACTTATATTAAATGACGATATATATAATTATTCTCGAAGTTACATGTACACAACGAATTGTCAGCATAAAATACTAATGATATATAATAATAATAGTAATAATAATGATGAAACACAATAATGAAATTCATTATTATATATATTAAGTATATTTATAATGAATAATTAAATTTTGTACTTATTACACTCCGTCACTATCGTCAGATGATGGTTTTACTCTACTGGAAACAGGATCTGGAAATGTGTTAGTTTTCTCATGTAAAGGAATCGATGTTGTACAAGTACGAGAATTGCTTGTAGAATCTCTTGATAAGAAAGTTGGTCCTTTGCAAGCGAAGCGTTTTATCAATAATCTCTTAATTTTATCCTTCCATACAAATATTATGAATATAATAACACCCTGAAGTGTATTAGCGATGTCGGTTAAGTACCAGAGATATTTCGGTCCCTGACAAAGCCAGGATATTATTTCCATCGACCAGTTTATCCCCATCACGATGAATAACTTCAGATACAGATTAAACCTGAAATAATATACGTAGAATATAATCATAAGGAAATTTTCTATACATATTATTATTCGATCTGTGAAAACCAATCACGTAGGTAAGCTATTTTGATATACCATACTAGAGTGCAGTTCTTCTTCTTGATTGTTTACCAAGAAATTCTATACAATTGGATTTACCACGAATTTTTCTTTTTTTTTTCGTCTTCTTTTTCTTATTTTTCAATTATTCTTTTTCTCTCCCCCATTGTTACAAATGATTGTTCAAGTGATCGGTAAGAATGCAAGAAATATTCTTGATCATTCTATATACCGTATACAAAGAAAACTGTCGATTTGAAATTCAACGGTTTTTGAAATTCGCGCTATTATCCCTCTTTCTCTCTACTCACAAAACCTACAAAACCTCACATTGACACTTTCCCCTATCGGCCATGTTGCAAACTATTTATAGTGACGTCACGACCAATCAAAACCAATAGAAGCTCAATTGACTGCCTTAATAGTAGGTATTATTCATTTTTATTTATCAATCGGATTTGCAATCAGAGTAGTGATATTGTGAATCAATTTTGAAGGATGTAAAGTTGATAAAAAAAATAAAATAAAAAGCTTTTCCTTAATATTCTGAGAAAACCGTAAATTCGACTATTTTTTAATTGTGATTATTGTTTTTTTTTCTCTCTCTCTCTCTTTCGAACTCTAAGGCGTAGGCGTAGGCGTGTACTGATATTTTTAAATTTCTATTTGTTTGAAAAATATCAAAATCGAGGATAATATATTCATAACATATTATATGTATATAGACACACATATACGAGTTGGTTCCACTTAAATGTACGTAAAAGCAATAAAAATTTTCCCGGAGTTTCGAGTATGAATAGTTTCGTTTGTTGCTTTAACTATAGTATAGGTACTACGTTTATAAACAAGATAACACCCAAGCGTATGTCAGTCAAGCTGGTATGGGATAAAAGACGTAAACTTCCTATTAAAATTTTTCAGTTTTCACCCCACCGCTGTTGCAGCCCAACTTAACGCAAAAATATACTATTCGACATTTCTAGAAATAATCTATACTCCATGAAAAAATTTCTTATCGATGATAATTAACAACAACAATAATAATAATTATCGATATCACTTCCCTATAATTATGTATCTTCATACACGTCTACGAGTTTGGTAGATAACACGTATAAACAATGTTACACAACTATAAGTTTTACGCGAAATTTACTATTTCGAAAAGCAATAAAAAAAATATGTAAATATTTATAAGACAAAAAAAACAAAAAAATAGTATTACAACCGAATTGATAGTACGAAACGAGAGATATAAAAAATAGGAAACCCAATTTTCACAAATCTAGCGGATTTTTATATCTGTAATAATTTTTCACTGTATTTCATTGATGAATTTTATCCTATTTTTGAATTATTCATTCTTTTTGACTATACGAGCACGAATGAGGCGGGTTTTTTTTTTTTTTTTTTAATAAGACGCGTGATAGCTTACCATTGTTTATTATCGTCGTGTCGTTTGCTGTCAGTTCCTTTGAGATGGTGTGCCGTGTCTTTCTTGTGTCGAATTATTTTCGCAGCTGTTGATATGAACAAAATGATGTTACACAGTACGGTCACACCCATTGGACCATAGAAATATAAGGCCTTCGCTGGCTCGGCTGCAATTTGAAAAAAAAAAAAGTTACAACAATAGTTAGAAAATTTTCAATTCAGTTTTCAATCGAATTACAATTAGTTGATTAGTTAACTAAAAAACGAAATGAAACAAAAAATAAAACCTAATGAATTCGCGAAATTTTTTCACGATTGCTTTTATCAAAGTTCAACCCTTTCTTATCACACCTATGAATGATTCAAGCTTTTTTTTTTTATTATTATTCTTCATTTACACATTAGGCTGATTAATCGCAATGATTACATTTCGCAGGTATTACTATGAGGATTAATAAAATTAGCTAGAAACAGTTTTGAGTCAGCGTTACAAAGCGTTCCTAGAAAATTCATATCGATCCCAGTGGGACTTCCGGTTTAGTATGGAAACGACCTTAAAACTTGACTCCCGCGACCTGGTTAAAGGATATTCACGTCATTACAACACGCAAACTGATATATTTTTTTACTTTCATATTATAATATTCTTTTTGTAAAGGTATAATATATAAGGCGAATAGAAAAATGAAATTAGATACAGAAATGTGTGTGTCTGAAATTTGAACGAATTCTCTCGCACGTACGTCGTATATTTATAACGTGATTTATTGATTTCTGACGAGAGAGTTGAGTTTGCCAGAAAAACGAAAACCATTACGTCCGATGAAATCGATTTACAATATCAAAAAGCTTTTTTACAAGTCCAATTTATCAACAAGATTTATTAAGTGCCACGTGACTATTTGGTCGGAATTTCATTTTGTAACCAATTGTCATCACCTCGAAAACGCGATTCTTAGTTTTTTCCAAACTATACAACCTACTGGAATGAAACTTAAAAGATTGATGCTTTACCATGGCAGAAAGTCCCCAAGTATTTTACTATTTAAAAAAAACTAATAGAATTCCAGTCAAATTCATATTTCTTATGTGAACAAGGTTAGGTTCAGATTTGGCGCGCTACTGATTGACTTCACGAATGGCGCGCATTTTCAAAGCTTCAATTAATTTCAAATCGAAACTATTCTTTCCCTACGCTACGAAATAATCCAATATAATTCTTTTTTCGTCTTTCAGCGTCTGAATAATCGCTGGGATAATAGGAAGAACTAAAAAGAACAGAAGGAAGAAATTTCCGGCTAATGGCCGCGTTTTCCTTAAAATTTTAATCTATGCAATTATGGAAAGTACGGTTCTTCAAATTCCTTCATCTCGTTAATATAAATAATTATAATCGATATCCGCGAAATGAGACTAAAATAAAATTGTATGACGACAATAATACGAAAGAAGCTTGTGGACGTCAAGTATTATAATTCAACGTTATAAATTTGGCGTGTCGAAACGCGATGAAGGAAAATTGAGGAACCGAAGGCGTAATTTTCATCGATAAAACGCGCGATTAAAATAATCGAGTGAGTTCATTTCTAATGAAAACTTTTCGCGAATACCACGGGCGCGATATTTAGATATACATAAACCTCTGAGGAGAATTTCTGATACG
Source organism: Ametastegia equiseti (assembly GCA_963989295.1). Taxonomy (NCBI): domain Eukaryota; kingdom Metazoa; phylum Arthropoda; class Insecta; order Hymenoptera; family Tenthredinidae; genus Ametastegia; species Ametastegia equiseti. The sequence goes on from OZ022398.1 coordinate 14,492,979, forward strand.
ATTTTATTAGAAGCATTCCGTCTGTCGGTGTTTTTCCTAATCTCACGTCCGATGGCTATTTATAAGAAAACATAACAGTCCCATTAATTCCTCGATCAAAATTCATATAATTTTCATTTTCCCCCGGCCAAATCGCGTCGGACAAAGTCTATTTGTTATAAAATCCAAAATCTACTTCCTCAATTATTAATTTCAAAACAAAAACTGCAAGAGCCAAAAAAACTAGTGGAATTCTGTCCTGAAAATTTTCTCTCGAATTTCTAATTTAATGGCCGATTCGAATTTCTGCTTTTAATATAATTTCGTATACTGTAAACGGCTCGTTTTGACGCTATTTTTTATCTACAAAATTAATTTCTTTTTTCTTTTTTTTCTGCTTACTTTTGAACCAGCATCTTTCGACCCCAAACTCAGGGCGAAGAACAGTTTCAGGAATACCAGGTACGAAATCCATGATAACACAAACGGCTGTTAACAAACTGGCACATCCCCAGGCGTATATGGAATACATAAGGAATTTCTTGCGCTCACGCTGTTTGATGGATCCTTGAAGAGACCGGAAGCCCCTGTAACAGAACAAGATTCGTTTAAACTTTATGTTCTACGGGGTCTTATGTAGAAATAATTAACTTCCGAGTTATATTTTATATTCTGCTGTATTAATTAAGACGCGCTACTGTCAGTGTGCGTATCTAATAAATGCATATCAATGTATTATTCGCATTTATGTGCGTAGAGGATGAGTATACATAAGAAATTATTTTATATGACACGATGTGCGGTTTTATTGGGTTTTCCACAAACAGATTTATTTTTATTTTCTATCTCTTTAATCTTTTGACCTATGTAATATGATGTTATCGCGTAAAAATAACAATTAATTAATAAGACTAATTCAAATAGCGTAAATTATCGTACCCATAAGGCACATACATTGCCTGAATTCAATATTATTTAAAAAGCGCGCCATTTCTAATATTCAGCGCTTTATTGAGCTAACCTATAAAATTTAACTTTAGCACGTTATGCTTTCTCCCATAGATACCGCCATTTCTAATGGTACATAGATAGTGACGTCACGACCAATCAGAAGCCTCAGTGATTGCACTGGGGTGATTTTTTGGCGGTGACTTTGAATCATTTCCGTTAAAAAATTATAATTGCATAATAATCACCGGGTTTCTTTTTGCTTTATTACATTTCTGGAAAACCCAATTGTAGATAAGCGTTTAAAAGTTTTTTTTTTTTATCGATTAAAATTGGAAAAGAGAAATATATTGTACAGTGTCAAATCTCATAATTTCTTTTCACATGCATCTTAATTTTAAGAAATCTAAGTATAAATAAGTCAAGTTATAATCGAAAGCTTAATTCTAAATTCAAACTGCTTGAGCTTGAGCTTTTGTGTATAGCGCGTGTCATGCCAAAAGCTACGAACTAACATGCATTCTTTCTATTACAATATCATACTCACTCGTTTAGCAAATTATCTTTTAGAAAAAATTAGTTCTTTGCAAATCGGAATGGTTTTTATTGTTTTTTTTTGTTTGTTTATCGTTACAGTTGATAAATAAATAGCATTCCGCAGCATACGTGCAGCATCTACTCGTATTACTTTTGATTATGATTGTGATTATTATTATTGTCATTATTTTATGCATACGTACATACATACATATAATATATTTATATGTCAATTTATTATCGTGGTAATGGAAAATAATAATATGGTGCAGCCATAATTGCTCATGTATATTATATCTATAAAGATATACATACATACATATTATATAAGTACATAATATGGGGTGTCAGTTTAGAGGGTAGTAGTTATTATATATTTTAGATCAAAATGCTTGATAGTAAAATAAATAAATGAATAAATAAATAACTGAATTAAGTGAATAAAAACAGAACAATAATATTTTGTGCAACGATATAACGATATAATTAGGTATATGTATATGAACGAACATATATAGTAGTATATACATTGATTATTATGTTTGTTGGTTTTTTTATTTACCCACCCTTGATTCTGGCAAACTAACTTCGTAGGCTGCAAGCTTGGAAGTACAAATAGAGATGTTTTATTTACAGTATGAAAGAAGAATATATCAAAATCATGAATATAATACGTTATAGTATATAAAAATGTATGTATACTATAACATATCTATATATAGCTAAAAGCTATACAACAACAACAAGAACGAAAGAAAATGAAAATTAGTATGCTAAGAGTAATTTTTATTTTTGGTTTAATTCAGTTGTTTTCCATTTTTTTTTTCCTCATTTTTCAAGCCATTCTTTCTTGATTGATATATTTATTCATTTTACTTTTTTATATTTATTCGACGTCTCTGCAGTACATATAGCCAACCACCTACCTATATGCCTATGCATACATATTTATACGTAGATAAATACACACATACATACATGGAGCAGTATTCACCGTTTTTTCCTCTATTTTTCGATTTTTTAACTATTCTATTCTGCTCAGCTCTTTTTTAGGTTTTTCCCATTCGCCAAAGCATGAGGTATATGTATACATATGTATATATTGTGTATGCGACTGATACAAAGCATTTGGGTATACCTCGACACGCAAGTCACGAATTAGGCATATATCCAGCTGAGAATGTAGCGTGAAGTTAGCAACTGACTTTATGTACTTCAAATCCTTTACCCTTGTATGTATGTATACATATAACTATAATGTAAATACATACATACATACTTCGGTTAATTAAAATGAATTTGTGTGTCCGTATTATATATCTAATCCGCGTACAAATAGAAAGAAAGTACCCATCGTACGTTTTTTCTTCCTTTTTTTTCATTTATGTGTAATACACTTATCTACACACCTATAAAAGTACAAATAAAATTACATTTTCAATCAGATTCGCGTGACAACTCTTATTTCCTAAACTTTTTTGTTTTGCGACTGAATTTCTACTTCAACAAATTTCTTTGAGAATTTTTTTTTTTTTTTTACTTGTCTGTTTAGAAAACTCGAAACCTTTCCTGCAGATTTTCCATGAACAAATTCGCATCGATTTCCATGTGGGATATGATTGATAATTAAGTTATACTAAATCGCAATGGAACGAAAAAAATTTGTAGATTTTTCTCTACGTGACTGTATAATTCTAATCAGAATAGAAGAAACAAATCGGTATTCCGGTCGATATAGAGCTATAAAGATAGAAGATTACGATTTTCTAAAATCTGAGTTTAGGATGCATTTCCACTGAACGTTACACCGTGGGGCTTTTTATTACATAGAATATACCGCGATTATTTCATAATATATAGGCAAATTTATCCCAAACTTGCTATCGGCATATATAAATACATATAAATTATAAATACATGTAGGTTTGCAAGGACGTTTCGTTTACACGCATATCCATATATGTATATATTAGTATATCCGTAATATTATGTATAATAAATGCTCCGGTATGTATAACATATATACCCGTAGCACATTGAATTCTTGTTGAAAGAAGAAAAAACAAAAAAGAACAAAATCAAAATTATAAAAAAAATGAATGAAACGACGAACAAAAATTTCTCAACTAATTTACATTCGTTAATATAGGTATAAGTTATAACTGACTCGCCTTGAAAAGACATTCATATATACGATGTGTATATAAATATTCACATATAGGTTTGTGAATATTGTTTATCAGGATATAGTCGTATGTATGTATGTACAAACGAAGTATATCACGGTCTTTGTTGTTTGAAATTTGCCTTCTCATCATACATATAGGTATATACAGTATACTACATGTGTATAATTAAATGCCATTTACTAGATATGTATGCATATACATATGTATCTATGTGTGTATATAGATATTTCCACAATTATTATCACAATCAGACAAAGTTGACGTTTGCATCATACATATACCTACATCCATATATTTCTATACCTGTGTATATTCACAGCAGAATCATTATTTTTTGCAAATTTCTTTCAACAAATTTTTCATTCTTTCCTTAAAGTTCATCTATAAAATCAGGAGATTCTAACAAACTACACGGATCTCGGGATTCAGGGTTCTTCTAATCTCGTCTATATAATTCCATACCCGCGCGCACAATCTTATCGAACTCGCAGCTGCAGACCGCGGATTTCCTTTCAGTCAATTACGTATATGCTCTACATCCTTCGAAGAAAATAATAGTGCAATCGTTGTACGATAAATGTATCGTGAATCACCATTAGAAAAAATGCCATAGAATTTGAAAAAGAAATCACTAAAAAATTAAAAAATAAATTATAGAATTTAGAAATTATAGGTGCGGGTGTAATGTACGTACAATATACATACCTACTCATATACGAAAGACGTGGAACAATTAATTACGTTTTTCAACATCCTGTATGTGTATGTATATGTATGAACAATTATATATACAGAAAGAGAGAGAAAAAGAAAATGAAAAAGAAAAAAAAAAAAAAAAACAGAGAAATTCATTTCTAATCCAAATATTAGCCACGCACTTAATGTTTATACGCATTAATCATCACAGTCTACATATAATTGTTAGTTCAGGGAAACAAACGGTATATAAAGGTCATTTCTCCCTATTTGCAGTACATAGCTTGGGGGGAAAAAATTTCTACGAATTTTTAGAAGAAATTTCGAACTTTCGTAACTCTTCGTGAGAATTGATAGTTTTTTTGTTTTTTTTTTTCAATTTTCATCCTAGAAACTTATGCTTATTCTTAGTCCAAGGAAAATTACAATCAAAAGTTTCCCCATCCCATTGAATACGGATTTCCACGAATTTTCAAATGATTCTAAACTACGTATAGGTACGTTTCGTGGTTGTAAAAAGATTAAAGAAATAGAAAAACTATATATGCGTAGATTTTCGTACTTTTTAATAGAAATAAATTATTGTCTTCGTTGATAGTTCTACAAAATTACAAAAATTTGAAAAATGAAGAAAAAAAAAACATTCTAAAATATGTCTGATCAAAGAACTGAATGAATAGTCCGAATTTGCTTTAAAAATATGTTAGAAATCCGTATTCTGTTGTCACGAAAGAATTTTTCATGATAAATTGTTAACAATATGTGATTGAGGATCCAAAGACTTTTTTCTATTTCTTCTCTTCCGTTTTCGATTAGGAAAAATGAACAACAAAAATACAATTTTCCATTAAATATTGAAAATCAAAGAAAAGCATCACATCCACTTTTGATATCTAATTAAAAGATCGTTGGATTATCGGTTTTTAATTTCATTAAATGACTTTTCCCCCTTCAAAGCTAAGGGAAAAAAAAACCGGAAAAAAACCCCAAAATTGCGATGATAAAAATTCAGATCCGGCGTATACATTAGTCTTAATCTATCTCTGATGTATGCTAAACAACCGAGTAAACTCCCCTGGGAGAGTCGCACCCTGATATACATAGATAGATAGGTACATAGGTACATTTCCCCGACGTCTGGTTGATTGGCGCAAATTGCGTGTCATTCGGTTAGTCTTTGCCGCAAGGATTTCCATCAGGATCCCTGGGATCACTAGGAAGATAGGAGGTCGGGGGGGGGTTGTGATATTGGACAGGAAATTGTCTGTTGATCGCAAACATGAAAGACCGAAATTAGACCGTTCGACAAATTTCTGAACTCCCCCAGGTACGAATAGGTAAATCTATACCTATTATTATTATTTTTTTTTCTTATTATTATACACCCAAGCTAATTATTGCTCCACCATATCAATCAATCAATCGGTTGGAACCCCTTAACGTTTAACCATTTTCACGCCGATTGTTTATTCATTTATTCATTAATCTACGATGATAAAACTGTGACATCTAATTTTTTAGCCAAAAATTGAAAAAGAAAAAGAAGAATTAAAACAGAAAGTTCAAAATTGCGAACACTGTATACTTCGTTTGATAATTAGCTCGTTAAGCATATAAATAAGCAAAAATCGTATCAATCCAATTAATCCAAAAAAATTGTATTCGATTTAAATTCAAAAATTGGAATACAGCTCTTCCTCTGGTAGGCGCAGTAGGTATGTAAAGAATTCGCAGCATTGATTAATTCGTATATATGTATATACATACATAGGTATATGTAGTACATTATAGGGTGGAGAATGTTACTACATACTTATATACCTACATAACAATATCTACATATATGTATATGTATATACATGTATGTATGTGTGAGTATATAGGATTAATTCATTAGTAAAATCGTTGGGCAGGGCTTTGCAGACAGATAGAGATACTAATTACCTGAATTCTTTACGCATACGATACCTAAAAACATTCAAACATATTCGTATTATCAGATTATCATCCTCATCATCATCATCGTCGTGATGATAACGATCATCGTGCCCTATGGATATTTATAAATCTATATACCGTACACTGTTATTAAATAATATAATAATCATCTGGGAAAATTTCTAGCCTTTATATCTATGTATCTCGTTTTCTTCTTTGGTCTTCTTTTTTTTTATGGTTTTTATGAATTTCTTTGATCGATTTTTCTTTCGATTCTTGTAAACATATTTTTTATCGTTTACTTAATTCGTCTTTCTCTTCTTCTTTTTTTTTTCTTCTTCTTCTATTTGGCAACAGTATAGATATAAAGAAAATTTAGAGGAGTCGCAGACCCGAAGATGTTCTAGTTTTACGACTCAATAAATTGCCATAAGTTATAACCCTTTAAATTTCTCTGCCTATATAATCCCCGCGTATGTGTTATACTATAGACTGACATTTCGGTTTCCGCAAATCGTCGATTATCTCTATATTTATATACTTACATAAATATATACAAATTTCTATACATGCAGCATATAGTTATGCAAAGATCTCAACATATTTCAGAAAAACATCAACCCTCTCTCTCTCTCTTTCTCTCTTTCTCAAACTCTCTTATAAATAAAAAGAGAGTGAATTTTTTTACTCCAAAATTCGCGATTTATCTATCATGAATTCTTATCATTTTTGGATCCAAATTTCCCAACACCGAAATGGTACTGTATTTTTTTATTGATTTTCTTCTCCCCTGATAATGCGAAATGAAAGCAAAAATGGATTTTCCACTGATTTTTATTCAGTTTTATATTCGCTCCTTGCGAATGATATAAGGAAATAATTCCAATACCCTTTTTTGAAATTGTGAATATACATAATATGATTGTAAAAAGTACCATGTTGATTAAAAATTCCGTAGATACACGTAAAACGTATACAATTAACGAATTTTTTGTCCATTTCTTTTTTCGTACTATAATCGCATAATACCTAGTATCGATAAAAATGATCGTTTTTTTTCCTCAAAGCAATAATCATTTATGAAGAATGGCGAAGACAAGAATACAAGAAAGAGAAGTAGTATTGTTAGAATCCGTGAGTTGTAAATTATTTATAAAAACCTATACAGGACATATATACAGATAGACATAGTAATCTGACCGATCATTAGGTTTTTCTTTTATCCAATCAACATATATATGATATCGTATTATCTGTAAATGTATAATACATACATATAGATGTACATACATGTATTTACATACATACAAATACATTTACTCGACAGAGATAGCTGTCAGATTACATCCTGCCTGCTAATTATACATATATGCTACACACACACACACACACACATATACCTATATATGTATACAATATTTACATCCTATGTATGTACGTATGTTAGGTATACGGATGTAATTTGTTAACGATTAACGCGTCATATGTAAATACCTATGTACATGTATGTATACCTATATGTGTATGTGAAAGTCGTAGTAAAGGGATCAATTATAGGGTGTACGTTGATGAGAAATTAATTGAACTCTAGTATCTATAATGCATCCAGAGAAAATATATATGTGAATATAATATTCCTACAAGCATGTACCTATGTATGTATATAATAAATATATATCTACACAAATATATTTATTTTCTTTATTCATATTTTAGGGCCTTTCGAAATCACGTATATTATATGTATGTGCGAAACGAGTCTTTCTCTATTCTACGTCTCGGAGATATGTTATGAATATACACAATAGACGATAATATAAAATCTACGCGTTATGACGCTATACATATAGATACATAGGTATATTTACAGTATATAGTTGTATATACTATATGGCGCCAGTTTGTCCTTCGCATGATAGGAATTTTAATTCTTTTTTCTCTCTTTCTAAAATTCGTATTCATATTCCGTACCTGATACGTGTATCGCGATGATCCCGTTCGTACCTTAATTCTTGCCAATAAATATTATACATCTCTAGTATATAAATATGTACGTATAGGTACATACATATATATACAATGAATATATAATTCCATGTACCGGAAAAACTGGAAAAATTCACGATCCAGATAACTACTGAAAAACGAATTTTAGGGCAAAATCATCGGATAGAAAATCAATAATTTTCAATTCAGTTCGTTTCAGTTTCAAAATTGAATAAAACGAAGAATTTTGAATTTTGATCCGGCTAATGAGAATAAAAATCGCTGATATTAATGGGAGCAATTTTTTGGCTAATTTATAAACTTCCAGGAGATAATGAACATGCGATAAAAATATAGTGGATCTTGCCTGTATGGCTGTATGTTTTATGGTACAGTATTAATTTGACCCAAACCGCACTTATCGCCGCTATCAACTCTCGTGAAAATCTCGTAAGTTCAGGGGACGAATCGACTGGTTGATATCGTTTTATCGCAAATTATCCCATAAAAATAATTAATCGCTGCTAATGGAGCAAACGCCGATAAAATCCAAACGGTTCCAATTATCGGCTTTTGGCTCTTTATGTATAATATATAGAATTTTATCATGTCACGTCACTATGTAATGCCATAAAGTCGACCGACGGTCTTATCAAAAGCAAAAGATCCTACAAATTTGAATTATTTATTAACTCAATTTACTGTTTTTGGCTCTGATCATCTGCACTTGCAAAACACGGGAATCCATCGGAAATTGGAAAATCGGAAGTTTTTATTTGTGGAAGAAAATTATACAGAAGAATTGGAAATGCCAAAAAAAAAAAAAACTTTTTGCTTTCCTCAGTAAATATTTTTGATAATTTCATTCAATCGATATATTTTTCAATTCCAATCGTCTCGGACGGGTTTATATCGATTCAAATGAAAATTCGTATTAAGAAAGATGAAAAAAAAAATCACATACGACCTTATGGCGAAAAATTAAATCATCTTTGACTCTTACGACCTACTGGCATTAATTACAATGGTATATCTCTATATAGATATTTGAATGATTCGTGTACAAGATTCTCCATCATTATATAGGTCAAAGTTGAAGAAATAGCAGTACACACACGCGTATTATAGACCCCTGACATTTTTAATTTCGAAATAATACCTACGAACCGTGAGAATTTGAGGTCATCGTCGAGTCAATCGGATATTAAAAAAAATCTGAATAAATTTCACAATTAATACCTATACGATTAAATACACCCACGCGTCTGTTCATTCCAATCAAGATATACTATCGCTGGATTTGTCTGAATCGTAGATATTCGAATTCCGAACAAAATTTCATACTCCGTGTGGTAACAGACAAGAAAAAAAAAGAAAACCCGGTAAAAACATGTTATTTTCAACCCGCCCCGCGGACTTTTAGTACAGGTAGACATATTATACGGCTTATTGATTTATCCACTTTTAAAAGCGAGGGATCGTAAAATTGATGATTTTCCAACCGCATGGTGCGGAACTAGCCGCAAGTAGGAGACGAGGGACGTGCGTGTTGTAAAATCCAAATGAACTTGGTAAAACATGATATATCTGATTTATTTTCAGTCTCACGAAACCCCCGCAGGTGTCGCCAATAAATTAATAACATGTTGAACCACGTTATCAATGTATAATCAGCTAGTTCTCGATATACACCGATAAAAGGGATTTCTCGAATCGAATCAAAATGCCAATAACGTTGGACAAAAATAAGAGAAAATCAAATTTTTCAATTGTCAGAAATTGGATGATAAGATTCACGGAAAACATTCATTGTGTTGGAAAAATCAGAAATTCTTGAAAATTGTAACCAGAAAAATGAATCGCGTATTTTTTGAGCGAAAAAAGTGGTTTTTCTAATCGTGCAGAAAATGAATTTTCTCAAAATTTACACGTTTTCTGGTCCAGAGAATCACCACAAATTTTATATCCGACGATATCTTGAGAACGAATTGACGGATTTTTATGATTTTCGTCTCAAACGACGCGGTTTTTCGTAACTCAGAGTTGATTAAATTTTCCATTCAATCGATCGACTAGTTTTTGAGTAATCGAGCGAACAAAATTTTACAAAAAAAAATTCCAAACAGTTGTATCTCGAGAACAAATCAACGGATTTTGACGATTTTCATCCTCACCGATAGCATTCGCTCCAACTTAGAAATGACTCAATTTTGAAATAGATCGATGCACTAGTTTCGTATTTTTCGAACTTCAAAGATCTGCGGGGGAAGTTTTGAGGATTGCCCATCGTGGTCAGCCTGATTTATATACCTGCTTGTTCTCTAGGTAATCAATATACCTCTGTATGTATATTTATATATATATATATATATATATCTACAACGACACTATGTACACACCTAATTCACCTGTGGATGTTATAATTAATCACATCGCGTCAACCGATCGTCGTTAATTAGAGCAAATTTGATGATATCGAATGACATGGGAGTTGCGAGGTTCTGATGTTCTATCGGTGTATTATATGTCTATATACTATACCTATGTATAAGTATATTATAGTTATTTAGTTGTGTTAATCGGGAAATTGTACATACACAGATCGAGGGACAGAGATAAAACGGATCGACGCTAAATAAAATGGGCTTTCGCGTGACCCCGGTAATTTAGTTGTTGTTAATAACACGTGTTAATTGAACGTGCGATTCCCCACCGGTGAAATAATTCTCGATTTCATCCATTCCTATATTTATACTCGGTATATAGGTATATATGTATGTATACTATAGAAACTGAGGTATACGAAGTTTCTATAATTTTTCTCCATTTTTAACATTTCTTGTTCAAATTTATAGTTTCATTTCATTTTTTGATGGTTTCATATCGTGAAAAAAAAAAAAAAAAATTATAAAACTAAATAAAACAGAAATGCTCCAAGTATTTTTACAATTCAGATTATTTCGTGTGAATCAAATTGTTTTATAGAAACTGCAGTCAATGAAACACAGAATAGTTCTGAAAATGTTCATTTTTTACAATGAATTTCCACGACAAACAAATTTTAATCAAACGAATAAAAACTATAACATTAACTCTGTAGTAATGAAAAAAAAAATCATAGGAGAATTCTGGATTTCTGGGGAAATTCGAATGTTTCGTAGCTTCCCACGAACAAAAACTGTTCCATAGAGATTTTCATTCGCTCGTGTGTCGGAAAATTGTTCTTTTTTTCCATTTTTAATTTATTTTATTATTCTTTTGTCTATGCGGCTGTACGCAGTTCGACATTTCGAATAAATTTACCCTGTATGTATACCTATAGATATATATCACATATACCGGGCTAGGACGTCATCGTCGCATGTCAGTGTCGTCCTTTTGACGTTCGCCATATAGTACGGTTTTATGCACGCTGTCTAGATAGATGTATATATATATATATACCTACGTATGTATGTATTGCGAAATGGCGGATAGCGTAATTCTATTTTATTTCATTCCATTTCGTTTGATTGTTTCTCTTTTTTGCGTTTTTTTCCCCCCACTTTTTTGCTGTTTCTTTTTTATGTATAATGTAGATACTTACGTCACGATCAGTCGCGTGAAAGGCAAATTACATATATTTTTTTACGCACATCTTTTAACTTTTGTGTTGGAATTTCGAACCGGCAAAATTTTAAGGAAAAATTGAATAGGAAGTTCCAATCGATCGTATAGTAACTGAATAAGTCTGGATGATTATCGCAGACTCGAAACAAAAAGAAGAATAAAAAATAAATAAGAAAAAGGGAAAAATATTCAAGTGAAAGTTTATCCTTTCAGCTTTCGAATGAGCAGTGAATAATTTTTTTCGATAACGATAGTTTTCACATCATAAAAAATCGGCTGTATATCCTACGGTAATTTCGAAAAAATATTCATGCCTACGTATAATAATAATAATTATTAAATATTCAGATATAATACGCGAAACAATCGTCGAGTTTAGTGGGATGAACGTACATTGTGCGATGAGTCGTGCTTTATCGTAATTATCACATATGGCTAAATAATCCCATATCACCTATCTAATCGTCGCTGCTAAGTAAGTAAGTGGAACGCGGGAACGATCAGTATGAGGACAAGAAAATATAGGACAAAAAGAGAGAATTTCAGCATATGGGCACTTAGTTAGGGATCCGAAAGCCCAAAAACTACTCTCAAGTTACCAATTTCAATTACCAACGGTTAATTTCATTAGTTGATCAAAAATCTAATCTTTCTGTTCCTTTTTTTTGTTTTTCGTTTTGAAATTTTTCGAAATTGACATCAAGGCTTACGCAATTAATATGAACTTTTGATAACACAGCTACGGAATCCGAGAAAAAATAAGTGAAAAGATTTGTTTCGAGTTTTTCTCGGCTTTTTTTTTTTTTTTTTTTGAATTGAAAGATATCGCACAAATGTTGTGATAGTTTATCTAGCTCCGCGGCTAGAACTGGGCAAATTTGTGTCTCTATAGTTTTGTTGGAAGACGTCTTAGCTAGCCGCTACGTAAACCGGAAGTGGTTTCGTCACTTGTTAGAAAAACTAACTGGGAAGATTATATACAAAGAAGCATTCGAGTCACGCGGACTTAACGAATTAGATTTGACTCTGTTCTATGAATCGATTCAAAATTCATTTGAAATTCAATAATATTTTTTTGACGATTGGCTGCAGCTAATTGCGCTTGTGATCTGACGAACTGCATATAATGTATGTATGTATAATTATATGTATTGTGACGTTCAAAGGCAACGAAAAATCTTTTATATAATTTCAAACTCGAGATAAGCGGTTAAGACTAAGAAAAAACGAGTAAAAAGAGATGGAAAAAAAACTCTCTACACACTTTTTTTTCTTCTACTCTCAGTAAAGAAAACAGTATATCAGTAATATTTACATTTAGAAGAAGGAGGCATGTCGCTCGACAAAATCTTTGAAACAAGAAGAATAAAACCAAGATGATGTGCAAGATGAAGAAGAAGAAGAAGAAAAAGCTGACTGTAAGTTTATAGAAATGAGAAACTTGTACAGGATGATTCAAAATTCGTGATAGATTTTTTATGAACTCGAAATTTTCTTGACTGTATTTTTTAAAATGATTTCCAAAGATAGGAAGAGGCACAATTAATTAACCCAAACGCATAATTTCGGAAAAAAGATAATCACGATAAAATTCCGATTGGAAATATATTGACGAGGATTGCAACAACAAAAAACAGCAAGATGTAGAAAAAAAATTTTCGAAAAAGGACTCTGTACGAATTCCAAATCTTTCTGTAGAGCCAGATTTGGGTAGATTGGCAAATAGTGAAAAGAAATGAATAAATAAATAAACTAATAAATATATAAGAAATTTGGATTCCGATTTCGATTGAATTTACAAAAGCTCTGAAGCGATAATTGGTCGACAGGATATACGCTCAAGGTCGCAGCAGGATTTGAAAATCAAGTAATTTCTGTCATGGACTTGACGAGCTGTCCTTATAATTATATATTAATTGGAATTTTTGCCTCATATAATATTTATAATTGTAGGCATATTCCTCAAAATATTGACTGTTACGAATATCAATAATCTCACGAATACATACGGAGAACACTTCTATAAACTTGACAGTCTGATGGACCGACTGCGCATGCGCAAACTTTTGCATCAGCTCATATCACACGCTGGCCACCCCGAGTTTGAACGGTCAAACTCCATTCCTAACGGCTCTCGTAACGGCTACATCTTAAATACGAAATTTTGAGGCTAGTATTTCAATTCATGAAATTGTTATCTCAGACTTTGCCTCCTTCAGCCAATGAAATTAAATTATTTGACGCATCCGCAGTCGGTCGATCAGGCTGTTAAGTTTCTAGAAATGCTCTTGGTGAATATACAACAAGATCCACGTCGACGATGCCGAAACTAATATCGTCCATGTTTAAAAAAAAAAAGCACTACATATATACGCAATATGTATCAATGTCCGAAAATCACTTCAGACGAAATAGCAGCACTATAAACATTCGTCACTATCGTCAAATATTACATATACATAATATATACATTGAATAGAAAAATCTGGCTATATGTATAAGTTTCTTGGCGTCGAAATATGTATATTACATATAATACCGTTACGTGTATACCGACACATCAATCGTCACAATTTTCAAAAGAAGTATACATACAATATGTATCATGTGTACTGCGCCTTATAACATCAACAACGACAATAACAACAACAACAATCGTCTGATCTTTTGACTAAAAACTCTGGCTTGAAATTATGATAATATACTTTTCAAACATTTTATCCAAAAGTTAATCAGGAATCATAATATTACCACATTCTGAACATTGTAACTGTATGTACCACGTACGTAATATGTCACTGAACAGATTTTATACTCATAGATATTTTCATAGCGATACCAAATAATAATAGTAATAATAATTACAAAAATAATGAGATATAAAAATTGTATATGGCAAACTCACCCAAAGGTCCACCAAATGTCAAAGCACATTACGTTCAACCAGAAGAAACTGGCCAGAAATGAGAAGTGGATCGTAAATGCTGAAACAAAATTGAATGAATACTATAAATTAATCTTTCAAGTATTGATTTCTGTTGTATTTTAGTTTGTTTTTTTTTTCTTTATTTTTCACACGTCAGAGACTGCAGTGCAAATCTTTCCCTGAAATTCAATTTGAGGAAGAAAAAAAAAAAAAAAAAGAGAGATTTTTGACTTGTAGATATAAATTCAGAAAACAAATTATAGCGTTCCAAAAATAGTTGCAAAGTTAGGGTATCAATTTTCTTATTGACCAGAATCCTGTCACAAGAATGCAAATCTATAATTCTTGTTTATTTCCGCATGAATTTGGAGAACCTAATTAGAGAAAGAAAACAAAAAGAAAATAAAAGAACCATCGAGTAGAAAAAAAGGGAGAAAAAGATGATGAAAAAATAAATTGTACATGAAAATAAGCAGAGCTCATCAGAAGTTGGTCCAACAATGTTGTTTAGCGACATGGTGGTGAATCCGACTGCCAGACAGGCAACGTATGTGCTGAGGTTGAGTCCGTGTATATTTCTCATTTCTGGTAAAATGAGGTAAACGAATGCGGTAATGACAAGGAACGGTACGGATACCAACATGCCAATGTGCAAGCTTGAGAACGGTATAGGATCGCCACAAATCCTGGGTAAGTAACGAGTGGAATTTTCAATCCGACAGAGACAGTAATGCCCAAAATCGTAAGTGGACATTTCTGGATCACCGAATAGCTGAAATACCGATCCATTTTTCAATAGCAAATACTCATCCCCGGGAAAGTTATCAGGATCGAGAGCAAATCCGCCGACACTGCCGCACGGATCCGAAACTTGAATGTCAAAGTTCCGATTGTCCACTTCGTAGTCATTAAGGAGGACTTGGTCCTCCGAAAAAATTGGTGGAAACGAGACAGAAACCATTTCATCATCCTCTAATTCCACGCACCCTTCGCCCATCATGGTCAACCCTGGTGAACAGCACAAAGGCAAAGGAGGCCTTCCAGGATCAGCACATGAAAATGTCATCCCGTCTTCAGTCCATCTTGATTCTTTTGAATAAGCGTGTCCATCCTTGACCACGAACCCAAAACTTGTTGGTACCTCATCGGTGAGGTCAACCCGCCAGTCTAAAGGACATTTTGTATACTCGTCTGAGTTGGTACCGGCGGTAAGGGACTTTGGTAATATCTGGAGAACACTTAGAGCACTTAAAAGTACCACTGCGAAGATGGCCATCTTCACTGACGATCTGTAGTGGACTAACCGATAATGTCTTTGCTTGGTTCACAATGGAAATTTCAGTGACGCATAGACGAGTATATATCCACTCCGCAAAACCTCAGCGTTCTATGTACGTCCGGTTGGTACTGGATGGTTAATGTTACATTATATGGCAATCCGCGATTGATAAGAAAGAAAAGAAATTTCAGTAATGGTCTAATCGCACGTGCAGAGTAAGAATTCCTTCTTTATTACCCCCCCTGATGTCAGTCGAGGCTCTTTTATCAAGTCACGTATATTTTCGTTGGTATCTACAGATACGAATACTGGCAAAAAAAGCACGAGATAAACACCATGATATGTATATGTACAGTCGACAGGCTTAAAGCGAATTAAAGAAAAACAGAAACAAAAGCGTATATTTTGGCAACTGTGTTCATCTACCGATTGCTGTGCAAACCGAATCGGATATTTGATCCTGATGAAGGAGCTGGATCAGGCTGAGAAGGATGTAGGCAGTAGCAAGACATCCTACGTAGGCTCTCAGGCAAAGTCCATGAAGATTATCGAGCTCGTTGATAACTGCGTAGACTATAAATGTGGCTACGAAGAACGGTATGGAGAGTATCATACCGACCGGATATGGCTGAGGGAGTGAATAACCCAGGTTTTAAAGACTGATGGCGAACCTCAAGAGGGAAGTTGGAAAGATATCATTTCCTCAAAGAAGAAAGAAAAAACCCATAGGAATGATAAAGGACTGATATATTTTCACCTGAGCCTCTTCCTCGGAATTCAATTCCGAGCTCAACCCTGAGGATGGATCGTAGCAGACCAGAACACTGAAGTCCATTCGGTCTTTCGTTTCCCCCAAACAGAATTCACCATGATTCAAAAACTCTTGGTCAAAAATTTTGTAGATCGAGCCATTCTTGAGGAGGACTGATTCGTCTTCGACTAGTTCGTGGTCTAGGAAGTAGCTTGCCATACCCTGGCATGGATTCCAAACATGAAAATCGAAGCTGGTTTCATCAACAGTCGCGTTATCGGAGCTCAGTTCATCTTCTTTGATCTCAAAAGCAATCGGTAGGGTGGCTTTGACCCTTTGAGCTTCACTGCAGCCGCGAATCACGACGTAGGAGCCAAAAGGGCAGCAGAAAGACAGCTGAGGAAGTGGCTGGTGATTCCTCAAAAAAACTTCATCACGGTGGCCCCCGGGGGTGGAATCTTTCCCTTTATTACTCGCCTGATAATCAGGGGAAAAATTTCTGCCAACTTCCGCAAATTCCGCAACTGTGATGGTCGCCCAGAATGCAAACAGCCACATCAGTGACTTAGAACGAACCATTTCACTGGTTGATTAAAGCCTGACTAAACTGACTATCGACCTCACAGTGCATTATGTAGTTGACCAATGACCGTGGCCCTGTTAGAAATTAATTACCCCTATATGGCGTGGAAAAGGGAAGGATATGGTGGTTTTCTTGAGAAAGAACCTGCGGGGAGTCGCCCATTAGAAGAGAAGTTGAATTACGATAAGTGATTAAACGGCCAATAATGGCGCATCTTTGGTCAATTATGGTAGAAACAAAAAAAAACAGCAAAAATTGCAACGCATCGAAGATGAGTAATAAATACCGTTCTTTGATCGGTAAGTAGCCTTAGTGCGTCACATTTGCTAAGGATAGATGTGTCCACATATCGCCTTACGCCTATTACTTTATCAGCCCGGAAACCGCAAACCATTATATGCACCTCCTGTACTTCAGAAAGATTACAGAGCCTGCTAACAACTAGATAAACTCTCCTTTATGACTTGGACACTGTGTCGTATACTGTGTTCGAATTTTGTCATGATCCACCGTGATACGTGGAATAATCGTTGACCAAGACCAGAGGGATCAACCGATCATCACTTCTGGTCCACACGACATTTCAAAAGTACGTCATTTACTTCCGGTTGAAATCGGAAAAGATGAAAGGAAAGTCTGTGGATTCGACTTTTTTCAATTTTCTTGAGCTGCCCATTGGTGCCATAGCATGATAGGGTGTAAAAACTGTTCAAACAGCTCCGAACGAAAGAAATCCTCATACTTCACTCGCTTCTTGTGCAAAATGTCTGGTGTTTTGTTTTTGTTTTTGTTATGGGAGGTGAAACAGTCCAATTAGATTCATGGTGAATAAATAACAGCTACAACGACATGGAAAAGTTGCTCTGCAGTTTCGTGAGCCGGACTTTAATTATAGGGAGAAGAAAAAAGTCAATTGAGTCCTTCATCGCCGCGGTGTACGATCAACCCTTACAAAGGTGTATCCTGTACTAAAATTTCACGAAAGATAAACGACCGCAGCGATATACTTACGGTAAGCTTTATCGATGGGAATGGTTATATGTAGGGTGTCGTGTTGCGGGTAAATTGCCCCTGGCGAATATAACTCTTCGTTGAAATGACCCTGGCCCTTGCATGAGGGTGTAAGCACTGGGCAGGATGATAAAAATGGTCAGAATATCACCAGGGCTCGAAGAGAGTATCGTACATTGAAAGTTTACCATTTGTATGTAAAAACCGATTTTTTTCTGAAAAGGGCATAAGCGAAAATTTCCAAAATGTATACGTTTTCGTGAATTGCGGATGGACCAACGTGGGAAAAAATGTATTATAGAAAATTGTTCCTCGTTTCAGTTCCACCAGTCGATCGACTAGCCAATTGGCCTATTTCCAATAATTGATTGCGTATCTTTCGACTGATTTTTGGATTGTATAATGATGATAATAAGATGCGTAGACGAACTCAATTCGGAGACTGAGATCGAGCCGATCACGGAGCTATTGGCCGATATAAATATAGTTTGGGGATATTTTCGAGCTGACGTATACGGCGGATCCCGAACTCGGAGTTAAGTTATCACTGAAAATTCCCGCGATTTCTTAACAACTAATGTTAAGTCGAACGTTTGAAGATGTAGAAAATCTTGTTTACAACCACACCGAAAGATTTAACTATAAAACATCATGTTTTTAACTGCAGCTCGAGTCATGGGCAGACGGTTACCAAACCAACGCAGTGTTTGAAAACGGCGAAAACAATCGAAGACACTCCAAAAACCCAGCAAAACAAAATATTGGCTAAAAATAAATTTCTATCAAGGACGATACGTGGGAACACTCGCAGTGTTCGATGAATTTACCATCAACAATCCGATTATCGTCGTATCCAACCAATGATATTATTTTCGATGAGCAGGTGCGCTTCTGGTTTTAGTTCCAACATAAGTACGCCTAAGCACAGGATCATCGTTTGAGATTTAACTTGAGATTTTACGAGGTGCTTGTGGCTCACACTAACTAATCTCGTGGAATCCGTTTCGATCGATCTCGCGATCACGTCTCGACTACATCTTGATATTTAAAAACACTGAATAAATCTTCAACCGCAAACCAGAAAATCGGAAATCGTCGCATATTTCTCTATCATTTTCTAAAAAAGAATCAGATTTTCGCATCCACGTTGCTTTATAGTCACTGGATCAGAGAAGCTCAGAAAGCACAAAACCAAACACTACTGTAAGTAAGTGAGCAAATTTTAATGGACGTATTTACATTTTGGTGTAGGACCAGGTGGACTTCCACTTCGGGATCCGATTATACTGCGCAGTGTAATTTTCTCGGAGATTTTGCGATCCAGTTTACAAGGACTGAGATTCAAGGTCGTCGCGAACATTCCAGGTCATCGGTGATTCGGAATTATGAATAACAAGACGGATTTTTATCATGAAGCAATACAACATTAGATTAGCGAAAGAAAAAGTAGGGGAAAAAATGTACTGATAGAGATAAAAAGGCAATTACCTATAAAGACGCAAAGTACCAATCCCATATCACCTTCAGGATCGAGATAGGCAATGGCCAGGAAGCTGTAGGCGACAACCAAGGCACCGAGATAACACATCAGGCTCATACCGTACAAGTTACGAAGTTCTGGTATTATCGCGTAGACGATAGCAGTTGCGAGTAAAAATGGTATAGAAGCGATCATCCCAATTGGTGAAAATTCAGCGCTGGTCATCGGGACTTTACCCTCGACCCCAAAGCACACGATCACTGAAATTTTCCTATCGGTAAGGGATGATCCGATACAGAATTGTTGTTGACGGAATATTTCCGCCTGTGTGATCATTATCCCATTTGAATGAAGGACGAAATTGTCCTCGGAATAGCTTTCCGGATCGAGCAAATACTTTGCGTTATTATGACAAAACTTATCCGGTATGGTGTAGAACTTGTCTTCCAATTTTTCAATCCATCTAATATCCGTTGCAAGGTTTTCATCCGGTGGTCGAATGTGCAGGTCCGATGGATCATCAGATTTCACGCATTCTGATCCATTCAATAATTCACCAGGATTGCAACAGATCCTTACGCATGAAACGCCTTCCAAACCACAAGGACAACCAAGAATCGTGCTGCGATCCCGCCAGACCAGTTCCTGCGGGAACAACCTGCCTTCGAAGTAGTAAGACCCGTTCTGATACTCCTCAGCTCCAATCAAAGGCACTGACAAAGATCTAGGGCATGGAGGACGTCTTGTTTCACCACCTAGCACAAGGATGAGGATAACACATGCGACTACGTAACGACGCATGTCGAAGACTGCCACTTTCCTGCTGAACACGATGTGACAATTCTGGAGCTAATGTGGTCCAGTAGAGTAACAAACCAGTAGAAGACACTTGGTGGTAAAGAAACTGATCCGCGTTAGAGTGGAGTTGGTCTGGCACTGCGTGGACTGGCGTCTCTTGGTGTAAAGAATATAGTATACGATATAAATATAGCGACCGGTAAGCGCGGTGCGTACGGTGTGTATCACACGACACACTGGTTTAACTAATACGTCGTACCGGTGTGAGACCATCTCATCCCTGCAGGTCTCTCTCTCTTTTTCTGATGATTCAAGATTCAAAGAAGAACCATCAATTAGTACCTCTGATCTTCCCCGCACTGCAGACCACAAGCCATGCAGTCGTGTTACATACAATTGTATACGTCAGAGTAGGTATATGATCGAGGACCAAGATCAAGGAATGTGACCAAAGATGAAGTGGACGTAGTGAGGACTTAATCATACATGAATGGGTGTGTTCGACCGTGTACTCTCCATCCCGTAATTTGTTGAATAAAAAATGGTTTATCAAGCCATTCTGAACAATCTGTGGTTTGGCCAAGCGCCGAGTGTAGAGACTTATCACTGGGGTATGGTTTACGGTAGTATATCCTGCTGGAGAACCTTGGACCTTCAGAGTAGAGTGACGCGAGGATTTGTGGTTAGCAAAAGTCGGTTATCCGGTGATTCAAAATGAGGTTAATTACTGGAATAATTTTCATCTAAATTTCCCTGGGAGTCCCGACCTGGACAAAGTCCACCGCGCCTAAACATTATAACCGCGTGTATTTCTTAACAGGAGGAATTCTCATCAGCTTAGTGAATAAAAAAAAAGATCATAAAAACCGGAATATGATGATCAGATGAAAAGGAAAAGTAGTGTAGAAATTTCATGAGAATTACCTATAGCGATGCAAGCAGCCAACGGCATGTTGCCGGCAGGATCAAACTGCGCAATTGCAAGTAGAGTGTAAGCGTTCACCAAACACGACACATTGCACATTAAAGTTTTTCCGTACAAGTTCCTAAGCTCTGGTATTATGGCGTAGACTATTACTGTGGCGAGTAGAAATGGTATCGACAGTATCATCCCGATTGGGTAAAGCATGGGGACGGACATCTTGAGTTCATCAGCCTGATCATCGAGGAAGCAGACAACGACAATGAGCTTCTGTTCGGGTCCCACGGACCCCATGCAGTACTGTTTTGGCGCAAAAGTCTGAGCCTCAGTGGTCAGAGTCCCATTGTAGTGGAGGACGAACTGGTCCTCGGCAAACTCCTCTGGGGTGAGTGCATACCTTGCATTTTCAAGACAGAAGTCGTTTTTTATGGTGTAAAAAGAGTCCTCGAGTTTCTGCATCCCCTTAAGTTCTTCTGCCAAACTATCATCCGGTGGTCGAATCGGATTGACGGTATAATCCTCCGGCACAAAGCACCCCGATGTGTTGAACGACTCCCCATGATCACAGCAGGTCCTTACGCACCTCACACCGTCGAGGCCACAAGGACATCCGAATACCGCGGTACCATTTGTCCATACAAGTTCACGGGGGTAAATTACACCGTTATGGCGAACAGACGCGTTTCTGAACTCCTTAACCCCCGTCAATTGAAGGGACAACCCTCTCGGACATGGAAGAACTGGAGGCTCCTCATCGGCCTGGAGAACCGCGATAACTACACTGGCGATTACCACAATGAACGGAACTGTCTGCATGGTGGTTTGAATTGTTGCTTCACTTTACAGTGCTATTGATGGAGTGACGCTTCAGCAAAGTGCTTTTCTAGTTCTCCAGACTGTTCAGGGATCTGGTGCAAGTCGGGGATTTTTCCGTTTAGTCAAATCGGTTTTCGATGTAGAGTGCGCGATTGATGGAGTGACCCTTCAGCGAAGTTCTTTTCTGTTCTCCGGACTTTTCATGGACTCGCGGTGCAAGTTGGGGATGTTTCCGTTTAACGATGAGGTCCGGAGTGGCGCGAACACTTGAACCGTGTGATAGTGATTCTTCCGGCTGACTGGACTGGCGTCTGATTGTTTAACTAATGTAGCGTTTCACGGGACTGTGTGTGATCCACGAACACAGGCATAGGGACAGTGTCGAACGTCACCCACCGTCGACGTCACGCGGTTATACGACTGCGTCGTCGTCGTCGTCGTCGTCGTCGTCGTCGTTAGTCGTCGTCGTCGTCCCCGGATATTCGTAATTTCTGGCTTCTGTTTGCCGACCCTAGGGAGCGCAGGGTATGGTAGATTTCTGCCCATGATAATCAAAGCGAATGAGTTTTTAACTTCCCGCGCTTATTTACCGACCGTTGACTCATTTTATAACGTAAATTTCTTTCAACCGAGGACTTTTAGATGAGGGATCGCAATTTTCGCACACGTATTGCTTTTTAGTGGATCGTTATTTCGTTACGCGTTCAGTCCGTTGGGTTTGAAGAAATTCACGTTCAACTGGTTTGCAGTTTTTTTTCTCTGTAAAAACGTTACTCGGGGTTTTCAAAATCTGAGCCTTCCTCAAACTTGCGGTTTTTTTTTTTTGTGGACTTTCTGAGTTTTTAACTTTCAGATCTTTGAGCCGTCTGCATTTCGACCTTTCGGAATTTCCAACTTCTGAACTCTAACGTTTCTAGAAAGTCAGAATCGGTTCTCAAATAAATTTTGAATTTCGACCGTTCGAAACTTTTGGAATTCGGAACTTCAATCCCGTCCTATTACATCTTTGATAATCATGGGACGAGTTTTTATACTCGCTTTTGAAATTTTTACAGGATTTATTGTATGTATGTCTGCTTGGATTATGGCCCAACGCTCTGCTAGCTGATGTTATTAATTCATGAGTCATAAAGAGTATAAATATACTACAATATGAGTAGCCTGTGTCTGGAACAAGAAGATGAAGAAGAAATAGAAGAAGGAGAAGAAGAAAAAGACGAGAAGAAAGAAGAAGAAGTTTGCTCCGGTTGATAAATAAATCTA
The DNA here is from genome assembly GCA_963989295.1 of Ametastegia equiseti. Lineage (NCBI taxonomy): Eukaryota > Metazoa > Arthropoda > Insecta > Hymenoptera > Tenthredinidae > Ametastegia > Ametastegia equiseti. The sequence continues at coordinate 14,516,690 of OZ022398.1, forward strand.
AACAAACGTGTCATAAACGGGATTTCCAGCAAATTACACAATCTGGATCATGTTACACAGAATCTAGATCATCGAGTTATGTTAATCACTCAGAATGCCCACTTGTTCACGGAAATTTCGAACTATTTGCATACATATTGTGATTCTATAAAAATATTTAAAAAAAAAAAACTAAATTCAGAAAACCTACAATTCCTTTCATACTTTATTATATTATACATATTTAGTCGCAGAATTTTAACGTATTTTCATTCCAAAAAACTGCGTCTCAATTCGTGGGAAAAAAAAAACGATGACAGAAAAGTAAAAAATGTCCCATCAAAATTAGTAAAAATTTTGAAAGCATGTCCGCTTCATTCTGACGCAAACCAAATAAACAAATTAGCAAACCGCGATACCCCAAGATGTTTCACATGTCGGGTAATTAGTGTTACCGAAAAATCTGTCAAAGTTATACTAATTACAGTATATAAGAAGCCTTGAAGTCGTCTTCTTCTTCGGACAATTCAACATTAATTTCGAAGAAGAGATTCTGGCAGCTGAGATGAAAAGAGGAAGAGAAAGAGATAGACAGATGTATAATAATCTTGAAATAAAAAACATCTAGCTGTAGATACGTATATACCGGATATAATTGATAATTTATGTCTTGTCCAATAAACCCGATGTTTGGGTAATTTGGGAAATATTTATTAACGCGATCTCATGATATGATCGTTTTCAAGAAATTGATTTGTGCGATGGCTATACTGATCACTTCCATATTGTAAATGAATAAATTTTATACTGTTTATTATCGAATGTTATATCAGTCTTAATTCATGCCCCACAAACGACTATAGGTATATTTTCACTAAAAACTAGGGCAAAGCCATTTTCGGAAGTCCGAAGCATATCTTGCTCTAAACTCTAAAGTCTAGCTGTTTCGAAGATCAGGTACCTGTATAAAGTCCCGAAATTTATTACCCGCGTCTCTTGATCCCAAGGGTATTTCCAGGATCTCAGAAAACGGAAGAAAAACGGCGATCTTCACGATTGAAATAAAAATGGAAGTAAGATGAGCAATAGCTGCGCGAATACAGGAATTTCCAAATTTTCCGTCTATGGTCAGTTTCTTCGAAATTCTACGTCCTCTATTTGCACCAATTGCGTCTTGGTTACACTGGCAAACGCCACGTGTAATTACGTGACGTTCGTTAAACGCCATTGAAGTATTGTTTTCAACAGGTAGGTATATACGGTTTATTCGAGAAATTGTTTATTCTAAACCACCTCTCCTTGAATGAATTGTGCATACTAATATAACGCGCTGTTGGAATGCAAGCACAAGTTCCCAGTTTGCGCCATAAAGTTCGTTTCGGAGCATAAATAAGTATCAAAGATCATTGGCGTGCTCGAATGAATATTCAATCTTGATATTCCCTCCGTTTTTTCATTGATCATTTTTTCAACGATTCTGGATTTTTGTTACATACGAACGAGTGATACAGAAAGGGTGGAAAAAAAATTACCGTTTTTATTTGCAAGCCAAACCGCGCAGGTCGGTTCATTAAACGCATTCTTAGTGACGGCCATGCGCTTATATTCCGCTTTATTACCAAAACGTGAGTTTTCGCGAGATTGAGTCATTATTCCTTGTATCATTATCATAATTCGCGGTACTTATATGCATTGGGGAAAAAGACCGGGGCTTCTTTTTCGAGATTAATATTATTTTAGAACCTGGATGAGGCTCTTCGTTTCGGACAACAAACGTACAGGTGCTTATAATTGCAAATTCAAGTCATCACGTATATTAATCATCATATCATCCAGTTTTCACTTATCCTTCTATCCACCTATGAAGTCTCGAAGTATTTTTTCAGCGGACAAATCCATTATTCAATTCATCCTCATTTCTAATTGATATTCCCTAATATTCTATTGATATTCTATTGATATTTTATTGATAGATTGAATTCGAAATTTCCTCGGTGGCAACGACATTATAGAAAATTCGGCATACTTTTCGCAATTTTTTTTTATTTTTAAGTACTTGTCTTTTTTGTTCTAATGGCGTTTGGGCAGAAATTACGTTTTCTAACGAAGAACCTATCGGAATCTACAATTTAAAACAAAAAATTAGTTCCAACATTTTCGACTTTTCCCGGAAACGTGCATGAAAATCCGGTAAAATTGAACCGTTCAGCGTGTGGAATATTTCCTGGATTACAAAGATTCTAAAAAAGATTATTGTCGAAGTTTTTGGATTTTTAACTGTCGGAATTTTGAGCTGTTTGCGTTTTGACCTTTCGGAATTTGCAACTTGTGAACTTTAACATTTCTAGAAACTCAGAATCGCATCTCAAATAAATTTGGGATTCTGACTATTCGGAACTTTTAACGTTTCGGAATATTCACGGTCGAATTTTCTCCACTAATGAAATTTCCCCGATCTACTATATGAGCAATCGATATTTCACACTGTGCTTACTGTATCTAACTATATATACCTACTTGCGAACCGAATTAGCACGATGTAAAATATTCCATACACAGAATTAATTAACGATAACATAATGACTCAGAGAATTGCGTGTAGGAATAATCAGATATGTATATGTATGTATTATACATGTGCCTCAGTATCGACAGCGTAAACGCGAACGTAAAACACGAAGGACGTTTACAATGCCGGGTCTCAGGAAAACAGAAAGAGAAAGAAAACCGCGGCGAGTTCGCAATATGTTGTGTTTATTTCGCGAAGCTGGAGTTCTAGACCAAGCTGACAAGTATCACACATACGAATTCTGCACACGCTGATCGGCACACACCAATGCACAACTTCTTACTCAATAATAAAAGGAAGAATAATTTCTTGACGCAAAACTCGTTCGTGCTGAACGAAATACCAAAGACAAGATCGCGATAGATCGTATAAGTGAGACATGCGATAGATCTGATCCTACATTCCGGACTATCAACTCTCTGTAGATATTCTTCATTTGGCGTGAATAATTCATGGACTTGGGACAGTTTCCTGACCCCACGAATGCAACTAGACACATGGATATTCCAAGAGTCCATTAGTTTTCAAAAACAATTACCGAACGAATATATTGTCGCAATTCCACGCAGGTTATCGATCATTATCTTTCAAGGAACCTGTTAATGGCATACCCTGCGATACCTGGATATTTCTTTGACCAGTTTCTTGAGAGGCGAGGCGATAATTCAGCTTTCACATACCTCCGTCTGCGACAACTAGCAGTAAAAGCCGTATAGACGACTGCAGTGTCTACGTTATTATACAGTCAACGATTTCTCTGATGATTGATCAAAAATGATTGTCAAGTTTCAATAAACCGAATAAATTTGCGGCGTAGAAATAATATGCTATACCGAGTGCTTATTGTCACTCTGACACTACTTGAGGTTAGTTTGACACAGCGTGACACAATCGAACATCAAATGGTGCCAAATGTCAGCAAGAAGAAAAAGAAACAAAAGTAGAACTTGAAGGAGATAGAAGTTTTGAGAATTACCAACTCCATTTTCGAAAAGTGATTCGCCATCTGATTATACGACAGATCGTTTCACCGAAAACTTTGTTAGCAATTAGTATTGAAAAGTCGTCTGTACAGCTTTGAAGTTCCGTTGAAAATAGAGACTCCCGAGAAAGAGTCCGCGCTAATTGAAACCGCGATAAACACCGTGCAAATAGTATAGACAAAATTCGCGATAAAAGAAGAGAGTGAGAGAAACACTTGTTATCTGTCCACCAATTATCTACACACCTATTTGCGGCCACTCGTGCAGTTATCTAATCAAGACTCGTATATGTCCGCGTGAACGCGGAAGTTTCGTGAGTATAAATTTCACGACTGATTCTCTGAGTATAAAATTCCAGTGAATATATGACCGCAAAGTCCGTTCACGCATAATGCCCACCATGATATTATATGTTTTGCAGAAATTCATTGGAAATTTATATAATGAAAAGGTCGCGAAAATGTATTATAGACGACAATTGAGCTCATCTAGGTGCAGATGAAAAGCCCGACCTATGAAGGGATGCTAAAAAGCATGAAAACTGAATCATCATTCCAGATGAAGAAATGAGTGAAAATCATTACCTAACACAGTGCAGAAGTATCCCAAGTCAATGAAGCTCTGATCCTCTAGTTGGACGGCTGCTAGAGAGACATAAGCGACAAATAGTACTGCGACATATGCCCTCAAGGTGAGTCCATGGATATTGTCGAATTCCGGTATTACGGTGTAAACGGCAAATGTGGCAACGAGGAATGGGGTTGAAAGCAGCATAGCGATGGGGTACATCAGAGGCATACCACTATCCGGTGAATTGTCGAGATCCTTAAAGCAGACTGCGACTACGGTCTGGGACTGATTTACCCCAGGAACAGAGGCCAGGCAGTAATCACCAGCACCGTAAACGGTACCATTTAGGTAAACGGGCAGATAAATTGTGCCGTTTTCAAGCAGGTAAAATTCGTCCTCCAAATTAGCTTCAGGACTTAGGGCATACCCGCCATTCGGACAAGGTCCTGTCTGGTATTCGGTGAAGTTAAACTGGCCCTGAGGTATGGGGATGAGATCCTGGCTGTAAACCTGAGGGAAGACCAGTTCCGAGGCTGGTAACTCCGGATTTTCGACGCAACTAGTACCGCTGGCATAAAGACCGGATGGACAGCAAATCGGAACACAGTTACCGTTCGAAACGCACTTTTCAAACCCTTGAAGAGAGTCGTCCTGGCCATTATCGGAATCAAGAGACCTCGGCCCGCGGTCAAACCTGAGGATGTGATCAACACCATCCTCGGAATATACCTCGGTGAATATGATCAGGAAAGAAAACGACCAGCACGCTATCAGGTGCATGATGAGATGCTACCTCGACACTCACGCGGGCCAGACTGACCATCGAATAAAACTCACTCTCTGTTCTCCATTATACCAGTCTCTTGGGTCTTTTGTGTAAGACAAGACTTGGGACTTAGTGTGGATGTGTGCATGTGAAGATATTTGAATGTATGAATGAAGTAGGTAACCAGTGAACGGGGAAATCCCCGTAAGGCTCTCGCCTCTCGCTTAATAATATGGCACTTTTCCGTTATGTCATTTGCTCTGATGGTATATTATGTATATATACAAGCTGGATTGTTTATTGTAATAAGATATACTATCGCCCCCCCATACGACGCGAGACTATGACTTATAGACGATCAACGAGCTGCGGAGAAGAGATCGAAATCGGAGTAGATTTTGTTGAATTATTATTTATTATTATTTTTTTTTTTTTCTTAGTTCTCAGTCTCATGTCCACGCGGTTTTAAACGATGATTTTCATCCACTGACACACCGTACGAAAACCCTGATTCGATACTAGCCTCTCAACTGATTAGAAAATCGTCTTATCGTTCGGTGTATTTTGATAACGATAAGTTTACACGTTCGATAAAACCTTCTCCTCACTTTCGTGATCGATTAAGCAAGAATCACCTTCTTTCATATACCTTGATATTATCAGGCTCTTCTTCAGCTATACGATTCGTCGGTGAAAATTACTATTGCATACTAGTTTTGCAAGAATTGTTATGAACTTTTTTCAATTTCATTAAACTTTAGCCTTCCACGGTTTATTTCCGAATCACACTTTATTGTTGCTCGATATGAAACTGTGGGGATGAAGTTACAAGTTCTTGAGAAAAGATTTACCGGTGGTAGCTACAAAGTGTTAAAATGGGGATCGTTCAAAATATATAGAAAGGCTTTAAAGCATTACTATTTTGGTATTCGTGTTATTCAAATTCGAAATATTGGCCATTCTACGTATTGATTTTTCAAGATTTTGAACTCGCACTCCAGACTTACGTAGATTAGCAAGAATGAGCTTTACCTCTACGTATTCTAGTACAAGTTTGCGGAGGCTGGATAAGACCACCGATACTGAAACACTGACTGGGTCTTATATAGGTACACCAGCCAGTCAGTGTTTACACCCGACTAATATTTATACTTCTTGATTTTCCCTTTCATTAAATGATGTTTATTCAACATTTGAAGAGAGCCGGATAATGTAATTGTTACGTCTATTACACGCGGCTGAACTTTGATTATTTTTATTTCCTTCCTCCGGGGTAGGAACCTCCATTTATTCTAGATATACATAGTTATCTCTAAGCATGTAAACATATCTATAACGTGTTGGTTTGATGTACCCATACCTCTATTTACATACGTAAGAATTTTTCAATGCAATTTACGTACGTAAATACTCGAGTATTTGACTTCTTTTACATCTTCAAACTAACTAAGATACATATGTATTTTTTTACACAAAGTGCGAACTAAACGCGTTAACGCAATCACTTCCCTATGTCTAATTAACATAAATAAACCCATCCTCATGTACCACTAATGGGAACGAGACTGCGTATATTTATGGTATTTCGCATGTTATTGAAAACTCGGAGTTACGTATATACCTATTTTTAAGAAAATATCTTTGTTTTTTCTCTTTTCTTTTTTTTTTCTTCTCTTTTTTGCTTTTTTCAATCGATTTTAATACCACGCTCTAAAATTCTGCGATTCACAGCAAACTGCGTCACATATATATTATTACTATCACGCTCTATTTTCGAACAACAATAATCATCGAATAATGTTATACCGGTAGTTTTCCTGGATGTGAACCATCGGGAATTAAAAACCCCGCCTGGATTTAGGCAATTCGAATATCATCTGATGGTATTTCTTCCAATTTGATTGGCAGAAAAAGAACAAGAACCGTCTAATGATGTTCGAATTGCCTAAATCCAGGCGGTTTTCTAATATCTCAAAACGCTGCAATGGAAATAACTTTGAGAAGCATATATGCGGAAGATAATAAAAAAACACCGAAAATCAAAGCCAACATGTAAAAAAAAAAAAATATTGTATGTATAATCGTCTCACCGAAAGATACGCAAAATAGTTGTGTGACTTCGGCGAGTTGAAGAACGGTTAGAGAGCTGTAAGCGTAAATTAAACACGCGACGTAGCACATCAGTGTTTTCCCATATAAATTTCTGAGTTCAGTAATAGTTGCATAGACGATTAAAGTTGCCAGAAGAAAAGGTATTGAAATCATCATTCCAATTGGATAAAGTTTCATCTCAAGTGTAGATGCCATCGTAGTTACTTCTTCAGGTCCTTCAGGAAAGCAAACAACAGCACGTATGTAATTTGTGTGCATTTCCCAATCGATGCAATATCTTTCGGGTGAAAAAATTGCCTTTTCAGTTTTAAGTCGTCCGTGATAATCAAGGACGAATTCATCCTCGGGATAATATTCCGGTTCTAATACGTATACTTCGTTAGGACAAAGCCGATTTCTTAAAACGTAAAAATGCTCGTTTAATCTCGTCAGGTTTTTTATCTCTTGGGCCAAATTATCCTCTGGTATTTCAAGCTCGTTCAAATCAAATTCCCCAGTTTTATTTCCATTATCCGTATCTAACGTAACGCATGTTGCGTTTCTTTCAAGTATTTTACCGCTCGGGCAACATCTTCTGAAGCACTTAATCATCTCCAAATTACAAATGCATCCCAACGTAACATTCGATTCTTTATCCCACCAGTAATAACCGCGTGGGTAAACGTATCCCTCGTACTCAATCGTTCCATTTTCCAAATTCTTTATTAAACCCTCGTCGATCATCGGTACGGCCAATGCCTTAAGGCAAGGGTGAATTTCCCCAATTTCCTCATCGAGTGTCGAAGATCCTTGAATGAACGCAAATACAGCAGCGAGAAGTCTTATCTTTGTCCACGTATCGTGCATCGCTTGTTGTTATTATGATTATTATTATTAAATATTGTTGTCGTGGAAGTGATTGATAATTATTTCTATTGCCACGTATACGCAAAGTATATAAATATATATAAAGTCTTGGGTTTAACTATCAGTTGGGTATAATAATCGCACCCCCGGATTTAAAGCGGCAATTGTAATTCCCAGTATAGGGGGTATTTGACTTATAGGGTTAAAACATCCCCAAAACTTCACCGCGAGGCTTGACCGCAAGTGACATTGATCTAAAACTGATCATCTAACGCTGAACGATGCGCGCACCCGACTACGACTCGTCGTTCGTCTCCGACGGAAATTTGTTCGTTCGCGCCAAAGACCCTTTTACGCATTTTATCTGACGTTCTCAAGTTCATTGACGTTCGTTCGGACCGTTCGTGATCGGTCTGATGGTAAAACAGATCGTTATCCATCGAGATGATAACAGCTCGTCCGAGAAGTTACTGACGGATAAACTCGATCGTAGATTCCTTCGCGTCGGTAATGTCGGTGTGCTTGTTACCGGTTCTTCTTCGAACACATTCAAATAATGGGCTGACTAAATTTCAGGGATTCTTATCTCGAGGTCAAGAGATTACATAGAGACAAAAGCCTTGCTCTTCAGAAGTTTCCTATTATCTATAATTCATCAATCATAAATAAAAATCAATAAAATAGATAGTAAAAAGAATTTTTATCTGGATTTCCGTGTAGACGAACGATTATTTGAATTCATGTCTCTACGAAGGTCAGTGAATATCTTTTTTGATTCTTGTTATCTTGCATTTTTTATATTCGTCTCCGATGATGGCACGTGGTCGGTGGTCCACGTGGAACTGATAATAGTAAATCTGTTTTACCAACAGAGTAGATATAATTCCATTCTATTGAAAATTTGGCATTTTGCATTCATGTTTAAATTAACTATCCGTGAGATTATCTACAGATAATACAAACGCGTTATCTCAATACGCTGCCCATCGTAAAACGGCACCTAAGATAAGCCAGAGAGATAAAGATAAACTTTCATACCACTACACTAACCTATATCTACATATACACACGTGAAACGTTCTATTGCAGTATGTATATGTATTAGCTAACAGCTAGATCTACAGGCCGAGAGACTGGCTTTGGCTGCGATTAGTGCTATAGCACAAGTCGCGACTATAGTCACTATGTTTTATAACATGTAATATAGTATAACCGTTGGTTATCGATGTATAACCGCAGTCAACGGACGGTCAGGGTAGATAGAGAATCGCAACGTGCTTCAATTCCATTCCATTGAAAGTGAATATACGTATTATTCGACTTGTAAATACGAAAAAACAAAACACGTTCGCACGCATATAGACACGAAACCCGGAAGGTAATGTAGTTCAAGATATAAAAAAAAAAAAAATAACAAAAAGATTCGCAAGGTCACTATAATGACAAGCTTGAAAAACTGAAAGAAAAACAACAATATAGAACGAACGATTACTTTATAACCGATACGAGAATTACCATAAACCTTATGATCACATATTCCGACACAAGAATTGTATCAATATTTTTTATTTATTATGCATTCAAATTTCATTGTTTAGATTTGAAATAAAATTAAAAACAAAAAAACCTATGGTGTATTCATCTTTCTCAATTCGTTCAATTTTGTCAAATAAATAGCAAAAAAATAAAAATCATCAAAGAAACTTTGTATTGTATGATGTTATCTTCAAGTTAATCTGCGTCTATCACATTGGGATATGGGGAATTTTTGAATGATAATCAGTTGTTGATCTTTGACCGAGCAAAGTCATTGCCATGTGTTGTAATTAATATTAATTCATGGCTTGTTTCTTCGACAAAGTCCAATATTTGCGAGTTCCCGTCATTAGCAAGTTGATAAATAACTGAACAAAAAACAAAACAAAAAAACAGAATTCTCTTGTTTCCGCAATAAAAAACTAAGAACCCCTCAAAACCCTGCGACTACTTCCAGCATATCAAAAATGGGAAATTTAGACAAAGTCAAGGAGTTGCTTAGGGCGGCAAACGCCATAACGTTTGACGTCGACTCAACGGTGATACAGGAAGAGGGTATCGACGAGTTGGCAAAGTTTTGTGGGAAAGGAGACGACGTCGCAGCTCTGTAAGGGATTTTTATCTCTAGCCGCTGATCTTTGCAGCTTTGATTGAAATTTCATGAACTTGGTATTATTTTCAGGACAAAAAAGGCCATGCAGGGCACCATGAGTTTCAGAGAATCCCTGGGAATTCGCCTGAACATAATACGGCCTAGTCAGAGCCAAGTTAAAGACTTTTTACAGAATAGACCTGCTAGACTTACGCCAGGAATAAAGTGAGCTGAATTCAAGTTGATCTATCGGTTGCATGTTTTCCTTCATTTCGAATATTCGAGAAATTTTCACTTTTCGTTCGATATTTGAATCAGGAATTTTCAATATATACGAAAATACCTTGTGAGTCGTGGCATTCGATGAGCTGATTTCATTTCCAACAATTACAGGACGTTGGTTGAGACGATACAATCCCAAAATAAAGAAGTCTTTCTCATCTCCGGAGGTTTTCATTCTTTGATTGTGCCAGTCGCTGCACAACTGAATATCCCATCTGAAAATATATATGCTAATAAGATCAAGTTCTATTTCACAGGTTGGTGTTTAGCCTTTTTTATAAAAAAAACGATTCAAGTTACTTACGTTGCATTTTAAATTTCATACATGTTCTTTTTTTTTTTGTTATTCCTTCAATTCACGCACAAAAATCTGAAAACAATTCCCAATCTTCTACCTTAATTTCTTACATTTTCTTATTTTTTTATTATCAGGTGAATATGCCGGATTTGACGAAAACCAGCCTACCTCTAGATCGGGAGGAAAATGCGACGTTATCAGAGAATTGAAGGAAAATAGATCCTTCAATACAGTTGTTCATGTTGGGGACGGCGCTACAGATCTGGAGGCTTGTCCCCCAGCCGATACCTTCATTGGTAGGACACAAGTTTTTCTATAATAATAAAAATAACAGTAATAATAATAACAATTACAAAATTTACCATTTCTCTGCTTCGATAAAATGAATTTAATATTCACGTTGACGAAAAGAATACAGCCGCGTGATTCTGAATTCGTGACGAATATTTTACAGAGTGACTCCTCAGTGTTTCTTAGTCATTTTTCTGGAAACTGACTTTTTTCATTGAAAAAAAATATTTGTGTCATTGGTATGAATTTAATGAAATAAGAAGCAAATATTTAAATGTAAACGAGAGGTATTGAAACGATTTTCATAGGAAAACTTCATAGGAATTCAAAAAACAAACAAGATTTTCTTCAATTTTCAATGTTAAATATAATTTTATAGAAAAATGCTTAAGGAACTTTCAACATAAATTTTAAGAAGGATTCACCCTGTAAGATACCACCCTGTATATCAATATAAATTTGCTGTTTCTTCATATCTACATTTAAAATGTGAAAAACTTTTCTTTTTCATCGAATAATTCATTCTAACTGTTTTTCTTTTTCTGTTTTTTGTTTTTTTCATAGGATACGGAGGCAATGTGATAAGAGAGGATGTGAAAGCTAGAGCACCTTGGTTCATCACGGATTTCAATGAAATAATAACAGCGTTAAAAGAATAATATATGTAGAGTAATACGTATCTGTAACTATGTATTTGAAATTATGTTATTAATTTTTTTTTTTTCTTTTCTTTCTCTGTAATATTCTATTGCTAAGAATCAGATTGCGCACTCTCATGCTGGCAGAGATGGCGCAAGTTATTTGAAACTGTTTGTTCGTTATAAACAAAGAAATAAGCGATCTAAGTGGCTTATGTTTGATACATAAGTACAAACAGCGTATTTAAATCGAAGATAATACGTTAAATAGATTTATACAAAGTATATACGCCATAATATCTAATGTTAATATTAATAACTCCAATTTCATAATATATTAGGGAAAAAAAATTGCCAAATTTTTTTTTCCGAGTCAGATTTTCTCTATTTTTCTACATATAAATGCATTTATTGTTCAATTTTCCTTGCCATACCAGAAGGTGTTTCGTAGAGAATTTGTTGTTTTTTTTTTTTACAAGAAGATGTTACCACTTATGATACGTTGTTTACAATGTGTCAACAATTTATTAAATATACATTTTATATTCAAAGCTTCATGACTCTGAGCAGCGACGATTTGTGTTAGTTTAATTAAAAAATCAAACGAATTGCCAAAGTTGTTCGATCGTTAGACGAGGAGACATGAGGCGTTTATATAAATACATACGATAATTGCACTAGAATTGAATCAAGTGTTTTTATTCATTAATTCCTGACTATTAGATAATCGGCTGCTCTGTCAACAATTTTACTTATAATTTAATTAGCTGAAAACCAAGAAAAAAATATACATGGACGATAGGAGAGCAATAGTTTTTTTTTTTTTTTTTTTTTACACAATTCTATAATCACGTCAACCAACAAACTGTTTTTTCACTTAGAGCGAATACCAAAATCAAGTATATTTGCTATTTGGAATGTTAAACATTTCAAAAATCGTCTCATTTTGAATGAGAATAAATTTCTATAAGTAGCTAATTCAAGTTTTTCTAGTTATTATAATTATAATAATCAAGAAAAGTATGAATAAACGAAAGATCGTCAAAGTTAGCTTCGAACATTGAATATACGTAGTATAAAAATCTACATACTTACAATTTTTCTTCGGTTTGAAATACGCAATTATTTATATAAAGGATACCGTGAATTCGAAATCAAATTATAGTTTCAAACACGATGTCGAATCGAATCGTCTATACTTGGATTATTTCATAAAACGATCAAATTTCATTTCTGTAAAAATGACCACAGAACATATCGATCGGGAAAAATAATTTTTCCAACTACTTACAATACATTCAAACATTCTTGTACATTATAAACAGCCTTACTGATCAACACCGATGATTAAAAATGAAAATTATAATTTATTGTTCGCTGGAATGACCCGGAAGACTTTCTTCCTTTTTCCTAGCGACCCATTCTTGTATTTTCGATTTTAATTCGGTGTCTGATTTCACCATATCCATAGTCAAGGCTGAACGATTGAACGGATCGGTTTGATCGCTCAATAAATGCCTGAAAAAATGAGAAATAAATTGTAGTTTGATTAGAATCTGGTACTCCGATATTCAAAATCTACCTCGCAATAGTTTGACGATCAACGACGATTTTTGAAGATGGTAAAACGACCGGATCCAACATAAGCGTGGACATAATTGGATCCAAAAACTCGTCAGGAGCACCAGAAAGTATTTCTTCTTCCTGTTTTTTCTGGTTTGCAGCATCTTCAACCTTTTTAGCGAACTGATCAAGGTCTCCGAGGATTCCAACTCCACCGATTCGCACTATTGTATAGATATTAAGATTCAGTAAACATTTGTACTGGTTTGAAGTCGATTAAAATAAAGTTTAAAATATTAAATAATGAAAAAATTTTATACCAAGAACATCGTTTGCGAGTTTAAACAATTCCGGACTGTAAGATCTTCCGTCTTGAGAAACAGCGAGAGTAAAGACTTCGTTTTTACTGAGATTAATGTAGATCTTGCATATATTGAAGACAAGATTAGCAGGATCAAAGTCGTATTCTTTCTGGTCTTTGACCTGGTGTAATGAAGAGAATTAATAAAAAGTTTAAATGCGAAGTTTAAATATTGTTAACTGTAGTTACCGCACCTTGAGATTTTTCTTATTGGGACCGACTAGCTGGAGTAATAAGTAATTGAGCATAGAAGCAATCCTGTCGACCATCGTAGGGTGGCAAAATATCGAGGTGATTTCAGAAGTGAGCATTTCTAAAGTATGGATAGTCTCTCTGCCTAAAATATTATCAAATCTGGCGATCATTCCGATGTGCGATAGATAGCCAATTTGCTGTTCCCTTTCGTGCGGCGGGAGTTTGTTCCACTCGCCGCTTTCCCTGATGATAAAAAATCCAAAGAATTAAAGTTTGAGGTCAAAATTCCCCGAAGAAATTAAATAATTAGAGTTTAAGGTAGAAAATCCAAACAAAAATCAAATAATTAGAGTTTAAGGTAGAAATTTCAGCAGTTTACTCAAAATCTAGTAAAGCACCTTGCGTGAAGTAGCTGCTTAAGTTGTGCCATGTTAGAAAGAGCTTCGTCTAAAAGAAATACGGCGTCGTTCATGAGTAAATTCATGAATCGTAGAAAAAGAGGCGGCTGTACAGCTTCCATATTTTCCTCCGCTTCTTCGGCAAGTTCTCTGAGAAGATAATTGAAGATGAATTAATAATTCTGGACTATTGTTTTGCATATTTGAAGAAATTTTGTATATTAACTAACTTGAAATTGTTCCTGTGTTCTGGTATTTTCCATAAATAATCCATAACGATATACATGGGTCTTCGATAATTGAATTTTTGTTCAAACTGCACGCTTTGTCCAGTCATTTCAATTCCAACAAAAACTTGTAGTAAATTAGCGACGATTTGATGTCTGTGTGGATGATTAATAAATAATTGCTCGCGATGAAAAGTTCCGAGAGAAGCGAATGACTGAGAAGCAGCTTCCTCATTTGAAGGTAGAAGAGCTTCTAGTCCTTCTGCAAGCCTCGCTCGTAGATGAGGATTGTATAAACGTTGTTGAGACTCCATAAGAGCGACGACCTGATAATTAAACAAATTGAAACCGATTTCATAAGAAGATCTTTGAGAAAACTCAAATCAAAGATTTTTACCTCTGTTAAAATTGGGTTTAAAAAGTTTGGTCCTTGTTCTTCGAAGGTATTGGGATGAAGGCGTCTCAAAAAGCACAAAAACCCAACTGCATTTTCGACAACAAATTCAGGAATGCATCTCAGGGTATGAGGGACAGTAAGAGGCAGTGGAAATTTGACGGTTTTAAATTCTCTGGGAGCGTAACTGCTTCGTTTGCTCTCTTCCTCTGAGTTAACGACGTCCAAATTGACCTGCAGCAACCAAACTGCAGTCGTTGCATGAAACTTTGCTAAAAGACTGAGCATTTCTGGTGCCAAAAGACTCGCTCTGAGAGATAAGTATCTGAAAAATGAATAAAACCAAAAATTAGATACCCTTGTCTATAGTTTACACAATTTGCTGCAGTTCGTGAAACTTTGTAAACCCTGTTTCGCTATTACGAACTTACTTACTTCGTCATTTCCATTTCCATCCGCACCGTTATGGCTTCTATAACTTCCGAGTTTCCCCCGCCTTGAGCGTCGTTATAAATTCTTCTCATGCGAGCCAAGTCTTGATTAGTCCTGAAAGAATATCAAGGATTGATAATTACGTATTACGATGCGGATTATTTTTCTGTGGGGAATCTTGAGTACCTTAAAAGTTTCTCCAAAATGACTCTATACCCAAGATCAAGAGCTCTGTGAGTTAGATAAAAGCATTCTGTAACAAAACCGAAACTTTCAGCCACCGGTCTCGTTTCCCCTTCGGGAGTTGGAATCAAACAAGTTTCGCTGCTCATTCCTTTCGCGTGAAGACCTCGTGTTCTACTTTCTGCTTCATTTTGAGCCTTGAAGGTAAAATTTCAAACATTATTGGTTTTATTAAGACATTATAAAACTACTATTTTAATTATTGAAAATTGGGATACACAATTGTTAAGATTCAAAAGCATTTCAAAGATTTCATATCTAATATCGTTTATGAAGTATTGTTGTAAAGTTTGATCAATTCAATTTAATTCTCACTTCGATTTGAGTATCGTTAACTTTTTAATGCCAAATCCCAAACTATTTTCATACTACCCAATAATGAGTAGATTTTACCTCGACTGAGCAATAAGTTGGATCAATTTTCAGGAGTTTGCTATCGTTTAGCTTGGTGCAAAATGGTTGACAAAGCCTCAGCAATATAGTGCTAAGATTCAGCATGAATCCGTCTGAAACGGTCAGCGTTATAGTCAGCCCAGCGTCATTGTGTGAATTCCATAATTTTCCTCTCCCCGCATTGGCGTGAAGACAATCGGCGATCCATTTAAGCATTTTGTGACGAACTTCGGCGGAACATTTGAGCAAAGTGTGAAAGACCTTGTGGAGGGATTCGCTCAGCGCATCCAAAGCAGTCCAGATATTTCCTTCGACGGATGTAACTGACTTTGAAGAAAAACCAATATCATCAATTATTGCTCAAATTGACAAAAAAACCAAGGCAATAATATGGAAATTCGGTTTATTTCAACCTCTGAAACTCACTTGCTGTAACGGTTTGTCAAAGAAATCGAAAGGAGTATCCTGAGTCTTTGGCAAACAGCTGAGGCACAAAAGCGCGCCAAATAATGTGTCTGAATAAGCTCTGCCTTGATTTGTTTGAGGAGTGCTATGGGCTATGAGAGACAAAGCGAGACTCTCTATTGAAGCAAAAGTCTGGAGAATCCCGAACCAATATTGTCGAAATACTAGGAGATTCGACTTGGCTACTTCCTTGTGAATTTTATTCAAAATCGGAGCGAAAGCCGTGCCGATTACCACCAAACTCTCTTCTTTGTTATCGTCCAAACTCAGCTCTGCAACAATGTCCGTTACAAACGACGTCAATTCCTGTCCGATTACTCCGCCATCCATAAACAAAGCAACGAATTGTTCGTGAACCTGTTTTTGGGATAAGAAATAATATATTATTGGTTTTCAAATTGATTTCAAAGGATTGTTCAACTTCTGGATCTTTAATGATGATTATTGTGAAAGATTCTGATAGTTTGGATGTAAATATTCAGAAATCAAGCGACTGAGGAGCAAAAAAGATAAGAAATGAGTGAAAGTATTGATAAAAATTTTATCGAACCTTCTGGCCTTGGAAGAGGTCAGGTTCCTGAAGAGCAGTACCAATATTTCTGACAACGATACGTTTGAAGTTGTTTATCTGTTCGTCTAATTGTTGGCTTCCTTTGTACCGTCTCAATCTGCAGTAGCTTTCGAACAAATATGGGACTATTTCGTTTTGAATTACGTGACTATCGACTGAATCGTCTTTCCCAGCTTTGCTGCTGACTATTTTACTTTCTGGTTCGCACAGCATCAGCCGTTCGAATATCGCATGTTCTACGGATTCCGCGTCTAGCCAATCCTGAGGTGCCAAAGCTGCGGCGAGATCCTCTAGGAACACCAATTGCCTGCCTGACTCGATTTTTTCTCCATCGTCTCGTAACGTGAGACCGAATACTTCCTCCACCAATTCATTTAGCATTAAATTTTCCTTGCGAACTTCGACGGCAGGAGTTTTAGCGTCAGAATTTGTTGGTATCGCATCTTGGCTAGATGAGGTTTGATTTTGTGAAGAAAACGAAGCGGCTTCGTTAGCCGTTGAAAAAAGTCCAGCGAATGGATTGTGGTTGACATTGTCGCACATTTTGGTGTATGGTTTTTGAGATTAGGTTATATTCTTGGAACCATGCTAATATTTCGACTGAAAAACGGTGGGGTTTTGATAGTTTGGGAGTTTTTTTGAATGATAACGTTGACGAAAAGAGAGTAATTTTTAGGTTAGGTAGATTATTTGGGTTATGTAACGATGTTTGGGACTCGTAAAGGCCGTGACTAGGTGGAAAAACAGTTTGGATTGGATTACCTTCGGATATTGTGTTAGTTGTTTGGATTATTCCAGGCTTTTCAAAGGTCATTTATCGGTGTTGATCATTCTGACAAATCATTTCTGTTATCACGCTAACTGTTGGAGGTTAGGTGAAGTTTACAGTTGTCTCTTTTCACGTTTCCGAACTGCGGCGTTTCATTTCATTCGAGTTGTTCCATTATCACCGGTACGAAGTTACGCATTGATTTGCTCTTTCTTCTTTCGTATCATTGACAACCGTATAGGGAAGAAAAGGACAGAGAAATAGCGCGCAACTTCATACCGGTCATATTGGAACTCGTACTAAACGTGACGTAATGAAGACGTAGTAATTCTTTTTTTTTAAACATCGTAAACATTCTAAGCCCGTGGATTGGCTCACGCAGGGTCATTCATCGTAATCGGCCAATTATAGCTGACGGTTTGAAAAATTAATGACACGTGCTCCGAAGGTCGCCCAACGATCATAAAATCGGGAAAATAAATATTCTAATTTATCTGATTTTTGGAATAATAATTCAGAGTAATATTTCTCGACTGTATTTCGAATTTTGAATATCGTATTTGACGTATTTATAGAGCGTATTAATATTCAATTGTTTCCATTTCAAAAATGAACGATTTTCGAATATATTCGAAATAGTTTGATAATTTCTTTCAAATGAAAGAAGAAAAAATCTCCAACATCGAAATAATTTTTAGATACCGAGACATTTTTCAACGTTTTATTTGTTTTCCAATTTTTTGATATGCGGTTTTCGGACGATTCAGAAATAAAATTAGCGAGGAAAAAATAAGACGAGATTAATTAACATTAAAGCTAAGAATTGTATTTGTTTAAAAAAAAAAATCACAAGGCACTATGCGGAATTCTTTTTTTAGCAATATCAAATTTTATACAAAAACATATGACTTAGATTTCGATATTAAGGCACCGTTATCATCTTTTATCTCCAAGGTTTGCGAACCGTTCCTGCGCTGGTGCTTCGCTTTATCCCGTGATCTGAAAAAATATAGAATTTCACTTTCATTCTAAATTGATATTAACTTGATTGTATAAAACATAGAAAAAAACGAACAGAACAAAATACAAATGCAAAAGATCGTAGCTGAGGATGTCCTCAAAAGAAACGAACAAGCTCCAATATAAGTCCGTTAAAATTTGTACAAACTTTGAATTTCTTTCGCAAACGAAAGCGAAAACTGGAAAAATTTCAAATTTTCTTACAAATGTTTTGAGAACGTTTTTCTCTGGAATTAGAAGTCCATGTCTGGCATCTGCTCCTAGCTGAACAAGGCCGGCTGATGGGAGGCGAGGAATAATCTCCCATTCTGGAAAAATATTGAATCAATTAAAAAGGAGCTCAACTCGAACTTATTGCAAAGATCTTCGAATGAATCAGAAGAGAATTGTGATTCATGTGATTATTCTGCTGAACTCAATTTCAAGAAAGATTTTTACCGTATAAAAAACGAGATTGAACAACTGAATTGCTTTATTGTCAATTTGAATGAGGACAAAACTAATAAAATGGGCAAAATCGTAATATGCAAAACAACTAGATTATCGTGAATTTCATTAGTCGGATTCATACTCCTTTAATTTTTTCCTAGCGAGTGTTCTCTGGGTAGCAAATGAGTAGGAATGTGCAGAGCTCGGTCGATCTGCCCGACAACGTTTGATTTCCCGATCTTGAAATATAACTTGCATCCTTTCCTGAGGGCTCTGTGCAAAAAGTTCTGCAATATTCATCGAGGCGGCGTCACACTGTTAAAAAAAAGCCAAAAAACAGAGTTAGAAAGCTAAAAAACATTCTCTTATCTTGGATAAATCGATTCTCACTTGTAACTGAAGACGTTGATGGAAATTAAGCTCAGGTAAATTAAGCGGCGCGTCAACGTGGAGTTTCAGCATACAGTGCAAAGCCTCTTTGTACGTATTTTTTAAAGCTATAACTCGCTCCGTCTTCATCAATCTGCGGACCAGATATCCCCTCGCATAAGCGTTTATCACAGTAGCGGCTTTGATCTATAAATAGATGAGAAAAAGGATTAAAAATCATGAAAACCAGTGAGAATTGAACGTTTCCCACCTGTTTTGCTGTATAAAGAATATTGACGGGGACTGGAACATGGACGGTATTACTATCCAGCGGAAATAGCTGCCGACTGACGTTAGAAGATTTCTCTGCAGATTTTAGAAAGCTTTTTTCATTGCTTGATGGAAATTTATCTCCTTTCGAAAGCTCGTCTTCAGAAGTTTCCAGAGTATTGTTGCAAGATAAAATTTCGCAATGTCCGTTCAGAGGGTAGATATAATCCAACGGACATTTGGAAAGAGGAGGATTGTCGTTGTGCGTAGAAAAATCGTCTCCATTTTCCGTTTTTTCTTCTAATCCGAGATTCGAGTCGCTGGGGGCATCTGGTGTAGTTTCAGGAGCCTGGGGTATCAAAATGCCAGGAAAAGTTTTTTTGATTTGCCCGAGAAGAAGGACTTGTTGTTTCTCAAACTCCCGCTGCATGTTATTTTGCTCTCTTTGTTGCTTGGCGATTAACTCAGCCATTTGCTCCTCGTGCTTTCTCTGAATTTCTTTGAAGATGATCATCAGCTTTTCAGACATAGCGACAGACTTCGAAGGACTCGAGTCTTCGATTATCACAGATTTTGATGGACTGTTCTTAGCGTATTGTCCTCCAAAATTAGCCAGATTTCCTAAAGAGCCTCCGAGTCTATTAGCCAGATTTAAAATCGATACATTCCTGTTGGATTTCCATCTCTGCGAATTATTACTCCTCATCATTGAATTATCTTTCATATTTTTGCTCTTATTTTTGCCTGAGGGTGATTTACAAACTAATTCTCTGTCCAGCATCGTCTGTATACAATCCACAGATCTGGCGGATTGATTTTGGCCACCAAAACTCGAGTTCTTAGAGTTTGTAAAAGACTTGAATATCTTCTGATTGTTAACGCCAGACAAACTGTTCCTCCTGTATCTTCCCTGCGCGGAATTCCCCCTGGAAGTATTATCTGCAGGGATAATAAACTCCTTGTTCTTCGTCTGGTTCTCCCACTCGCTTTTAGCCTGCGATATATTCCACTCCTTTCTTTTCAAGCCGACATTCGTTGCCGTTGGAACGTAATCCGTGTTGCCAAGCTCTGTTTGCATATGAGCCAAAAGCATAGGACTAGGAGCTTCCAAGATGTAAGAACCCTGCCTTACAAGCTTAGGCGGAGTAGTGGGCGGCTTCATCTCTGGGTTTTTCTCTTTCTCTGGAACATCGACCGTTATTGGAATAATATCTAAAGTCTTAGGCACTTGGGGTTTGGTAAGCTCAGGAGTTGCGGTTCTCTGTGTCGAAGGAGAAACGTCTAAATATTGATTAAGATCAGTGCTAGCTGTGACGGTAGCCTCCGAGCAAGTGCTAGAGGCCAAAAGCTCATCATCTTTCTGGCTAGTTTCAAACTGGTTTATAGTTTCATTTGTGTATTCAGATACGGTTGTGTCGAGGCTTGAAAAAGGTGCGTTTTCTCTCGTGGGAAGATCTATAACAGTCTCGATATTCGGCGCAGACCCAAGTATGCTCGTCTCTGTTTCCGTTGCAGAAGAATCTTCAGTTACAGAGTCGAAGGAATCTCCGCTAAGCTTTTTGGAAAGGTTTTTTCTTTCTTTTTCTTCAGCGATCGCCTCCATGCATTTTTCCCTTTCAGCCTGTTTGGCTGTCTCCAATATTTTCAATCTCTCTTCTACCGCTATGGCCAGCTGCTTGTAATAGTTCATTTCCATTCTCACATCCTCAGTCATCTGTTGAATAAAAAGAAGCAGGATATTGAGATTATTGTTTCAAATCATGTCTGTGAACTGGTCGTTAATAATCCATAACGATTTTCAGCTGTTATCTCGTGATGTTTCAAAAGTTTAATTAAAATCTGCTCACCAGAGGCGGAAGAATAGGCACTCCGTTTATTTTAATGCAAGAAACGTACGCCTCTTGCTCCATGGCTTTAGATATTAGGTATTTTTTAAGCTTGATGATATCCTTCGAGCGTATTAAGTTACCAAGTGGATTTCAGCGCTGGGCAGCATCCTACGAAGGAATAAAACGAGTCTGAAGCTAAAGCTAGAGACGTTGTTCCGAATGCTAATAAGCAAGGTTTAATTCGATGATATCATGACACGAATACTTAGTAAACACACACTTGAAATTTACGCATGCAGAGTGAGTTTAGGCGTTAAGATTCATTGGATGATTGGCTTTGGTCAGCCCACGCCGACACGATAAAGCTAAATGAGAAAAATGGATATCGTTCCGTGGGGCGCGCTGGCCTAAAAGCTTATTGGTAATTCATTAGCCAGATTGCAGCTGATGGTTATCAGAAAATTGGTTACCAGGCAGACAAATTGTTATTAATGAATATGGCGATATGAAACGACGTTTTAGGTTAGGATCGATTCGTTTAATCATCGGGACGGTGTTTGAAAGGAAAAAAACGTCGACTCGAATACGCGATGTAATTTTTAGAATCCGCGGAAAAATTCCGACCGAAATAGATGCGTAGGATAAAACCGTTTCGGGTTGTATGTATGTATTTCATAGGTTATATATATGACGGGCGATCCGAAGATGATAACTTACGTGATTATCAGATCGGTTCTGGTAGAAACATCGGGATTTCTTTTTAGTATTATTCAATTTCACACCGACAAGGCCATTCTGTCATTTTTAAATATCTAAATACAAACAACAACAAATCAAATGACATTTCAAAACTATTATGTCAACTTTGTTAGCTCAAGACTCGAGACTCGCTTCTAGAAATTCAAACGACAATTCGTTGTTGTTTATTAGGTCAGGTGTTTATCCGCTAGAGTCTCTAGTTGTTGATTTTTGGAATTGTAGGTTAGGTTTCCCAGGGGCGCGTGTTTTTTCTGAATTTTGAGGTTACCACGTGATGGAAAGAGGCCGTTTTTTCATTGACAGAAGATTAATAAACCCTGGCTTTTTTGTTTAACCATATTTATTTGATTGCTACGTTATGGATGCCCACGATTTGTTCAAAAAACTTTCTGTCGGCGCCAAGTTTAACAATAAACGTTTCCGCAATGATGCAGAAAAATTTCGAGTAAGTTTTCAAATACGATAAATACATTCTTATCGAGTGAATATACAGATAATTCTGTTATTTCCAGTTAAATTATTTCTTTACGATTTTTTTTCAACCACCAAAGCCTAAAAAAACCAAATCGATCATTTCCTAACCTCAAAAACGCGATGATATCATATTCTACTCACACAATTATTTCATTATGAATGGAATTCTTCATTCTTTGATCAAGAACTAATTAATTCATGAATGTATTGTACATTTTCAGTCTCCGAAACGCTAAAAAAAAAGTGAAACCAATATTTACTAACCTAAAAATCCTAACCCCGGAATCGCGAATTTACGGTATTATAAATAAGAACATATGAAGAATCCTTGAATATTTCCAGCTCGTGAAGAAAGTTGAGACGGAAAAGCTGATAGAAATAAAGCAAGAACCTATAGACGATGACGAAACAGGTGGAAATAATTCAGCTAAAAGAAAATGGGATGAAGACGAAGGTGAGAATGAGGCGAACACTTTGACCCTCATGGGAGATATTTCCGTACCCAAAGACGGAAGCAAGCGAAAGACGAAGAAATTGAAGAAGGAATTTTCCGAAGAGAAGAAGCTTCAATTGGACAAAGAAAAGGTTGATAATCTCAGCTACGATATCCCCACATTGCAATTATTCATTCTTATGACATAATTTCTATCACCGAATATTCAAAATTGAAGATGAATAACAAATATTGTGTTTTTAGATCAATCAGCTGCGAAACGCTCATCACATATCCGCCATAGGGCGGCACATTCCCACGCCTATTGAAAACTTCAGCCAATTATCGTCTCGATATCAAATACCAAATGATTTAATACAGAATATAACTAACTGCGGCTACAAGGAACCAACTCCGATCCAAATGCAGGCTATTCCTATCCTGCTAGAGGTGCTAGAGAAATTCTTTGAGTATTTATTATCCTTAATATGTTCAATTTTTCTTCCTTTTTTGTCTTTAAAGATTTAAAACAGTTTTGCAATCATCGGTTTTCATTACTAACTCAATGAGAATTTTTTTTAACCGATATACTACATTGAAAAGTTGATAACTGATCAAATTCCCGATCACAAACTCAAATTTATCTCAAATAAAAGATTGGAAATTTTTTTAAAACAAACAATTAAAATCGTATGGATTTATTCAGGGTAGGCAATTATTGGCCTGCGCACCAACTGGTTCTGGAAAAACCGCAGCATTCTTGGTACCGATAATCCATCACCTAAGTGGTCCACAGAAAAAAGGTTTCCGAGCCATAATCGTAAGCCCAACTAGAGAATTGGCCAAGCAGACATACCGAGAGTGTTTGAGGCTTAGCGAAGGGCGCGGATTCAGGGTGCACATTATCAGCAATATTAATCAAGCAATGTCTAAATACGGAGCTAAAAGTTCACAGAAATTTGGTAGGCTTCTCCTTCTTCAACTTTTTTTTTTTTTTCGTCCAAATCGGTTTTCAATCTATTCTAAAATTTAATTCTCTCTTTATTTACAGATATACTGATCACCACACCTAACAGACTCGTTTATTTATTGAATCAAGATCCTCCTTCGATTTCATTGAAAAAGTGAGATGAGGAACTTTTTCTAATAGTTTCAGGTTGTTTTTTGATTCTAAATCCAAAATTTCTGACTCCTAATTATTCAAATTTCAACAGCGTTGAATGGCTAGTGGTTGACGAAGCCGACAAATTGTTCGAGGAGGGTATGCGAGGCTTCAGAGATCAACTGGATCAAATCCATAAGGCTTGTACCAACGACAATCTACGTAGAGCCATGTTCAGTGCAACAAATACTCCTGCAGTTACTAAATGGTGCCGTCACAATCTCAAGGGACTGATCACAGTCACGGTTGGCCATAGGTATGAGATTTATCCTTGTAGGGTTTGATATTTTTGCTCTCGATTGATAACTAAGTAAAAAAAACTGACCAGAATTCGAATGCTTCTAGAAATTCAGCTACCGAACTCGTCACCCAGGAACTTCTATTCGTCGGTAGCGAAGGCGGAAAGTTAGTCGCTTTCAGAAACATCGTTAACAAAGTAAATTTCATTCTCTACTTTGATGAAAACTCATCGATTTCTCAATTTTTTGTCAATTTAATTCCCGTTTTGCCTAGGGCATGACTCCACCTGTCCTGGTATTCGTTCAGAGCAAAGAAAGGGCACAAGAGCTTTTCAACGAACTGATATACGACGGAATAAACGTGGACGTTATTCACGCAGATAGAACGCAGACCCAGGTGAGTAGATCGATAACAATTTGAATCTACGGAGAGGGGTGATAAAAATCATCTGCAATTTTCTCATTTCTTGTATTGTATTTTCATTTGCAGCGAGATAACGTAGTGCGTTGCTTTCGTGAGGGAAAAATATGGGTTCTAATTTGCACTGAGCTGATGGGCAGAGGTATAGATTTCAAAGGCGTTAATCTTGTGATAAACTACGACTTTCCACCCTCGGCTATTTCCTATATTCATCGAATAGGTGAGATTGGTTCATATGATTTAAAAATCATTAATCTTTGCTCAAACATTTATCTTCAAAGTGTTAAATTCTGTTTTACGCCATTCACAGGGCGGACTGGTAGAGCCGGACACAGAGGAAAAGCCATAACTTTTTTCACGCAAGATGATACGGTGAATTTGAGAAGGTAGGGTTGTTTGGAAAATAGTCAAATTTACTGATTGTGAATGAGTGAAAATCAATTTTGAGACTCGGGATCGATTTTATGAACGTACTTTCAGTATCGCTACGGTGATGCGTGACTCTGGGTGCGAAGTACCGGACTACATGCTCGCGATGAAAAAACATAACAAGAAAGAGAAACGCGAACTAGAAAGAAGAGCTCCCCAACGAGATACGATATCAACTATTCCATCTTACGAAGATCCCCGTAAAGAAAAGCAAAGGTGAGAAGCTAAGATCTTTAAAAATCTAATTCTATTAGATCGAATATCGATCGTCGACGCTTAATTCCTTATTTACTATTTCATTTTTCTATTTTATTTTTAGGAAGCGATTAGAACGAGCCAGAAAAGGAAAAGAAGGACAGCTAAAGCCTAAATTGATTGAGAACGGAGACAAGAAGGAAGTTAGTTCGAAAGAAAAGCGACCGAATTTGAAATCGGCTAACAATAATTTGAAAAAAGTAATTGGCAAGAAAATAAACGGTAAATTCAGCAAGTCAAAAAAGATGTTGCAGAAAAATAAGGCGAATAATAAACCGAGTACGATTCGTTCTACCAAAAGAACTAAAAAGGCTAAAAATCTGTAAGAAATTGACTAATAAAAAATATCAAGCGATCGATTTCTATAAAATTTTGTCAATTATTCGATCATAATGAATGAAACGAAAATGTTATTCAATTTCAAAATCTAGGTGAGAAGAAGTTTTATATAATATAAATGTTTATTAAAATATACATCATTTTCCCCCCAACACGGAGCAAAATGTTGATTATTGTTTTGTTTTTTCTTTTTTACTTTCATTACAAAAGAATATAAACGATACAAGTGGGCAAAATACAACGATTGGTAAAGACTAGAAGATAAACTTAGAAATTTCTTAAGAATATTCTTATAATAATATAGTATAAACAAGGCAGATTTCCGCCTTCATTATTTTCATCTGTATGTAAGGCAAGATTGACGTTGTAAATTGCATCGGACCTTAGACAACTTACTTATGGTAATACCTTGTGCTTAAATTCAAATTGTCATGGATATTAAAAAATATGGCGTTGTTAATCGAAGCCGATGAGAAAAAAAAAAAAAAAAAAATAGAAATCAAAAAGAAACAGTCAAAGAAAAATACGTATCATGAGATTTCAATCGACGTAAAGTAGGTAGTTAAGTTATTATTATTACTTTTACCCAAAATTTAATTAGGGTAGATTTCGATATTTATTTATCATCAGTCTTCGTGTCTTTAGATTTTAATAGACAAGAATAAAATTTGGTCTTTTGATGTTTATCACCAATGTTAAATGATTTGGTGGGATCAGTTCGATATTTTAAATGTTTCAAATTAAATTATAGTCCGATATTTAAACTTATTTGAAATTCTTTCTTAACGTTAATCTTTTAATCTAGAGTTTGATTCATGAGAACGTAAACGCTATTGAGCAAATAGTTCTTTTACGTGTATTATACATATGTATATTATTCATTGCATCGAAATTTGCCACTAAATTAATATTAGATCCAATTTTTAACTACTAAAATAGATAAGGAAATATTTCTAGCTTGAAATATTGAAATAATGATAATTTTTTCATATTTCTAATGCACTAATTTAATTAATTTTAGTTTTATATGTAAAACTGCACAACAGCCCTTGCGTCTTTTTCGAAAAAAAAAAAAAAAAATTCTTTTACCGATGAAATAATAATCGGAGATTTCTTATATCATATTATCAAAAATTCTTACAAAATAATCAAAGATTCAAAATAAGATTCTTTAAAAATTAACGAGACGTCTTTCGTAAAAGATTATTACAAATATTTCAGTCGCAATTCTATTTGATATTTCCACAAAATTGTCTCTTACAATTAAGAAATTCGAGGAATCTAAAAATCGGAAGATCCTTAAGATCAGATCGATTGAAAAAACTTGAAAAAATGTAGCATTTTTTTCAACAAGATACTAAATTGCACTCGAATCACGTATCCAAAGATAAGGATAATCTTTTCACTAAATAAAATTATAGATGACGAATTACGTTTCGCATAACCAATCGCAGGGAAGTTTTGGCATTTTATTTGCAGGCCAAGGTAAATACCCGGCAGTTTTAAATACCCAATAATCGTAAGAAACTTTAGCGATCAAACTAATCAAGAGTATTATTTCCGTGGCGATAATATAGTAAATATAATCCGTCCAATCACCAGGATAAACGCACATCTTTGCAGATTCTAAATCAACAACTTTTTCCTTTACATTTTCGCACAGCACTTCTTCGTAATCAATAATTCTTGTCTGTAGCCAAACCTGGAACAAAAATAATTCAAAATTAGTGTCGATCGAGGAAATTTCTTCACTTTTCCATCCCATTTTTATACCTTAACAGATTTTGCTGTACTACAATCGCAGTGTAGGAAATTTCCTCCTAGTTTAACTTGTCTTTTACCGCTGAAAGATTTGTCCTGACTATAGGGTGCCAGAATGTATCCTGGAAGCTGTGAAAAGTAATTGAAAAGAAATTGTTCGATAAATTGAAAAAGTATCAATTAGAATCATCGATGAACTTACAGATTTGATTTTGTTAAATCTCAAGCTAAGAAGATCGTAATTATCCAAGAATTTAGATCCTTCTAATTTATTAATAGAAGAAATGTTGTTATGATCGGCGTAAAATTCTCTTATTTCTTCGTAAAATGGATTAGATCCTAAATCATCGAGTACGGTAATCTGAAACAGTTGTATGTATATCAGACGATGTACCATCGAAGATTAAAGTAAAAAATCAGTTCCTAAACACCCAGGAAAGAAATAGACTCTTACATTATTATAAGAAACGTTAAGAGATGTTGTATTTCCAGGTAACTGTTCAGGCAATTCGGTAAGTTGTGAATTAGAGCAATCAACAGCGACGGATAACTTCAATGGTTTACCAGCTACGATATCGAGTCTGTGAAAGCTGCATTTACATTGCCAAGTATCTCCTTTGGGGCATTCTTGTTGTAGCTAAAGAAAGAATTGAGATAAAAGAACGTTAGTTAAAACAGACATGTTCTCTTGATTAGAAGGTGAAAAAAAAACTGAGACTAACTTACCAAAGTGAGATAACGAAGTTGATGAAGTGGAAGATATTCTGTGGCGTTGAACCAATGCCAAGTTTTACTCGCTGAACAAACAGTTTCATTTTCTCTATTGAATTTGATCTGTTTTTCGATAGTTCTATTTATATACTCGTATATATTATGGCACCAGAGGGTATTAGTTCCTGAAAATGAATTATGTAAATTAGATTTTGGGATAATTAGGTAATTGCTGAGTAATTGTGTGAAAAGTAACGATGAAACTTATGCTTGCCTGCAATATCGAGCCAGAATACACGATTCCTTACGCTATTTAAATTTGGTAAATCGACCAAATTGTTCTCCGACAAATCCAGAGTGGTAAGACGATCGAGACGATTTAAACTGTTATTAGCTATATCGATGAGAGCGTTATTTGATAAATTTAAACACACCAAAGGTGTCATCATCCTGAATTGTTCTCTAACGTAATTTATCTTGCCGTCTGTAATAGCGAGTGATTTCAACTCCCTCCATCTCTTGTCGTCAGCTGATATCGTGTCGATTGTAGCATTCCTTATGTGAATGTGGGTGATCTTTCTGTGTCTTCCTGATTAAAAATCAACAAAAATGCATAAAACTAATACTTATGATATTCATTCATCCATTTGATCATTAACTTATTTTTCAATTTATTAAAGAAATGCTAACGAGGCAAAAGTTCAATTGAATATCGAATATTACCAGCATGAGAAAGGCCTTCTTCTAAAGTGACGTTGTTAACATTACAGCATAGAACAGCGTTGTGAAAAGGATTGTCGTGAGGATCAGGGGGTATCCATTTACAGGGTTGAATACCAGGACCTGGTTGAGGACAATCTGTCTCCGGTCTGTAGAAGCATTGATCGTAAAAAGCACCCGAAGGTCCTGAGCTGTTTGAAGCCGACGATTGATCCTCTTCGGTACGGGCACTCGCCACACCCCCGTACAGACAAATTGTTACTATCAGCCACTGCATCTGGTTGTTAATTGCAGGAGAGAAAAAATCAAATTTTACAAATTATTTGAATAATTGACTATTTGGAGTGTAAAGAAGCAGCTAAAAAATTCATAGAAAATGAGTGAAGAAATATTGTCGAGTTGTTAATTTTCAATTATATCTTCCGTGTTGCTAATTTACAATTAGGAATTTGAACACCTCATAATATCGTTTTATGAATAGTCTTATTAATTAGATTCTTTCAATTTGAATTCAAATAAACATTCTATTAACACTGACATAAAGAATGAGGGAAAGAAAATACTCGTTATTTTTCCAATTACAATAGAACGTGGGGATTAATCGTCGAGTAAACGTTTGCGCAATGTTTTACAAGTATATAGGAATACCTGTGTACAATAAGTTTGCTCTTTCTCTTTCTTTCTCTCTCTCTCTGTGAGCAAAGAAATTAAGTACAGCAATAACTTATAGAAAAATTAGGGGAGTATTAAGTCCTGTAATAACGCTACTCGTTATCTTAGTAATTTTGCTGCGTGCTCTTTCTATATTTGCTTTTGACTAACTGTTTATCTATGGTTTATGACTCTCCCTATACCAAGTAAGACCTGCGAAAGAATAATCATGTCGGCTTCTTCTTGTCTGGATAAAAAAAATTACAAAGAGGTACCATCTCGACAAGGAAAATTTCTTTACGGTATTAGAAAAAGAATATTTAAGAACGAATGAATGAATGAATGAAAATAACAAACCAATTGATTGTTCAGTCGATCAAGAACAAGATTTCAAAAAGTAGAGAATCATGATTTTCTTTTGAGTGAGAAATAGAAATGAAAATCGATGTGAGTCTGATACATGCGGTAATAATATTCTCTGATAAATAAATCTATATCTATATGTAAGTTGAACAGATGTTCTTTATTCTAGTTCATGCATAGGTATATCTCCTCGACAGACTTATGCAGTGTATTATCGATAAGCTATAACGCATATTGATAAAGAACTAGAATTTATATCGAATAGTAATTAGCAAAGATGGTGTCAAGGTCTAGGGTTTTATAGTATCAGAGTGATGTGATGTAATTAATGAACTCGAGAAGGTCGTAAAGCGTTGAGTAATCGTTATAGGTACTCAAGTTACTCTATAATAATCTAATATACCCTCAATAAATTGCGTAGTTTCATTATCATTATTATTATGATTTTTTTTTTTAACTAAATAAATATTGTTTAGCCAGACACGTCAGTCTTTTATTGTTGCTTATCTTTACATTTCATGTAAATCGATACGTGAAAACTATATCAGTCAAAAAATACTGAAATTACTTTGAACATTCTTAAACACGTGTGAAAAGTTGTTACGTCAAAAAGTAAATCACAACAATTTCAAAGAAAATCGTAAATAGGTAAATTTGTCAAAAAATACACATTTTCACTAAAAATAAATCATAACTTTTTAAATTTTCAATATTTTCAAGTGAAATTTTGACTGGAACACTCGTTAGATTTGGTACTTCTATAGGAAAAAAATAGTGGCATAGTGCAAGTTTGAAAAGAGGTATTTATTTCGACCTGTGAAAACGATAATCGATTTTGGAGTAGAAATGAATGCGGATTTATATTATGGAAGATACGAGTGCGAAAAATCCACCTTTTTGCTAAAAAAAAAAAAATCGTAAGCAATGCATTTGTTGAATATTTTTTACCCAAAGTATAAAGGCCTGGGTAAAATTTATACCCATGGTGGCCACGAAGGGTTGAGTTTCTAATTACGTTCAGGTACTATAGTAAAATTTTCATGAATGAAAGAATTATTATACGAAGAAAAATCAAATCCTACGATTTTCACACAAAGTACATAAATTTTCAGTGAATAATCGGTGACTCTATACCGAACATTTCATCTACGTAAAACTACGTGTATGTAAAAAGTGAGTAGTATATTGAAATGTACACTTTTTGTCAGATATATCAACATTACATACCATACATACATAAATACATATATGTATACACGTAGGTATACGCGATGCAAAAGCAGCTAAATATAGGTGGGGAACTTCAAACACTCGCGCCACACTTGTGATAAGAGCTCCGGATATCTTATTTTCGAGAGCTGGCGGAGTTTAATATTGCTGCTTCCCTGAAACATGTTCGCTTATCGTCGCATATACATATAGCTATATACATTATATACTATTTAGCTACGTATATAGACATATGTATATAAAATATGTATGTTCGAATGTGTGGGATATTTGCGACGTGTCTCTTTTTTCTAATATATTATTATGACTTCTCAACTTTTCAACTCTTCCTCGCTCATTCTATTCTTCGTATATACTTCTCGTATATTTTTCTCATTTTTCTTATTTTCTATTATTATACTCAAGGGTATATATGTATACATGTATGTATGTATGTCAATTGGCTTTGGCACTGAGGAGTGTATAAGCCAGTCTTTCGTTGTGACTACTCGACCAATCGTAACGATAACTATAACTAACTAACTAATTAACTAAAAACCGTGTATATATGATATCTAAGTCGTTGAGTCTAGGATTAAAAATTGTGACTAAAATTACGCGGACTGGATTTGCGGGGTGGGATTGAAATTACGAATTTCAAATGAAAATCTGCGAAAGGTGAAAATTCGGTATTTTCTTACTACCGACTCAGAGTTTTTATAAAGATTATTTCCCCTCAAGTCTATGCGTAGCCAATTTGAAACAATCCGAATGGAA
The DNA here is from genome assembly GCA_963989295.1 of Ametastegia equiseti. Classification (NCBI taxonomy): domain Eukaryota; kingdom Metazoa; phylum Arthropoda; class Insecta; order Hymenoptera; family Tenthredinidae; genus Ametastegia; species Ametastegia equiseti. Next base: position 14,548,783 of record OZ022398.1, read on the forward strand.
ACACACCGAAGGTTCAAAATTCCAAAAGCTAAAAATCCGAAAGGCCAAAACTCCGAATCTTGGAATTCGCAAAATGCAACGTTGTTTATTTCACAGCTTTGTCACGAGCTTCCCGAAAATTTGAGGATTTTTTGGACTTTCTGAGTATTTTGAACGTTCGGATCTTTGAGCCGTCTGTATTTCGACCTCTCGGAATTTCCAACTTCTGAATTTCAACGTTTCTAGAAACTCAGAATCGCGTCTTATTTTTTAATTCCCAATTTCGACCGTTTAGAACTTCAATCCCGTCCCAGATCCTCATTAACTCGATTAATTAGTTCATTTTCGAGGTGACGCAGTTTTGATTCTTCATTATGATGATACATGTACTATAATTTTTTCTCTAAATAGATTCTTCTGTAAAAATCCCTGATATTTGTCTATACAGATAAACAGCGATAACCATATTCATAAAGATGAATTTACTCGTCGCCGCGAGCTAGCTTATGCGGTATCAGATCGATTTCCGGATAACGCATATTATATCAATATATCTGGCGTATAATTCGAGGGCAAAATAACTTCAGATTTGACTGTATCATTATTAAAATTTTTTTAAAAATACAATTCAAATTATTTCACATTAATTTATTTATTTCAACATCATTTTTGTACACACCTCTAATTTCACATACGTTATAGAAGACAAAAAAAGTGTGTGTAAAGTAGAGTATATTTTGATTTCTCAGTTCTTTTTCGTTTTTTTTTTTTCCTCATATCCCCATGCTGTGTATACATTTGTTTGTAGACATCAAACCGCAAAAATTGAACAAAATTTATTTTTCCACGGCGGTTTCGAAATACCTAAAAGCTGTTAAATTCTCAATCTATACACTGCACCTATAGCTAGCTACCTACGCATACACATCAATATTTAGTTTCTTTTTGATGATTTTATCCGATAAATTATTTATGATGCCAAGCGATGTGAAGAATTATAGTTATAATTTCATGTAGAATTAATAATTCTTTCCAGCTTCTGAAATCATTAGTATTATAACGTCATAATCAGCAACTTCACTATTAATTTTCATAATAAGGTAATTTTTATTTCAACTCCGTTTTTCGAACTATAATCCAAAAATGTGCGACTGACGAAGTAAAATACATGATAAAATAATACTCATTCTATTCTAGTTGTTCTTTCATTCTTTGCGTTGTTTTGTTTTCTTCATAAATTCATTCTTTTCTTACTCATATGCGTTTAAACTGCAATTAACATGCATAACGATCGCGTAAACTGTAAGAATAGGTACTACAGGTATATTAGTGATACTGTTATATATACCTAACGCATTTACGAGGCACATACATACATACCTTTAGCCAACAATTGTTTGGAAATTATTTCGAGGACAGGATGTATTATTATACCTGTATATGTATATGTGAAGTTGAGTGTATGTTTATAAATAGCGATATAAATAGGCATCCCATATACTTATGCAGACTCGACGTACTATACGTATGCTCGCGAATTATTTTGATAATTGCACCGAACAAAAAATGATTAATAACACTATATACATGTATAATTTACACAAACTTCATTGACGAGATTCAAAACATCTCAATGTATCGACTGTTTGTATATAGTATTAAAGTTATACGTTGAATAATTTGTGTATTCATACCTAATTACACGTATATACGATTATGAGTATAGGTATATGTGTTTATGTCATATGTACCGATATAAAATATAAATCCTTCAAGATGAAAAATATAATATATTTATTTACTTAGTTATTTATTCATCTATCTATTAATTTATATACTTGTTAGGTATGAATAGATTTTTGGGAGAAAACAAGAAATCATATACTCGCAACATGAAAAACTCTCCGTTCTCTTGATACGTATGTATAATGTACATACATATACGTATAAACACATATACACATTATATATATGCATATATATTATACGCAGGCATACATACATAGAATCTATTAATAAAACTCGTTTCAAGATACATTAACTTGCCGGGAGACATTCCTGATCTGCGGAATGTTGTTTTTAATTCCCCTGTATGTACTACATGCATATATGTGTGTATGTACATACAGTGCTACAGTGCTTCTAATACGTTATTATTACATCACGTATGTAATGGCAAAAAAATTCGACCAATTCTATTCTTCTAAAAATAGTTCAATTAATTCATATATATACATATACGTAAGTATAACAAAAATGGCGAGTTTCATTCGATTGATTCAATTCAGTCATTTTCTCTTCTGGTATATATACTTTTCGTATACATATATGTATGTTACATTATGGGTTATAATAAACTCTTGATGAAATATATAACAATATATACGCGAATCAAGGGATGATAATTAAACAATTCTATGTATATCTACGTATAGTATCGCAAATACATATAAACGCTATATATCCAACGATAATATTAGATGAACTCTACCTCGCAAGTTACTCTATATAGCAACAGGTAGCCTAGATATACCTGCGTATATAAATTAGAGCCGATAAAAAAGTATTAGGAAATTTTTGCACGCATGTATCTATTATACATGTATATGATATGTGTATCATCTATGTATAATGGATATACAGATATATATACTTATATTGCAGCCACGCTAATCAGCAAATCAGTTCATTACAGGTATAATAGGTACACACCTCGTAAATTTTTATTCTTCTTTTTCGTCTTTTTTCTTCTATTCTTTTTTTCTTTATTTCTCAATTTTCAATTGCGTTCATATTATACAGATAACGGCGTGCTATTATGTATATACCTATATAGGTATCTATACATAGATATATAGGTATGTATATGTAGAACATATTGTTGCGTTGATATTATTCTTATTATTCGGAGTATTATTAATATTATGAGTAAATAATATAGATAGGTATATAGGTGCAGTATGTAATAATAAGTGCGATTCTATTATATGTATGTGTTTGGAATTCGATAATCGAATGAAATATGGAATGAATAAGATAATGTATTGAAAATATATACATACATATACATAGATATATGTGTAAATCGTCATTTTATATTGTATGTTACATACCTTATTATGTATTTGATCAATCGCTGATCCTCTACGTCTGCTTCGTCTTTTCGTCTCATACGAATTCCCGATTCTCGTCATTCATTCCAGTTTGCCTTTATTATTGCATATCCCACTGTACATGTACATATACCACATACATACACATAATATTATATTTATATTATATTTCAAATTATTCGCGATGGTATATGATCATCATTATTTGATAGTAATTAATTTACTTATTTCGTTTTATTGTCACTGCGGTAGTATTGTCATATATTATGTATGTATATTTCAATCGGTTATATATAATACATGATACAATATCGATTAATACGCACAACTCGTTATCTTCGATTCCACATTTGAATATTATTATGTTTCTTATTCATTGTTCATATAATGATTCGCGGCCTAGAAATTTTCACCAAATTTATGTATTATTATTACATGTTATTATGTAGTAAACGGTAATTATATCAACAAAAAAAAAAAAAAAAAAAAAAAAAACAGACAAAAAAATCACAGAAATATATAATTAGTAATAAGAATTAGAAAAAGTGCAACGGAGGATGAATTGAAGTGTAAATTGAAACAAACAACGCACCGCGCTCGCGGACACTCGATTTAATAAATTAATGAATTAATTCGTTTGACCAAAGCTGACAGCAAGGTTTCCCGGGGTTGCCCTCGACTAATCAACTCAAATTGACTTCGCGGCTATACATATTATTCCCCTCCATCTCTTATATTCTCTCTTTCTCGCTAACAGTTTCATATACGAATACATTATACATATACGTATACAGATAGATAGATAGATAGATAGATAGATATAAATATAAATATAAAAGCGGTATTCAGTTCGTCGTATACAATAGATACTTGCCGCAACCTCCCCCCACAGTCTCATATCGTATCTGTGTATCTGTATACATATATATGTATGAACAACTTGTTGCTTTTGGACGTGTATCATATGCATGTATACATAATGTATATGTCTATATAAAGTTAAGCTGAGCGTTTCAAACCCCCGCGCCGGTTTCTTCCTATACATTTACAATATACGCGCGTACAAATGCATGTAGTATATGTATAAATACATCATACTACGTATGTAAGTGCATCATAAATCAGCGCAATTCGAGTACGTTATCGCTTATACGTATACATAAACCGATGATGTGTAATTATATATTATGATTGTCTTTTGCTGTTTCTGTATAATATCTACTATATACATATATGTATATATACATATGTATATGTATGTAAATACGCGTATGTACAATTAAGCAAGCGCGCAAGCAAAGATCAAGTGATTATGTATATATATATATGTATAAGCAATGTGATTAATATAATTAATCGAGCGATTAGCGATGATATTATTATAATGTTTACCCGACGCGGCGTCGCGGCCAACTGCGTGCACCGTGGCGGGACTTGGACTATAGCAGCGTGGCATTTAATTAAAGAAAGTATACACATGTATGTATGCATGTATGTATGTAGGTGTACGTGGGTATACCTTGTATAGAATAATATGCGTGAACGCGCGAGAAGTACATAAGCGGAATGCGGACGTGCAACATGCGCGCGCTACGCCGCCAATACACGGACTTACAAATATACAAGTATAGAGGTATACTTCGCGATCTTCACAATGCCCATGAATACAATCCGAAGAGGATGTTAGGGGGTCGAGTAAGTATTTATAGGTATGTACCTACTGGCTATACTACTCTGGCTTATACTACTCCACGAGAGTCGTAGCCCAGACTGAAGTCTGAAACTCTGAAACTCTGAACTGAACTCAAAGCGCGCGGCGAGATCGTAGGAGGATGAAACTTGCGCTCTACAGTCTACTTGGCGATTATAGACGCGAGGCGAGACGAGAAGAGAAGCCGTAGCGTACTCTGTACCTCTTTCGACTCCAGCCTCGCGCGAGTCCCGCACTTTACTATGAACTATAGCGTTTTACGTTGGGTAGCCACTAGCCAGTCAGCCAACAGTCAGTCAGTCGCGCCGCGCGCGACTCTTTGACAATGCGTCGAACGTTATACTATTGTCTCTTTCTTTCTCTCTCTCTCTCTCTCTCTCTGCCTCTATCTCCGATTGTCGCTTCTAAGTTCTACTTCCGATTTGAATCGAGTCAATCGACCGTATACGTGTGTATACATATAGCTATGATCGTATCCGATCGTTCGATTCCATTTATAATACAGGGTATAATAGTCACGATCTACATACCAATGTATATAATACATGACGTTATATTCCATCACATGTATGCGTATAGATCAGTTAATTAATAATTATAGGCATTTTATTTAATTTTTAATACTACAGACTCTTTTTTTCTTCTTTTCCTTGATTAGACATATGACTTTTCATTGAAAGACTATAAATAGAAATGTATTATTCAAATTACTGACCTTCGATTTATGATAGGTCACTATCCATTGAATATTGAATTCGATTTAATTCAAAATCGCGTATATATATAATACGTGTTTATATATTCGAAGTTTTCGAAATTAATTAATAGTTTTCTTTCAACGAGAATAAAACGATATCGTATTTATTGATCATTCTACGCGAATTGCTCCCAAATTTTTCTTCAATTATATTTACTAAAAAGTACTAACAATAAACTGCGAGCTATATACGTATATTATAATTTTACTAATTTTTCATCGACAACTTACCTTTAGCCCTAATTCGTAACTGAGGCAATAAATATTCCGCTAAAGAAACAAAAAACAAAAAATTGTTCAAATAACAAAAGTCGCTCTTCGTACTAAACCAATACTTTTCTTATATCACCAAACGTGATGAAAAGTAAAAAAATAATCCTTCGTGGCCACCATGGGTATAAATTTTACCCAGGCCTCATTTTGGGTAAACAATATTCAGCAAATGTATTAGTTACGATTTTTTTCTAGCAGAAATTTGAATTTTTCAAGTTATTCTACAAAAGTGTGGCCACAAAGGGTAAAAAAAAAACAAAGAAAGAAAATATAAAATTACACATGATGCATTTCATTCTAAATTTTGAATGATATACAGAAATTTATTGCAATAATCATACCTAAGCATATACCTATAGTTAAAATAACGAAAGAGAGAGAGAGAAAAGAAAAGATTAGTTTCATTATAACGTCCAATAAAACGTTTCGTGTTGCGTTATTTACATACACACACACTGCAAATTACTATTTTACATTATTATTGTATAATAATTATATATACGTATTTACACGAATGTAATTATTGCAGCCTAAATTATATCATTATTATTCGTTATTATTTATTTAAAACTATAAATAGGTATGTAGTGTATATATAGGTATACATATTACGATAAAACATATAATTATACAATTATATTATTTAATAACGATAATATCACCCCTATACAATATATTATACATTAGCTGTATATTAATATATATATATATCTAGATGTATTCATTCAGCTGCATTCATCTTTACTAAATACATATTTACCTACCTATAGTATATGGCTACATTATTATGTATACAATTCATAATAAGCAAATATTCATAAATTTATTTATATTATTAAACGACTTTTCTGATTCTTTCATAACAACTGATACATGAGCAAAGTATACATATACATATATATATATTTTTATATACATATACATATATTTATGTAGGGTATCAAAATTATAAATATTACACTTACACGTATGTATATATATATGTACCTAATATTTATTGTATTTTATGCATGTGCCACAATGAAGAGACTTTTATACAAACGTACAACATACGTTCGTTTATTATTTACTAAAAATTTTATATATTAATTGTTCAACGAAGAAATGAATAGATCATTCTACCCGAAGAATTTACGCAGTACAGATATCTGATATATAATTAAACTCGTATGCGCTGCAGTGACTCGATTACACTTCGTACATTACACAGTTTTTGCCAATTACAACAAAAAAAAAAAAAGAAATAACGCCTTTGTATAGATTATCGCCCATCTAAATTGCCTCGCTGAAACTTTTCCTATAGTATAAACACACAACATAATCTCAAAGAATCTTTCTAAATTCAGTTTTTCCAAACCCGTCGATGGACAATATAAACACAACAAAATTACCACGAGCTTTGATACTCTTATCCATCATAATATAGTCTCAATTATTCCTACACAGCGTAGAATACGATGTGTAGATTATAACATCAGTTATAAATAATTGAAAGAAACGAAATAGCTGCATTAATCACAGACACACAGAAACAGATATAGAATAGTATAAAGATTTGAGTTATTATTATTCACATATCTACTCACTGCAGTATATTGTAATAATAGCATAGTTTTATTTCAGTATCTGTATTTTTCGGTAATTACCTACCATGCGATAAAAAGCTATATTTCTTTACAACCCAAACCAGCTGACCAATTACAAATACCACCGACAGGATCGTAGGAAAGTTTTTTAGGACATGTGTATTCTGTACCGACAATTTGCCCATCGACCATCCTAGCGCAAGTAATAAATTTCTTGCAAGAAGTTGGATGAGGAAAGTTGCCTTGATCCAAACATCGGAATGAACCATTGGCGGTGAATGAAAGTTTTCCAGACAGTCTGGATCTTCCTACGATACTTTCTTCTTCATCCCCGTAATAATCGTAGTCAATTATAGCCGGATGACGAGGTCTGGTTGGCTGATTTTCTTGTATTTTATCAAACGGATTTGGTCTCTGTCTTTGTCTCACAATCGTTTGATGTCTTGGTGTTGTTGTGGATACTGTTGTTAGCTGAGGTGCTTCGGTTGTTATTATCCTACGCCTTATAGAAGTTCTGAACGATGGCCGACCTGGTTACGCAACCAATTATGCTTTAAGTTATTTATTATTTATCTCAAATAAACTTTCGGAATTTTTCATTCTACCAAATTGAATTTGAGTTAATGTGAGATTATGAGTTCTTTGGCAGATTGTTAAGTGAATGGTCTAAATAACTCTGAAGCATTTATCATTCTTATCGAGTTAATTATAAACACGTAATTCCTCCTCCGTATTATAAGCTTGCGGTGATTTAGAAGAATTCTTATGAGATTTAGTAACTGAGAGTATAGTATAGATAGAATTAGTCGAGTTAGCTTATGTGCAGATATTGTGATAAGTTAATAAATTAACATAGGTAAAAGACATAAGTACATACATACGAACGCAGAAAGATATGAGATAGAAGTTGAGCGATGTATGTAGTAATGTAGAGTGAAAGTAGTTGTTGGCAAAAATAAAGAGTGTTTCGAGGATATTATACACACGCAGATAGTATATGGAATCGTTGATCGATAGACGTTGAATAGCCAGAGACCCCCCACAGGCCACAGTAGTTGGAAGAAGACAGAAAAACATAGACACATGATAACACAGATAACATAGACGTATATGAAAATCGTCAATAAATTAGTCGATAAATGATAACCAGGCAAATTCTTGTTATGCTTATTGTCAGACAATATAAGTATTGTTTGTTCATAAGGACAATTGTTTAGAATTAATTAACAAATAGAGACGCCAAAGCAAGTCGGTATCGAGATTCTGTCGTTTCCGCACCTTTCGATACCCCTGGTACTTGTGTCGTTGGATTTTGAACTGCTACCGTCACTTCAGACTCTTGAGCATGACCAATCTGATCCAAATTCTCAGAATCAGCATCGTTTGTTTCTGATTTTACAGTTTCACGGTCTTCTTGCGGTGCCTGATTCTGCGCTACAGCTGCAAATCATTTATAACACGGCTACTTAATTATTTCATGTAACGTGTGCCGTTCCTTATCGTAATTTGTAGCAATCGATAATAAATATAACAATAAATTGATTTTAGAGGATGAAAAGCAGGATAAAAAGATTACCGTTGGTAGATGTAGTTGCTTGTCTCTGACCTAGACGGAATCTCCGACGTATTGGAACTCGACTAGGAGCTTTTGTCGAGGGTGAAGTTGTTGGGACTATTTCGTCATCAGGAACAGATGTAGTAGTGCTTGGTCTAGACTGTCGAACAAGAGTACCTGGCCTTCTCTGATTATTCACACGAGTTTTGAAGAGATTAATCTGTAGAATAGAAAACTAATATTAGAAATAAATCTCGACGATTAAAAATTAGTAAATTTTATTATTCACACGATGTATTAATAATTTTGATAAAATTTAGAACACATAAAGCAATTGATTATACATAGAATATGAATTTGTAATAGTTTTTTTAATCAAACACACAGAATTGATGAAATATGAAGAAAAAAATCGTGAAATCTTTCTTGCCAATCTGTTGATAAACGAATTTGCGACTTATGATATGCGATGCGTGTGATTCAATCAGTTTACGATCGATGTTTGACATAGTAAAAAGCTTTTTTGATCTGACATTGAGTATATAAATTAAATATTTATTTTTTGGAATTTGATTCAGAAGTAAATTTAGAATATTTTAAATAAACGAAGAAAGTCTTCCCAATACCAAGACCGAAACCAAAAAATTGAGCATCCGAGTGCCAATGTATGTATGTGCGTTGATTAAAAGATATAGAAAAATTTAAAACCACAAAAGCATTAAAATATTTGATAACAAGAAAACATATACTAGAAATAGAAAAAGATATAAAATATATGAATGTGATAATAAGACCAGAGAATAGCAAAGCACGACAGAGTATACAAATACTATATCCAAAATAGTTGTTGATGTTAATATAAAAAATGTTTGTATATGTAAGGTGTATGTGTATTATATGTAAAAGTATAATATAATGTAGATTGATAGTATATATTATATATCTCCATTAGTGAGTTACAGAAATTTTAGTCTTTCTTTGTTACGTGTAAATTTTGATTGATTTTGTGTATATGTTGGCGTGTGTGTATATAAGTGACTTATCCATGAAGCGTTTCGAGCGAGGATACATTCATCTGATGTTTCAGAGTGTGCATAGCCGTTTCCAAAATCCAGTAGTATGTAATATATTAGTCAAAAGTCAGTGCTGCGCAGTTGAGTATAGGCGAGGGTTTTTTTTTTTTTTTTTTGGTATTTTGTTTGTTTGTTTGTTTGTTTTTTTTTTTTTAAAGGAAAAGATACAGTTTTATAGCTGCATAGCATTATTAGCTGCAGAAAATAGAAACAGCTCTCAGCCCAGGCAAGCGTTTCCAATTTAATTTTTCACCCGGCACTGACCTCGCCTTCGTTAGCTTGCTCGTCTTCTGTACCAAGTGCTTCAGAAATGCTCTCGGTTCGAGGAATTTCTTCTCTTCCATAGACAGAAACTCTGCCATAGCTTTCAGAACCACTGCTTAAATTATCAATCGTAACGTCAGTGTTATCTTGTCCATTAGTCTTGTTTTTGTCCTCTTTTAATAAATCGTCATCTACTTTAATACTTATAATTTTGGTAGAATTCAATTGACCTAATACGTCTTCGACTAAGGGACTTTTGGAACTTGGGCTTGGGCTTGGACTTGTTGTAGATGATCTATACCTAAATCTTTGTACAATTATTCTTCTTCGTTGATTTGAAATAGTGCTCGAGACACTAGTACTTTGCACATCATTACTGGCACTGTTATTTTGACTAGATATATTGGCATTTATGGAACTGTTTGTTTGATTTTTTTTTAACGGTTGACGTCTGTACGTCGTACGATGTCTAAGTAATTTCTTAACCAGAGTATTTTTAGACTCTAGCGACGGTTCGTCTACCTTTTTAACAATTTCAGGGTTTGTATCAATTATCGCTATAGTTTGATTTCCCGATACTGCCGTCGAACTTCTTTTTATTATTTCATCCAGTACTACTTTTCCCGTCGAATGGTTTATGATACGTCTACGGATATACCTTCGTCTACCATTTTTCATTCTATTCAATTTTTCAATTAAATTCAACGCCGCAAAATCACCAGCTGTTTCATTCTCGCCAATCGCTTCAACGTGAGGCCTACGAACTCCGTAAATTCGTTTTTTAATTATACGTCTGCGCACGGTTTTCTTTCCAGGAATAGCTGTAGGCGATCGGTAAAAACCTCTGCTAGAAAATTCCGAATCATTCGAATGTATCGGTACAAAAAGTCTAGGTGCTTGTGCCGGAACTTCTTGAGTCTCATTCATTGGTTCTTCTTTCTTCTCAGGAGATGTTGATTCTGATTCAGAAGTAATCAGACTACTAACTGTTGTAGCATCAAACTGCTGAACAACTTGGCTCGCTGACTCAACATCGGCGTAAGTTGTAATTGGCAAAATTGTACTGGTAGTTGACTCGCCGTCGTTTACTGTCGTAGTTTCAACTTCTGATTCAGTAGCCACTGATTGGCTTGTAGTGAAAGAATCTGTCGTTGTTTCATCTGGAGTTGTAGTGAAAAGACCATGAGTCGTAATTGAATCAGATAGTATTGAGTCTGTTGAAATGCTACTAGCTGTTGTAAAATCAGCTGCTGTGGTAGTTTCGGGATCGATACTTGAAATCGGAGTGGTTTGAACATCAAAATCAGAATTAGAGGTAACTGTTCCTGCAAAGTCTGTGGTCATAGTTTGCGAAGCAGAATAATCATCAATTGGATTATCAGTGACGAATGTCGTCGTTGACGTATAGTCAGATTCTGATTCAGTAGTGAATTCGTTTGGTGTGTTCAAATCACTAGTTGATTCTGTAGTGTTTGATTCTGAATATGGATTAACTTCGGTATTAAATCCTGTGCTTTCGGTAGAAGTGATTACTGTAGTTTCATGATCAGATGTGCTTGTAATTCCATCAAAGTCTGAAACAGTTGTTGTTTCTATATCAGGCTCAGTGCTAGTTTCGATATTAGAATTTGATTCTTCGCCTAACGCCGATCTTGCTTCAAAACCAAATACGCTACTTTCTGTAGTAGAATATTCATTCTGATTAATCGTAGTTTGACGAATATCAGGTGTCGATGTATAATACTCAGGATTATCAGTAATCGTGTTGATTATAGTTCCAGAAGTAGTTTTACTCTCTCTTTGATCAGAGCTTGAAGTACTACTTTCAGTACTAGATTCAGATTCCTTAGTAAAATAGGATTCAAGAGTCTCTCCAGAGTCTGTGAGATACAAATTTTCGTTGGATTCTGTAGTTCTGACGTTACTCGACTCTTCAGTAGTCGACAATGAGTATTCCGTAGAAGTATCATCGACCCTAACAGTCGTTATTTCTCTCGGCATTTCCGCTCTATCCACATCATCGTTATTGGCTAAAATATTATTGAAATTTTCTAGACTGGTGCTTATTATCGAAGGCCAACTTTTTTCAGCACCAAATGCTTCCTGCATGATATTTTGATAGTCGCTTACAGTCGTAGAGACGTTATCATCTGTTATCGTTGACAGATTTTCATCCGAAACTGTGGACAGTCGCTCAGTTGTTGTGCTGAATTCTTCCTGTGTAGTATAATAGCTTTCGGTTGTAGTAACTCCGCCCACTAATGGTTCATTGTTAGAGGTAGATAGCTGATCGGTTGTTGTGCTTAATTGTTGGGTAATTTCATTATCCAGTTCAGTAGTCTGGACGGTAATTGGCAGAGTAACATCCTCGGAAGTTAAAGTACTGCTTTCGATGTTTTTTGTAACGTAAAATCCTCGATTGCGTGATTGTCTGGGTATTACTAATGTACTACCACGTAATGTGCTGATAATTGGTGTAGTTGATGTGAATTGATTATCAGATAAGATGGGGTTTGTGTTTGCGTCTTTGTTCAGTAGCTCGTTAAATTCGTTTTCTGTTTTGATATCGTTGTCTTTGCCGTAATTTTGATGTTCAACATTGTACGTAGTTCTTTGGCTATGAATATTTACATTTTTTGATTCGTTGCTGCTTTCAGTTGTATTGTTTTCGTTATTTATTATTTCCACTCTTAGCAAGGACCTCAATACACTGTTTAACTTGTATTCCGGTACTTGGAGTATCACGTCGGTTACAGGTCTGTCGGATTCTAATATGCGAACGGGAATATTGACTAATTTAACTCTCCGTCGTCTGGACTCGATTTTATCTTGCTTTAAAATTCTTATCGGAAGAGTGGATGGCGGAGAGGATTCTGTCGAAGATTCAACAAGATGTAAGACGCTATTTTCGTCAACGTCATTTGTGTGTTTGTTATTCCTAGCTGTTTCCGATGTTGTATATTTGTTCAATGGATATTCCTCTCCGACACTGATGTCTTCGTTCTTTATTCCCATATCTTTGGTTCTTTCCACTTTTTCTCTCTCAAAAATTGGAGTTACCGTTTTGCTGTTGTATTTATTATGCTCACTGGGATTAACAGCTTTCTCATCGAGTAAGATTTTGATTGATAGTGTTATTGGTGTTGTGGATGTGTGATCGTGTGCAACAATGGTATTGTGACCAATGAGCTCCTTGAGGGTAGGTAATCTGACTGTTTCCGGTCGCAGTACCTGAAAATCAGAATGATTTCACTTTAATTTGGGTATTTTTCTTGCGGTAATCCCACAGCTGTGATATTATTACTTTTTGTTGTCATTCGTACTATATTTTAGTTATTTCCAATTTATAGTACGGTGGATGCATAGTTTATGTTGTTAATTTTACAGAAAAATCTTTCCATGACATGATGACGAAGAAGAAGAAGAAGAAGAAGAAGAAGAGGAAGAAGAAGAAGAAATTTATTTTCGAGTTTGTGAATTATCGTTTTCAGAACCAGTGTTATCTTTATCAACGACTAGATTATTGAACACCGATTCTATCCCTATAGTCGATGATTCTCCACTGTATCCAGGAGTCACTGAGTCATCAAGCCTTTGATATCTGGCAGATCGTGATATTGAATTAGCCGAATCATCACTTCCGTGATATGCAAATTCGCTTTCGATTGGTAGAGTAGAATGTTCGATTCGCCGATCTGACAAACCATCTATGATTTTGTTTCGAGCAGACCTGTAAGATGGAACATGTGATATGTAAGAAGTCTGTATTCTCTTCCCCAGATTTTTGCCATTTCTATTAGCCAAAATGTTGTTTAAATGTCCTTCGCTTCCTGATTTATCGACGCTATACGGAGTGGTGGAAAAACCGTACTGCAAATGCTGTGGATTCTGAAGTGTAAACTTAGTCGTTGCAGTTTGCGACGAATACTTTGTTCTTATCAATATTCTCTGACGTTCCGTTGTCTCTGATTCAACAATGGATGTGATAAGTCGTGTAACGGTTGGCTTTGGTGACGTTGACCAATGGTCAATCTTTGCTGGCGAAGTACCTTCCGTCTCTGTACTCTTAACTGTCGATGTACGATAACTGAATTTTCTATGATTAGCATCCGCAGTGTAGTTAAATCTCTTTGCAGGGATTAAAGTTTCAGTTACTGTATTTTCCGTTGATGTATCTACACGTTTAGGATAAGAACGTCCTTTATCAGCATTAGCATTTGGCAATGGATAAATTGGTTTATTCTGTTTTCTGCTATGCCTTGTTCCAGCTACAGGTATATTAAATTTAGGACGTTTGGTAGTGGTTTGATATTGTTCTGTCTCATCTTGATCCGTAGATTCTTGATTTGTAGTAACACTGGCTATCGTTGTATCTTCGTTATCATATTGAATTTGATTTGTCGATAGTGTGGATGTCGCTAAGTCTTCGAAGGTTGTTTTAGTTTCTTCTTCTTCTTCTTTTTCTGTTGTTGAATTATTACTTTCTGTTTCTGTCTCTGGTTCCTGTTCTTCTGATGGTTTTGGTGTAGACGCTGGTTTTGGTAGTTTAGAGAATCTGGGTCTACCGTTAATTTCGGATTCTGTGTTGTTACCCTTTCCTTCAGTCTCTTGTTGAGACAGAAACTGATCCCTGAGTGAAGTTGGCACTTGGAAGTTAGGCCTTCGACCAGATGAAGCAAAAATGCTTTTCGTCGAAGGAGTGCTTTGAGTGAAAATTACAGTGGATGGTGTAGTTGCTTCAGATGTGGAAGAGGACCCTGAAGTATAATGTTTCCAGAATTCGTCATCCTCGTTTATCACTGGAGTATCATCCTCAGCTGGTTCCAGAGAAGAAGAATCAGTGATAGCTTCCTCTTCCGAATTTTCAACCGAATATTCCCCATATTCGTCATAATTCTCATTATAATCATCGATTGTATCCTCAATTGTTGCTTCTGTAGTCGTTGAGCTAGGACGTCTTTGAGTGAACAAATTCTTCCTCCGTGTCAGGACGGAATCATCTACAGAAGCATCATTTACACTAGGAACAATTGGTCTTCTGACTCTGAATGCAGGCCGACGTGATGTGTCTGGTTTAAATCTATCTGAATTTCCTACACCTGAACTTGTTATATTTCTACGCCTAAATATCCCAGTTCTTAGAATTGGTTTCTCGATTGATATCGGACTAGATGTTTCTGGATCTGAATCATTTTTAGCAGAAACTTGTACGTCTGATTCATTATGAACAGAAAAAATAGTTGTTTCCGAAGGTATCACCGGTGTACTAGTCTCTAACATTGTAGTAGACTCCGAGGTTGTAATTTCATCGGTATTTATCAATGCAGTAAATTCTGTCTCACTTTCAGAAAATTCCGTAGTAGTTTCTGTCAACTGTAAAGTAGTCTGTGGGGAATTAGATGTCATTTCGGTTGACAGCGTGCCGCCTGTTTCTGTAAGCGATATTGTTGTCTCCCTATCTTCTGTGTTAGTAAAGAATTCTCCGTTAGTAGAACTCCCTACATCATCGTCAAAAATTGTAGAAGCAAGCGTAGAGGTTGGATAATTTTCTGAGAGAATATCGCTAATCTCAGTGACGAGGTCTGTATTAATTGTAGGTAAAATTTCGGTACCCAAATTCTCTCCGGCGAGAGTTGAGATCAATAAATTTGGGTCTGTTACTGACTCTGTAACAGTAAGATCCTTGGTTTCCTCTGTAATTGCTTCATCGATTGTGTTATTTGAGAAGTCATTGTTATTGGACAAAGGTGTAGTGGTTTCGATACCGAATCCTTGACGATTACCAATCAATACAGTAGCCTCATTGTCTTCTACTTTGTCTGGACTAATATCCTCGGGAATGATGCTCGACGGCGAAGTTGCTCTGGTGAATACTTTCAAACCGTTTCTATTTCCTCTTCTTGCGAATAAACTAGTTAAATTTTGTCTAGCTACTGGTGCCTGTGTATTCACGATGTTAATTTGATGCCTTTGAATCTTGTTAGGATCTTCAGGCCTGTGACGAAGACGATCGATAACTTTTCTTCTCCTGAAATCTCTCTGACCTTCTCTTTCTGTCTCGGAATACACGGAACTATTATTCGTTCTGAATCTTCCCTCCGAGGTATTCACTGAGTTTGCTGCAACGGGTCGCCTACCACGCAAAACCTTTCTCCTTCTAAACGAGGGCCTTCTCGATACAGTTTCTGTGGTTGTCTTTGCTTTCTCAGTGGTAAAACCTTGGGTTACAGTAGTTTCGCTAATGGTTTCAGTGCTGGTGATATTATCTTGCAAAATATTAAGATCAACTCGAAATCGTGTGGTAACATCCTCTACGTTTGTTGTAGAAGTATAAACTTCAGGATCAGAAGTATCTCCGTAGATTACAGTGTTTGTAATTTCTGGTACAGATGTTGTGACGCTATCTAATAAATGTGGTTTATATGTACTGGGAGAATCTGTCGCTTCTGAATCATCAAGTTCTGTGCTATCTGTGGATTGAATAGAATTCAAATCCGCAGTTGTAGCTTCAGTTTGCTCTATGAATGGACTAGAATCAACGATACTACTGAATGAACTTTCTGTACTGCTCTTTCTCGCGTAAATATTCAAAGAATCAGTTTCGCTATCGTTGCTAGCGCCAATAGCGACTGGAGTAGTTGTTTCCAAAGCACGATTAGTGGTAGAACGTTGTCGCCCAAAAGCAGGGCGTCTATTTTCATCGAGAATACGAACCTTTGTGATATGAACATTTTGTTCTGGATTATTGTCGAAAGAATTTGTTTGAAATCTGGGTCCTTTTTGAGTTCTAGCAATGGAGTTTTGGCCAAAAATACGGAATATTCTACTGTCCCTTAATTTTTGATCATCTGAATTTTTTCCCGCTAATTTATCAACGGGATTAACTGTTGTCGATGATCTGAGAATTAGAGGCGAACGAGTTCGTGCAGCTTCTACTTTGATTATTTCAGGAACAGTAATAATGAATTCCCCTGAATCGCCAAAACCAGCTTCAGTTGTAGACCTGTGACTTGGTGAACGGTCTCTTGGCACATTATCGTTATCATTATCATCCTGAACTAAAGGTGTAAAAGCGGGCGGTGTATATCTGCTAAATCCTCTATTAACAACGCGCCTTCTATTTGTATAATCAGGGTGATTTGATGTGGTATCAGAATCTGATGTTGTTTTTGATGTGTAATCAGTATAATTGATATTACTGGGATAATAGCTACCCTGTCGTTGTTCGTTATTATAGTCAAAATAAACAGTTTTATCGGCATAAACCTCTCGGTTATCAATGCCTGTTGCCGATACCGGCCTTAGACTTAATCTATTACGGCCTTGATAGACTTTTGATGATTGTGCAAAGTTTCGTGTCTGAGTACTCACCTTAACTCTTCCCGTATCAGAACTAACAGAGGACGTAGTTTCTGGTATTTCTGTTGTCGCAGTAGTCGTAGGCCTAGTCCTTCTTTGGAATCCAAACGGTCTTTGCTGAGGACCAGTTGTTGAACCTCTAGTGATCGTTTCAGGGGAACTAGAAGCTACAGTGGTTGGTTCTTCAACCGTCTTCGCTGTAACGGATGGTAATAAAGTAGTTGAAGGGTCAGAAATCTGCACGGGCAGATCTGTGGGAACTAAATTCTGAGTTTCGGTTGTCAATGGGGATTCAGGGACTGGCGTAGTGGTTTGAAGAACGGATTGTTCTATCGCCGATGTTGTTTCTGAAGTTGATAACTTATCGTCTATTCTTTCGACTGGAGATTCAGTCGTGATCACATCTGCAGGTAAAGAATTACTCGACTTTACAGTAGTAGTTTCAATAACTTTCGCATCCTCTTCTGACGATGTTTCTTCCGCAGCTTGAGTAGTGCTCCTCACACGATGAATAGTTTGGTATCTGGAAATTGATTATTTGATACACGTCATGTTTCTTTTTAATATCAGGTCTGAGATTATGTAAAAATTTGACAATTACCTAGAAGTTGTACCAGATGCCTCTTCTTGAACAGCAAATTGGTTTCGTCTCCGAGCCACAATTGCTTCGGTACTCGATGGGGCATCGTTTGATACATCTTCATCCTTATCCTCATCTTCAGTCTCGGTTCTAAAACGGATTCGGTATCTTTTTAGATACATAGTCCCGATAAATATGATCATAAATACTAGAAATGATGAATTTAATCAGAGTTTGACATACTCAGATGTTGTGGGACGACGGCGTTGCTGACGCACATTGCTTTCATCCTCATCTTCGAGCTGGTTCGACCTAGTGAACAATCGAGTAGAATAATAAATTCTGTACAGTTTTAGGTATGTACGTGTATTGGAGATTCAATTACATCTACTACCGCAAGAAAAATATAGAAATAGGAAAGTTTTACAGACCTAGCTGTGGAAGTTCTACTGCGTCTAATATCAACGTAGCCATGAGATTCTCTTTGAGTACTTGGTCTTTCTTCTGGTGGATCAGTCAATGACGTCTGGTCAGAAGAAGCTACATCTGAATTGTCTTCGGCAACCTCCTCGCTAGTTTCATTTGGTGCTTCGGTGGAAGGCCTAGTGGGTCATAAATTGAATTCCATTGTGAAGTGTTAAAAAACCCATAGATTTTCAATTACCAAGAACTGTTTTTCATCACAACAAAAACCAAATGACTCACCGTTGTCGATTGATTGTAACATACTGAGGTCTTTCTCTCCTGAGAGATTTCACCTCAGGAATATCGTCTAGCCCTTCGAATTGAGCTTGTCCAGGTCCGTTTCTAAAGCTGGGTTTTGATCTCTGAGGTACAGACTCTTGAGGGTCTAATTTCTCGGGTATTTCCGTAGTCACAGTAGTAGGTGGTGTCGTAGTTCGTCTGAAAAGTGTAGTTCCACCATTGGCTGCTTGCCGGTTTAAAACTCGTTCGTATAAACTTCGGCTTATAGTAGCTGGAGTTACATCAGCTTTGTTGGTCGCAGAACTAGATTGTCCGCTGCTCTCGCTGCTCTTGCCTTGGAGATGAAGCTGCTTTTCCAGTTCTTCGATTCCACCTTTTACATAATCACACAATATTAAATACCTCGAATATCACTTCTTACAATTATCAATCCTAAAAACAGATTAAAACCTCACCTGCTTTTTTGATGAGCTCAATCAATTCCTGAATCACTTTAGGGTCTTCTTCAGACTCTTCAATCGATGCCAAAGCAGCGATGCTGCTACTTCTCGAAGGTATCGTTTGATACGAACGTGAAGTCGCTGTTTTAGGGATTTCAGTAGAAGTTGAGGGTGCGGCAGTACTCGTGGTAGTAGTCGGTCTGTTTCTGCTTATAGTTTTGTACTGCAGAGTCCTGGCAGTGGTAGTAGTAGTCGGAACTACCTCCTCCTCCTCATCTTCGTCATCGTAGTATTCATACTCTTCGCTAATATCGCTAGGTTCTGTAGTTGTACTAGTTGAAGAGCGACGAGTAGTGCTGTGGATTCTGGTAGTGCGACTTGTGGCGGCAATTATAGGAGCTCGAGTTGTTGGGCCTTCGTCAGGTTTTGTCTTCGGACACACAACGTTACGAGGATAATCGCAGGAGTCAGCTGCCTTGTTGAACACAAGACCTGTATCGCAGAAAGAAAAGAGAATATTGATTAGAATCGATCGATTTGCTTCTAAGAAATTGAATAATCCAGTTTCAAATGTAATTCTAAATACCTGCTGGGCAAGTAAAGTGATGAGCAACAATTCCCAGTCCTCCAGGACCAGCGTCCAAACACCAGAAATATTTCTTACAATCTCTTGGATGAGAGAAAAATCCTTCGTCCTCGCATTTGAAGTCTAGAATTGATTTTTATTCACAATTAATACAGTTCTTGCCATCCAAATTGAAAACATGATACTCAACGTTATTTTAAAACCCACCTGTTCCAGGATCAGGAGTAGTTGGAGGAGCCGGAGTAGTAATTCTGTGGTTTCCAGCCTGAGCAGCGCTGGGTTCTGAGATGCTAGCTTCTGTGGTACTTCGTCGTCTACTATTTTCTGGTCTCCTTCGTCTAGCTTGTTTTCCACTTTGCGATCTCTGAGGAGTTTCTTCTTCCTGCTCCTCACCGGATGCTATACTTCTAACGGCGTTTGAATTGTGCGAAAGATCTTCTTCTTCTTCAGAGCCAAAGAATTGCCCTCTGTTTCTCCCGTTGATTTGTACCTGAACTTCCTCTTCCTCCAAGTTGTCCCTATTGTTCGATCGGTTCCTTGACCTCAAAGAATTAACTCGTTTCCTTGAACTTTCCTTACGAGCTATCGCAGGAGCTTCGGTAGTCCTGCGTCTACCTGCTCCGAGTTTTCTCCCGATGAAATTACTGTCTGTGGGCGTTTTTGATGGTCTTGTAGATTTTACTGCGACGCCAGTTTTCCTGAATACATTGTAATCGATTGTTAGATCAAACTATAGGAAATAATTATTCAGATTTGAAGATGAGAAATACTCTGTAAAATACTAACTCGCTACCAGCTAACATCGCCTCTTTAGCAGCTTCGATAAGTGGATATGGACGATCGTGGCATTTACCACGAAAATCGTCATTGTCAATAGACCAGAACATGATTCCTCCTAATCCATTTTCCGTAACGTACTGAGCTTTGAGTCTGACAATAGCTTCGTCGTCGTATCCGACCCATTGATTACCCTTATAAGCATAAGGTCCCATTGCGTTTGGATTGGGAGAGACAACTTCCCAATCTTCGGATTGTATCAGAGCCTCACAAATCTGGAAAAAGATGTTGAATATTAAAGAAAACGAAGAACCCTGGCTTCAAATTATGAAAATTAAACTTCTAAATCTACCTCGTAATAAGCTAGATATCCCTTTTCTCGAGTGGCATCGCCTTCTTCTCCTGGACCATCGGCAGGAGATCCGATATCAGTTGCATCTTCATTAAATAAAGTGTAAGATCTTCCGTAAGTTGGTATTCCGAGGACTATTTTATCCGCTGAAGCTCCACTGTCTAGCAGATGCTTGATTGTGTAGTCCTGATGGGAAAGAAAATGATATATCATTCTTTGAATCTACATAATAATTAATATAATTATGATTCTCAGCAATTTTTTGTATACTGACGACAGTAAGTTCTGTATCAAAGTTGTATTCGTTGTCCTCTTCGAGTGGATACAAGGGAGAGTGATGATTGACCGCAGGTTCATATGACGAGTGATAATCGTATGACAATAGGTTTATGAAATCCAAGTATTTGTTCAATTTCGGGATATCGTATCCTTTGTTTATGTATTCAATACCAGCAGGAACAGCCATAGAAAGTAATAGCCGAGGTCTTCCAGTCTTGGAAGATTCTCGTTCGTATGCTTCGCGGAGTTCCTGAAAAAAAAATTGATTTAGAAAATAAAAACGGTTACAGATTCATGAGCTAAACCTATTGCTACAATTAAAAATGAGAAATAGATTATAAAATATCCGTACCTGAACAAGAGAAGCGTAATTGTCTCTATCTCGTGGTTTTCCACCGTCTCTAAACGCGGGATATTCCCAGTCGAGGTCCAGACCGTCGAAATGATTTTGCCTCAAGAATTTCACGGTGTTTCTTACAAACTGTTTTCTTCTTTCAGGATCTGCTACCATGGGAGAAAATCTTGTCGATCCCTCGTTCCATCCTCCCACCGCTAACATGGTCTTTAAATTTTTGTTGTAAGTTTTTAGTCCGGTAAACTTAGCGTATCCACCTGTGATAATTGGGAGGTTTATTTTAATAAATTATATAGATTAGAAGCTCATAGCAGAAACGCAAACTGGACATAATAAGAAAATGATTGAGTAGCTTAAAGTGACGTAAAAACACAAAGTCTGTAGAATTCAGGATATAGTTGATATTAAAAAACACTTAAATGTATGAAAAATGTGACAAATAATAAACTAAACTATATCAATTAGAATATAAGCGATGACTTTCGTTTTGAAAATATATTCTAAATTCAATAAAACTAAGCGAGAATCGTTAAAATTACGTATTTAATCACCTTTTTCAATATCTTGATACTTATCGAACGGTTTCAACGTATTTTCTTTTGTGAAACCGCCAAAGGCGTATATTAGATGCGTGCATAGGTAAGGATTGATGTTTTGCGGAGAAAACTTTGCCGTACCCGGCCTGTAGACCGACCAATTTGTGTAGTAACATACCACTCTCTGCTCCCCAGTACCTGTTGGATTATGGAAAAATCAGATTTAACGGTCAAAAACAAGCATTGGCTTCTTTACATTCTGATGGAATTTCTAAAATTACTAATCCGATACGTTCTACGTAATAATATGAATTGCTTTTTAAGTATACATATACTGAAGCACTTCTCACATAATTACCACGTGTTTATGCGTTGACTGAAAAATATATTGGAAGATATTTTTAAAATGGGTTATTTTTGTGTACCGATCGAGCAAATGAATTTGGTTACCGACTGAAATAACATTGTTGTATATCTGTATATTAACACACTATAGATATACTGCAACGTTATTTCGGTCGGTAAAGAAAACCCACATCGTTTTCGCGCGCTTTATCTCTCATAGACAAAGAGCAAACAGATAGTGAACTCGGTACTATAAAATAAGATCACAGATGATATTTTCGCATTCGATTCGCGTGTGTGCACTTCTGTGATCGTTTATTAGCTAATGACGTAAATACGTAAATATACACAAGGTTGTTAAATATGAAGAAATGTCATTAATCTAACGAAATCGGGTTTATTCAATATCGTGAAAGGTCAGTAACGTCAAATAAAACTCCATTATACAAACTAAAAGGTTATCAGCATTATTGTCACGAGTATTAACCTCTATCGCGTGTCTTTTGTCTCTAAAAATCAAATCTTTATTCATTTTTGAGGTTATGTTCACTCCATTCAAACTTCTTTTATTATGATTGCTCATGATCAAATGATTAAATACAGTAGAACCCCGATTAACCGGGGTCGGGTTATCCGGGGAGCGGATTAACCGTGGCGCTTCCAGATCTAAAATGATAGTAGAGAATCGAAAAAAAAAGTCATGAACAAACGAAATTAACTTGACATTGCAAGGAACAGGAGTAAAGTATATATACCAAACGCAATTGATTCTGAACCGGAAGCTGTACACATGTAAAGATGCATTCACATTGTAAATATCTACATATCAAATCAAGATCTACGTATAATTTGGATTAACCGTGGTTTCGATTATCCGTGAATCCTCCGGTCCCGAGCACCCCGGTTAATCGGGGTCCTACTGTAGCAACATATGTACGTCTATTATTCGCATTTTTTTATCCCTTAATTTTTTTCATTCGTCACTCAATCGTTTCTATCGTTAAAAAAGTCTGTCTCGTTTTTAAAAACCATTACCATCTTCAATTTGTAACCTAAAAAAGTCCTTATTTCAATGACGACGGACTAAATCCTGGTTCGAAAAGACTCCTAGTAATTAAATAACGTTATTTTCGTTTTTTCTATCCCACAAAAAGCTACGTTTCTTCAAAACCGTTCATCTCTAGTTCAAAAAAAGGTTTCTCTGTTCTCCCAGAAGCCATGGAGCAAATAGAGGGAATGTTTGACTTGTGTGTTTTCAAAGGATGTCCTAACGAATTACACATGTGGGGAAAAGCACTCTTTCCGTTTCCTCACAGGACAAATCCGATGTTTGAAACATGGCTGGATAATTGCGGTAAGAAATGAGAATAATTTACTTTGCATATTGTCAAAATGCCTATACAACTATTAGAAGAGGAGAATCAGCCCCGGCTCTAAAACTTGCATGACAATTAGTAAACTTGCGATATACTTATTTTCTCCAAGTAAAAAATGACCACTTCGCAGGAAACAAATCAATAATCGGTCGCTCTGGACCTATGAAAAGAAAATTTGGCCTCTGCAGTGACCATTTCTCTCCAGATTCATTTTACGACGAGGATAGGAAAAAGTTGAGAAAAGACGCAGTGCCTGAGCCCTATTCTCCAACTTTTAAAAGATCCTATCCTTTGTCCAGAGCAAACCTTAAGATATACGACCACAACTACGCAATGGTATCCAACGAGACTGAGATAGCATTGATAAATTACAAGCGGCCGCTTCATCCGCTGAGAAAAGACAATACTCAAAGCTCTCTGGCCCCCTCGTCTGGTTGTAAAAATGATAATTGCGGAAACGACGAGCTTAAAACAGCCTCGGAAAAGTTTAGATCAACGAGGGGCAGGCCTGTGGGCCGGATGAACAATAAGAAGAGTTTAATTGTTGGAAAAAATGAGGGGCAAATTAAAGAAGCTTCTTCTTCGATCAAAACTGAAGTTCATTCGAACTCCGTAGAGCTTGAAGCAACATCTAGATTGGCAGAGGGTTTGACGGCTGAGAAATTGAGCGGAGAAAATTCAAAACAGAATATTTCTGGTAATAGGAAAGATAGACGGAGAGCTGGAGGCGGAGATAAGGTGCTGGGGAGTACGTTGCAAGTTGGAGGATTGAATCAGAAAGATGGGGAAGTCAGGATATTGCGAGAAACCAACGAGGAGTTAAGAACGCAAAATAAACTGCTAAAGAAATTAAACGGGCAGTTAAAACAGAAATTGAAAAGATACGAAGACCGTAATTCAATGTTGAAAATAATGCTGGAGAAGGTTTCGAGCATTGACGGGTTCCTGGATTTGCATCGATGCTTCAAAAAAGACATCCGTAACATGATCAAAGCGGAAATTCACAAGTGCAAAATGCCGTCTGATAGCGACTGACGTGAAATTATCAAATTGCAGCTTTTTCGTTAATTTTTTTGAACCCAAGTGATATTCAAGCTTTTCGAACGTGTTTTTCTAATCGAGAAGCTACCCGAGGTGCTAATCCTAAAAAAAGCGACGTTATTTTTTAATAGAATTCGTTTTTTTGTTGTTGTTTTTGTTATGTTTTTTTTTTTATAATAATGAAGAGTCAAAAACTCTTCTTGAACAGAATAAAAATAAATGTTTTTTAGTTTACTTATGTCATTCTTTTTATTTTGTAATTCTTTTTTCATTCTCTTTTTCAAGTTATGGAAATACAAGCATTGTAAATTATTACCTATTTGTCTTACTATTCTTTCAATTTATTTAATAAAGTATGATAGTGATTATTACGAATTGGAAAATTGTCTGTTTTTCTTTATTTCCCTATTTCTTTATTCGAATTTTAGCGCCGTGACGTCAGATTTAGCTGAAGGAAAAATTTCAAATTCATACGTTAAATCAGAATATGTTTCGAGACAAACGATTTCCCGATTTAGTTGCATTCCACAAGAACAGCGAAAGTCGAGTCAACTATTAGCGGAAATGATCATGTTCGAAAATCGTGTTGTATACTTAACCTAATTATAAAAAAAAAAAAAAAAAAAAAAAAACGGCGGTGCATCACGCCATCCGGAAGCCGGAAATATGGCGGCCGTATGCAGTTCGATCTACGGTCCACCTCGCAACTTAAGCACCCGTTTTCTACTAACGACGTTATAAATTGGCGAAAATTTAAACTTTCGCCGTTTTCCTAGCGCCTGCACAATCGAAAACAGTGGACAGTTTCTATTTTGCGAATAGTTCAACGACCGCAAAATGCAAAAAAGAAATTCTTCATTCTACAAAGCTAGAGTCACAGCGCCTCTCGTGGCCAAAAATTGTCCCAACTTTTTCAAATACTACGCGGGTACGATTCGAAGTTCATTTTTCAAATTGTTTTTTTTTTTTTTCTTTCTCTTTTGCACGAGAGATTCAGATAATTAAACACTTCCTCATGTATTTAATTAATTGTATGGATATGCGACTACGTGCGAATTTATTCGTTTATATATATGTATACGTGAATATGTTGTTCAAATAGTTTTCTGTATCGTGCAATGCATTTTTATAGCCTCGAGGCTTGACCGTAGACAACCGTTGGCTATAACACGCCGTTCGAATACAGATTTATACAAGCGGTTATAGCAATTGCTGGTGCAGGTGTATATATACAGGGTATCGAAAGATTTCATTACCAATAAACTCCGGGAGAAATTTCTCGCTTAGGAAACGCTACATAGTCGTGGTCAATTCTGATAGGTATAGCAACCTTTAGACGGTCAAGCAACCGCGATTGGTAATTAAATAATTTATCGAACCTGTATTATATATAAAGGAAATGATGTATGTATTTCGAAATTCGAACGTATCGAAATTTGATGTGAAAAATTTGCATCAATCTGTTCTTCTGATATTTATTATAATATTTATTCATATTTTCTAAATCCAAATGATTCACTTCAGCTATAATAAATTTATCCCCAGCAATAACATCGAAGATTGTATATAAATATAAAACATTCCGAATCTTCGTTCCAACTTTTCCATGTATATATTAACGAGATTGAATAATAATTTTAGAAGATTTCACTGATCGAAAATTCTGAACTTGTGATGCATATATGGATGAATTTCTATTAGACTATTGCCTAAACCTATACGCCTTAATTGCGCATTAATTGTAAGTCTCATCATCCGACGTAGGTATATATAAGTGATTAAATTCTAATCACCTAAAACTTCCAAGATATACCATATTTGTAGCTTTCACCTGCGTTGCCTTATAACGAATGAATACCATACGTATATGTATGTTGTACATAAAAAATTAAACCCTCAGGCTACGATATACCTACGTACGTATTTACAATACGATTTATGGATTAAATTGTTACCAATTTTTTTATCAATAAAATATCTATGTATGTAATAGGTATATGTGTATGAAATATTTACTCACCACATTCTACAACTGCGAATAGAAATCCTAAGACCAGGAGTTGAGTGACTGATCGCACCCTCTGGAAAAAAACGAAAGAAAATAAATTAATATAAAGAAATGACCTTTTTTTTTCTTCAAATAATACATAATCATCGAACAATTGTTTATACATTCAAATTGAGAAATTGGGAATTGAGCAATTGCCTGAGAGAGTAAAAGTGTATGAATATAACGTATAAAATATACGTCATGGTTTTTTAATGCCTACAAGTAAAATAAAGCTATAAACTCATTTCCTTTGACGGTTTAATGTCAAAGCTAATCATTGCCAGACTTTCGTTTTGAATTATCTTATACACCTTTTGCAGTTGCAGATGAAAAAAAAATTTTAATTTTCGTATGTAAAACTGATGAGGATTAATAAAAATTGCAATTATCTACATGAAAAATTGGGAATGTTTCGTATTTTCTCATAAATTCCTACGGAAATACGTATATAGAATTATTTTTCAAAGCCGAGGGGAAAAAGATCACAATTCCCTATGAAAAATTGGGAAAAGTTCGTATTTTCTTAAGAATTTTTACGGAAATCCGTATAGAATTATTTTCACCGCAGATTGTAGATATAATGACTAGAAATTGAGATCCCACAATTGTCCTCGTAACAAATTGTTCGTGTGAGCAAGAAGTAAGAATATAGATAGTAAGAAGTAAGAAGTAAGTGCGTGTCTAATAGCTGCAGTCACGATTAAAAGTAACGGTCAACTGCACGCGTCTTTTATAATACAGCCATGGAGGATATCCGGACTTCCGTATATGTATGTAAACATTGCAGGATGATCCAGGACGTTAGCCAGATCGTTTAGAGTATAATAATTGATTGACGTTTAAAATATCGAAGTTAGACGAAATAATATAGGAATTAATATAAGAAATAAACTCTTTGGTATATATTTTCGAATGATTTATTTTCCATTATAATATATTGTCAGATCTGTAAACGGGGAAAGCCGCAAGCGAACAAGCATTAAGTAAGTTACATAAATTTACGGGCTGGCAAACCCATAACTCCATAAGAGACACTATACGTCGTCAGGTCTAAAAGCCTCGAAGAATTTCATTCCGTTTTACTTATTTCCACGTATGTATGTATGTATGTATGTATGTACCTACGTAACACGTGGGATTGACATATTTATACTCAACAAATTGCTGCAGCAGCTATATGTGTATATAACATCTTCAATGGAATCGTTTTTCCCCGGAATATTGTTATTTTTTGATGAAGAAAATAAATAAAAGGATCTTCATGTTATTCCCGCGATATAAGTTAAAAATCATTCGAATAAGTGAAATTAACAAAAAATATTTACCCATTCCTTTGGGATTAATAGCCACGTTAATTGCAATCGCGTAGGTATACCTATATCTAAAGGTCAGAATTGTAAACTAGAGAATAATTCAGTAACTTAATATTCAATTAAGAAAATAAATAAGTAAAGGATATTATTCATCTCAATGCATACCCAAATTTAAAAAAATAATATGACAAGGTCGACAGAGCTTTGATCTTATAAGGCGATATAGGAGTCTGTTTGAACTTCCATTATTAGCAATTGCTGTCACCTCGAAAACGCGAATCGTTCTTTGTTGACGACTATCCAACCGATCCGAATAAACCACCGACGAATGAATCCAGTTTTTTGGCAGAAAGTGGCCAAGTATTTTACTTTTTGAAAAAAAACTAGTAGAATTCCAGTCAGCTTCATATTTCTTATGTTAGCTAGGTTAAGCTCACAGCTACATCTACCGTCAATTTAGTTTTCAAGAGAGTTGATATATTGGAGAAACCGATATGTTTTTGAAATTCTATGTAAATATTGCGGGGAATGCGTAATATCCGGTCAGCTCTCGATTTTGATATTCATTTCACTTTTTTGAAGGCAAACTGGTATCTTATAGGCATATTAGATCGGCAATAAAAATGATGTAAAATCAATCGATTTAAATGTATAATCAGTAACATCTTTCGGTCTAGAAGCTACTACTGGATCATGCAATAAACACCTGTCAAGTAAAAGCGAATAAGTAAATTTTAGTGGAGCTATTAATGACCCTAATAAATTATTTGAAAAAAAGATGAAGATGCTTTCAGCGTTACCACGCCCCATGTTTATACTATTCTGTATTACACAATCATCGTAGTACGAGGAATTTCATTTCCAAATATCTATGAAATTCCGGGCACGATTTGCCAATACCACAAATATCATCGAATATGTGAATAATATAACTGGTGAAAATCATTACACAACTAATTGCTACTACAACTATTTGTACGTATAAGATGTTGTGAAAATAATTTCTCCTTTTTTTTTCTTCTTTTCTCCTTCTATTTTTCTATTAGTATAAATTTTTATGAATTGAGGAGAGATTGATTTTTTGTTTGCGAACAATTATCTTCCATATATCATGCGTCTCTCTTCATCTGCAAATATATTTCGAGAAGGACTAAAAAAAGTAGGTGCTCAAAATTGTAATGTAATATTTGTTTGCCGATAGATATATAGATAGATAATGAATTAATTTGTCTATTTCTATGTATACCTACATGGGTGTGTCACATATAAGATGTAACGTGGTGGATTATATAGAAGACGAGAGTAATCGCGGGCGAGGACGTTATACTACTTACGCGTCCACTTTTATATACTTAAGCAATGTAAAAGTAGAGCCGTGACAAGAGCCACTCCTAATTATGCAACATGTGTGAAGAGAAAGCAGGTATAAGAGGAGGACCGCGTAGCCATGCCATGCCCAGTGAAATTACTTTCTCAATCCATACTTTCGGCTCTGGAACTCTTCGAAACTTGACTTACTCGTACGATCTACATAGTCAGTCCATCCATCAATTTTGCTCATCGTAAAACGTCCAACGATTTTCAACTTGCCCTAATTTATTTTTCAACCTGTTTGCTCGTTTCGCTGGATCTTGTTTTCTTTTCAATTCGGGTTAAACGATCCTTCAGGTCGTTTGTAACAATGAAAGTAATGTAATGATTCGCTTTGTTAGCGTAGATCGAGAATATTAGCGATTCGAAATTCGATTGCGTTTGAATTACGCGCCATTTCTAACCTCGTCGAAAAACTCACTTTGACACTTTCCCGCCAATACCGCCATGTTGAACGGTATGGAGTTACGTCACAACCAATAAAAAGCGACGAAAGACCACGTGACCGTGTTCCAGCGATTTTAAATCAGCTTAAAGAGAATGTTTATGAAAGATGATAATAATTGAGAAATTCCTCAATTCTGCGCAAATATTTCGTTTCCAATTGACATGATGTAATTTGAATCGTTTACACATAATGAAATGGATTTCTCTTAATTATACTCATATATCTATAGTTTGAAAAAAGAAGCTAAATACTGGAAAGTTAGATCAGCACGTCATCCCCGCGGTATAAGTTTTACATAGATATATGTACATAGTTCTATTGTATGTAAATTGACGAACAAATGGATATATAGGTATATACCTGTAACAAGTAATTCAAATTTTGGTACATATATCTAAACGGTTAAATAACCCCGCGCATTTGCTCATCATCATTATCAACTGGCAAAAGTTAGTTGATTCCCATTAACGTCCGTACGTCGGCTCAATTAATTACCAAGTTTCATTGTTCGTGGTAAGCTGTACGTACAGACCTTGTAACAATTTTGCTGCAGTATATACTGTATAACTATTTTAGCAACAGCTATATAGATATACAATATACAATACATACACACGTAGATTATAAGTATATACAATTTCTCTTGAGTCTAGGCATATAGCCATAATATCGCCATAATATTGCATAATAAGGTCGTCTTAACATCTTAATTATTCAGCAGGGTGTAATGATCAGGTGGTGATATTCATTTTCGAAATATCTTCGAATTTTAGGTAATAAAATGAATACCTCGATCTGTTATCCCAATTTTTCATATACCATTAATTATGTACTACTCTGTGTGTATGTATATGTAGATGAGTGTGTATGTATATATAATTGGGACCTCGCGTATCCCAACTTCGATCGTTACTTTCTTTTCCATAAAATGACCAAGAGCCAAGTTCATCCTATAGGTTTGTGAAAGTGCAGTAGTTGATTTAACTTACTCGTTGATTCACACCTGTTAACCTGAATGTGAAAAATATATACCTACGCTTCTGATTATTATTTTCTTGAAAATATTTCAACAAAGACTCGTAGCTATAACAATAAGACTTTCCAAATTTGAATACTTTAGGATATCAAATTTCTACGATTTTCCTCTTCTTTCAATAAGATCTCTGAACATTTTTGGAAAAATTTGGGAAACACGTTAAACTTTCATGCAGTTTATTTCTTTATTCTGTAATATTCAACACAATTTCGAAAAATCGTGAGAAACTTCCTAAGAATTCTCTAATAATTTTAAGAATTATGGATCATATAGTTTCTGATTTCCAAAATATTTTCAAACAAATTCAGAAATCGTAAAGAGTTTGAGGGACGTTTTGTACAGAATTCTTCAGACACTGCAAAAAAAGTTTATTGAAAGATTAGAAAAACGACAAATAATCGAATAGACTTGATTTAAAATCGTCTGCTTTCTCCGGCAATTAATTATTCAATTTCTCATCGTTAAAATCGTCCAATTTCAAAAGACCTGCAGCTGCACAAATTCAGGATCTTCCTATTCAACTTCTTTACGATTGAAATTCCGCGGAAAATTGAATAAAAAAAAAATGGTTACAGAAAATATGGTCGATTTTTCAAAAATTGAATCGCCTATCTTCGATTGACTAGATCCAAAAATCGAATTCTCCAACTTCGCGTACTTAATATATAAAAGTTTCTCATTTTCTCTGCAACGGTGTGTCTTTTGAGAAGAAATCGATTGATTTAAGATCGATGGATGGATAGATGGATGTGGTTTTCTTCATTCTGACTAATGAATCGGATTTCAGTCACGGCTTAGAAGCCAATCACGCGTAAAAGAAAATGCAAATCAGACTGCGTGTTGCCCAACGAAAATAACTACATAAGCACTGGTTGGTTATAATACGATTTCGAAAGGTTCTCCCCGTTCGATTTCAATCATCAATTTCAAGACGTTTCACATCTCCTTTTCCCTGCAGTAGCAGCTCCTATTCAATACCCACATATACTATAAATGGCTTAAGGACCTGCCTACACAATTCGAAAAACCAATAGACCCCGCAATAGATCGCAATAATAAGCAAAATGCTACGAAACTTGACACGTATCATATTCGGTGGTTTGGGGAAAGTCGCGATCCGTGTGTTTCTTCGCATCCAAATGTCAATCCAAAGTCCCAACAAGCTAAATATCAAATTAACCAGCCAGCGGTCTCGAGGATCGTGTGGCCTGAATTCTAAAGAGACTTGGAGCTGCTAAGGCAGGTCATAAGAAGAAAAGGTTGTTGACACTAAAACTTGTGTCTAGATTTTCACTTGCCATGAGCAAGAGATGCAAGGCCAAGGTTCCTACTGGCAAAGCCGTTGTGCCAAGAATCATGGATGGGATATAATGAATGATCGTTTTATATACGTACGCGAGAATAAAATACGTTGAACAATTATCTGTAGAACTTTGTGCAGACTATGTGCATCCGTGTCCATTCGAGGACGTATTTAAATTTGCAGAATACTGGATGAGCCTCTTTCTTTCTGCATACGGCATTACAATTGCCAATTGGTCCCGACGACCCTGAAAAGCCGGAATATCGCTTAATGCGATTTCAACTTCTTCCTGGTTAACTCCTTTCCCTTTTAAAGTCTCCTTCAATTTTCGAAAAAAAAATGTAAAAATGTATAAAGGGGGGTGGGATTGAAGTTCTGAATTTCAAAAGTTCCGAACGTTAAAAATTCTAAAAACGTACGTTGCATCTCCCGAATTCCAAGATTCGGAGTTTTGGCTTTTCGGATCTTTAGCTTTCGGAATTTTTAACCTTCGGTGTTTTTCCATTCGGAGTTTTTACAATTAGCTACGTATAGACTTCCGGGGAAATAATCTTTCAAAAAATAGGGGAAATAAAGAAATGAGAATCACAATTGAAAATGCGAAATTTCTATAAGGAAATTAAAACGTTTGGTATAGTTTATTATCCATTGAAAATTTGGTAGCTTTTGATTTTTTTAAATTCATAAACAAAATTGTCAATTTTTCTGATTTGTCATTGAAGCTGGGCTGGTGAATTTTCGTAGTGTTTCATACAAAAATCGTGATCATTTCGTCACTAAATCTCAAAAGAAGTTAAAATTCCTCGAGAAAAGCTACGAAAACTTCACATAAATTTGCCAAAATATTCATGCACAGAAATCGATCAGATTATTCATCACCTTTATAAGTATTCAAGGAATGGGTATTACAATATATATTGTAGGAACGGAAAAGAGAACGTTAAACGTTGCCGCTGATGGCATATAGTTAATATCTACAGATATATCATCGTTGACTCATTTGTAATAACATGACAAACACGTTTTGTTAACAAACGGGATTTTTGAACCGATCTCTTGAGGTGCAGCATGGAGCATATACATTCCTATCTGTTTATATACATAAGTATGTATTTACACATACCTATAAAGCAATAAGGATCATTCGAAATGTTTGCAAGGACGCGAGCGAGTCCACGATGATCAGAAATAATTGATTCTCATTTACTCAACTCAAATCCTACGGAATCAACTTCACATACATACGTAGTATATTATATGTATATATTATGTATGTACATACATACATGTATAAAAGTCGAAAGTGGCTCTTCATCGACTGACACTATATTAATAATAATTATTATGACAATAATATACATATGGATAAACGCGGGACATTGCGTTAGATCGATGACGCATTTCTGACATTTGGTACATACCTATAACAGCCCCAGAGTTCGATCTCAACAAGTACTCAGCTGTGGTTTATTTATATTAGCGCAAATAAAATCTCTTTAGTATAATATTCGGATTGAGGTCTGCGGATCTCATGATCGGTGATAAAATTCTATAATCGATTTATTGGATACGGTCTAATCATTAAACTGGAATATCGGGGGATTCTATGGCCAGAGGATCATCATTTGCATAATATATATACCATAATTGGGTCCACTTCTTCCGCGGGGCCTAATAAATAAATAGAACATCATATATAATGAGACAATATTGCCTCATTCGAGTCACGCATCTCTGTTCTAATGTGTATTTAAAAGGATGAAGGATGAACATATAAATCGAGTAAATGAATAAAATAATAAATAAATAAATATATAACTGAATGAATGAATGAATGAATGAATGAATGAATGAATGAATGAATAAATGAATATATAAATGAGCTGATAAACTTGACATTATAACTTAATGGTCCTGGCGAATTAGGCAATTTGAAATCCTTCTCGCAATATATCTGCAGCCACTGGAGTTAAATGATCATTGCGTGAATTTCGATTGCCACGAGATCTTCCAAGTTTTTTTTTTTTTAATCGTGTGCTGCAAGTATAGGAGGGATAGGTATATACATATATATGTATAATGCAATGCGAGAATATATTCTTGAAAAATAAAAAAAAGAATAAAAACGTGTCAAATAACCGGATCCACTCTGCGCTGGCAAAGAGATCGAATCAAGGTTGTCTCTCTACACGCGTATAATTGCTTTATTTTTTCGTGGTCAACTCATCTCGCGACTTGATCTGCGAAAATATCATTTCAGTTCAACTTAGCATGTGTTTTATTTTGTATACGAGTCATGGAATTTGTAATTGCACTATTGTTCAAAATTCGAATAAATCAAGAAACGAGAAAGGATAACTACAGGATAACAAAAAATCATCTTGCAGGTTTTAGTAAACATCACGAGATATTATATTCAAACTCCTTTTTTTAAGTAGTATAGATACTTTTCGGTATTCTCCTCGTTCGAATTAATGAACGAGAAAAGCAATCCTGCTGAAAATTTTTAACTAATATACGGATTCTTTTTTCACGTTTTCTCAATAAAATTTTAACATTTCGTAGAATTTCACTTTTAGTTTCTTCCAATTCATTCATAAAATGTTGGAGAATTTTTTCAGTTTATCATGAAAACTGGTACATTCACGTATATTTTGTCTCCAAAAAACTTTATTTCTGTATACAATTTCTCTTCAAACTCGTGACTTTGGTCAACAAAACGAAAATATATGCATAAAAAAAGTTTGTTTATTGTAACTCTCTCTCTCTCTCTCTCTCCTGAAAAGTCTTGTCGTTTTGAAAAATCTTTAAAAATATCTTATGGCAGGCTTTTGGAACGTCTAACATTTTTTCCTCGACGTATAGAAAAATGTCAATTAATTTCCAACTGCACTGCAGACTCTGCCCGGATCTGCTGTATATAATAAATATGTCTATAGAATTAAGAATGTGAAATTCATAGATATATGCGCATTGCCCAAATTTGTTTTGCAAGAATTCGAGACACGTGCGTACAAACAGAGGTATAGTAAGGCACGAGAGAAGATGAAAATTGTGAAAAACACGCATATTGCGGAATTTTTTACCTACTATATGCAAATATTTCGCATTTCACTTTATAAAGGACACGACTTGATCGTCGCGGGCGGGAAACTGGTTCTCGAAGGACAGATATATATTCACTTGATTTTCAGAGAAAAAAAAAAAAAAAAAAAAAATAACGAATGTGAATCGAATGAGTAAATCAAATATATAAGACCAATAATAAAATAAACCAACTAATTGATCACCGCGTCCTCGACCGTTCAGGACCGATAATTCCTCAAGCTCTTCAAGGATCCTGCGCAGACTATGGTTTGGGGCGAAAATTCTCCCAAAGTTTCCAGTTTCACACACCTATGTATATAGAACTTCAATATGCAAATGGCAAATAAATAATTTTGCCATTTGAAAAATCGCTTCTTCAACCTTGATCGCGTTCATATATCAATATCCATAATTCTCCGAGAGACCTTTTCGGACTCTGGTGGGACAGAATATCCTTATCAAGTTTATGATTTTGAAGAAGAAAAATTATAAACGCCTCGAAAATTAAAAGTTGAGTTTTCACAAAATCTCCACGTTTTCAGGTCCGGAGAATCCCCACCAATTTTATAACCGACGATATCTTGATAACGAATCCACAGATTTCCATGATTTTTGTCTCAATCGACGCGGTTTTTCGTAACTTAGAGCTGATTAGATTTTGGATTCAATCGGTCGACTAGTTCTCGAGTAATTGAGCGAACAAAATTTGACAAAAAAAAATTTCAAACAGTCATATCTCGAGAACGAATCATTAGATTTTGACGATATTGATCTTCATCGATAGCATTAGCTCCAACTTAGAAATGAATGAATTTTGAAATAGATCGATGCAGTAGTTTCGTATTATTCGAACTTGAAAGATCTGCTCGGGAAGTTTCATCGCTGGCGCATCGTGGTCAGTCGATTTAGAGGTAAAACGACTATAGGGATTACCTGTGAATGGATTTTTCTTCGTATTTATAAAACTAGCGTGCCGAATTCACCAGGTATTTACACGTTCAGGTATATCTATACCTATAATACACCAGCTACTCGATTTCGAAGTAAGACCTGCTGCTCGCAGCGTCTCGACGTCGTCGTCGTGATCATTCGGACTTTTACTTTCTAAGGAATTTGCCGGCGGGGCCGGACATGGCGTTATATTATAGTAGGTATAATATACAGTCGCTATAATATAGCGTATAGCTATGCGCAAGGACTGGAACACTCTCGTTCTTATTCGAAGAAATACAATCCGTGCTAATATTTGCCATAGAACGTAATTACAACGAAACATTCCTCAATTATACCCAGACACGTCCTCTTTACCTTCAAACGTTTAGCTCCAAAGTCATGGAAAATCTATATACGGATTAAACTATGAAAAAAAAAAAGAAAAAGATTTTTTCTTCAAAACTTTACATCGATTAAAAGCGACTTATGATATTACGACGCTATTTAAAGCGTCTAATTATCTGATAAAAATAATTAAAAGTCGTTAGAAAGCTTTAAACGCTTCTCAAATTGGTCGTTACGTCATTATACATCACCGTTCAAAATGGCGATGCGCGGGAAAGTGCCAGAGTAAGGCTTTGTAGGTTAGGTTGAGCGCGGACGAGTGGCGCGCTTTTCAAATCCTTATACGAAATTCAAATCGATAGTACACGCTGTGCGATAGTTTCTAATACCGTTCTTTGTCGTCCTTACTAATTTCTTGGAAAAAATCGTTTCGAATAGTAAAAGCAAAAAAACGAAAAACAAATGAGAATGAAAATTCGTGACGAATTCAATAATCCCAAGACGTGCTAGTACATGCGATAAAAAATTCTAAGAATCGTGTGTCTGTAGTTATGAGTCAGAATATCTTCGGGCTATATGACCCCAGTAAACCAAAACGGAATTGAACAGAATTCGAAAGACTTCTATTTCAATTTCTCAGAATCAAAAAGAATTGCCACACAATTCTTTTCAAATCTATTTAATTCGTGTTAATTTTGTTTTTTAAACTTGTTTTTTAAACTTTCGTGTTAATTTTTCGTTTTCATTCGTTTTGGTCTACTGGGATCACCGGATAAATTCATACACATGTAGATATAAAAAAGGAAAAGAAAAAAAATTACAATTCCAAAATATGACTTTCTTGAATTTGGGATTTGATCGAGATTTATGGGACCATTAATTAAAATATAAGACATCTTCGATTGCTTATGGGTTTGATTGGGAAAGGAGTCATGGAGACATGTGTACACTATCTACCGGTCCACCTATCACTCATATACCTTGAGGCTATAACAAATACCTACAGGTAAAATAAATCTATAAGGAACGATGTTAGTTGATTGGAGAGTGGTACTACATGGAGCCCAAAAAGTCGACCTTGATCTACTTGGGTTACAGGATTAACGACATAGTCGTACCTCTTCAACGAGGTCCTAGACGTATAAATCTATCGGTATAAGACAAACTATAATCGATAAACGTTCGTTAAAAAATTGTGTATATATAATTATAACGCACTCAAAAGGAGCATATTTTACATACTTTTACAGTTTATCGGACACTCACTTTGCAGAGATCGCGCAAGGTCGATTGCGATTCGAAACGCCAGTATATAATACCTTATCATCATTATCGATATGAACAAAATAATATAAAGTAATTGTCCCAATTACTGACACTTTAGGACTCAATTATTGACACTTACATTATCTCAAATTTCGAATCGATGATAAGAATTCTGACGGTTTCTCTTAAAAAAATCTGTTGCCAGAGACTAAGAGAATAGGAATTAATTTTTTGATAATTTGAGAGCTCGCAGATAAAAAGGGATCATTGAAAAATGTCAATAATTGGGACAGATACTTTATCGTAGATATTTTCTTTTCGGATTTTGATTTCAAATTTCTGGCGCATAGAAGAGACCGAGTATCTGGTATAACTTGTAGGATACATAGAATGGTATACAATTCGAAAGCAATGTAATAGTCTAAATGATTGAATCTCTCTCCATCATGGCGTGTACTTACTATAGGTATATATTTCTAGCTATGGGATATTATATTCTTCGATATAAACTGCGTGAAGAGACGTATAGAGGTATTTAGGTATACAGCTTTCTCAGCAGTTGAATATTATATCTAAGAGTATACATCCGTACAGTAAAAGCGGCCATTTCTCAGCTCTTGGGAAGAATTACGATGACTATAAAGTCCGTCAATTAAACATATACGAGAACTCGGAATTTGGAGAAAAGATAAAAACACGAAAACACGATGCGGGAATTACTTTCGTAATCATTATCAAGAAAACTTCCAGAATCGTCCTAATCGTTAAGATCTAAATTTTATTTGTCTGTATATATATTTATTCATTTTCATATCTATATTTCTGTATCTTTCTTCGTTTTTTCACAAAATTTGAAATATATTGACTAAACATTCTGTCAAACCGTTGTGAAAAATGATGATAATCAGAAATGCGGTACAAAAAGTCAATTTCAAGTCAGTAAATACTTGTAACAATATGTCATCATCTATACTTTCATCTACGTTCTATAAAAAGAATTTATTAAACATTCTCTCAAATTGGTTTAAATTCTTCAGTAATAATCGTTATTTCATAAGTATATACATAAGTATGATAATAATAATTGCGATGCTTGGGAAGATGTACGGAAAAGGTCACACGACTAGATATTCCATTACGATCGCGGTACGTCCTTCGTAGGAATTTCTTTTAACGTTCATATAATATTAGCAAACTTGAGGAATCAGCTGCAACCTCTAAAGTCTTTAAACCATCGCTGTATAATCGAATTGATGTCGTGGCTTTCGTTTTTTCTATATACACATATACATCTACTAATATTCTACCGTATAAATGTATATTTAGAGATTATTTAGAGGAAAATATATCAGTAACTGAATTATTATAATAGTGTATTAGTGCTATATAACATGGCAAATATCATAAGTGTCGGCAATTAGCGATGGTTTCACTTTTCGTTCGCACCTCAGAGAAAATACTTCGGATACAGCAATATAAGCAAACTGAAATATTATCTATCAAATTATTTTATTCATTTCATTTATTCTTATCAGACGAAATCAGACGAAGATATATATTGTAATTTATACTCTCTCGATCATTTAGTTTATTTTTATTTTTTTTTTATGATTATTTGTCGATACTGAATCTCGCAAAAGTAAATATAAAATTACATAGATATATATACAAGGAAATGTGCGTTATTATTGCAGTATTATATTAACGTTATGCAAGCGATATTATTACGGCGTTTCAATGTTTGAGGACTCGATCTCGATCCATCATACAGTCAAGGAAGTATAAATCTTACGTATAGTTTCTACCCTGGTTTTCTCTGGAGAAAATCGCTTATATTTTCGTTATACGATTTATCACGATGATAAAAAATCGTCATTATACTTTATTGTCTCATATAGACAAAGTAGAGAAACGATTTGTTAGAAAAGTATAAAATAACCTGCAGTGAAATTTACAATTTGAACCACTGAAAAAATTCTCCAATTTGTATAATGGAAAATAAATTCCTAGAAACAATCGGCACGATTATAGAAATTTCCACTGTAGGGTATAATGTCGAATTATGTATATCCTGATCAAGGAATGCAAAAAAAAAAAAAAAAAAACAACAACAAAATTACAAATTGAACAGAAATACAGAATGAAACTTACCCAATCCATGATAGTATCTCTCGTTTATTTTTAATCCCACTTATAAACTGTACGAAACTTTCGCTAATTCTAAACGCGTTTTTGCATTCAGACCCTGCAACAGCACATTGCAACACGCGCGTTCATCCGCGTGCGTTATTATATTCGTGTATCGAAAAAACAAAAAACAAAATTGGCTCTAAAGTTATAACAGGCCAAAATATGTGAAAAAATGTGGCAGAGACAGACAGTGATGATCATCAGCAAATGACTATATGGTCGATCAGATTCTTGCGTTATTATTGCTTATATCATTTACTTATTGTATCGTGCAAGTCTGATATAGTATTAAGTCGAGGGATCGAACCACGACCGATCACTTAAAGGTGAACCGAGGTACTGCGGTAGCTAAACTGATCGAATGTCTTTTCACACACTGTTACTTTCGTCGACTACCTTATATTATTACTTACACCTACTGCTCTCTGTATAGAGTAGGTATATAATATACTGAGATACATGTCTTTCTTTCTCTTTCTCTTTCTCTTTACATTTTACTCTCTCTCTTTTTATTCTCTGGATAAAATTTGGCCATGGAGAGGGAGAAGCCGCGCGAGTACGACCAAGTATTATAGCTGAAGAGGTGAAAGGAAACCATCCACATTGCTGGTTTAGTATACCATGAACCAGGGACTGGTCTTGATAATACTACTGTAATATGCTATCGCCGTCGCAACTGACATTTTCTTATTTATTTATTTATTTATATGCATCTCGTTCCTCAGCTTTGGTGCGATGATTTTTTTTTTTTCTTCTCTTTTTTATATCCATGTGGAATGTCGCAGACATTATGCCATTCTCACATCTTATCATTTCAGCATATCATAATATACTTGTAATATACTATAAACAGATATTATAGAGAGAGAAATCGATTTTCTATATTATTCACGATTTCATTCAATATTTATTTTATTACTGTAAAGCGATCAAAGATAGTTCTGCATGTCCTTAAATGTCTAATTATGCATATATATGTATATATATATAATATAGCTAAGATTAATTTGGGATTGCGGAATGAGATATTTAACATTTGTAAATAATTTGGGACGTAACATAGATATACATTTACCTATATTTATAATATGTATAGATATCATATAAGATGTTAATGAGCAGCACGTCGCACGACTAATTGCGTTTTGTAGAATCGTTATAGGATCCCTAACGATCGGTTTATGGTGATTTCGATTTGTTATTGATTTGCGAAAACTTGACTTGAGAAATTTTATTGCTGGTCTTGCATTTTTTTTTTTTTTTTTTCTTTCTCTCTTATATCGCGGTATGGTGTAGGCCGTGGTGCGGCTTCCAGTCTGGTCAGGTACGAGAAACCGTGGTTAAAGCAATATCAATACCCTCGATCCATCTTATTGACCTTCGCATATATATGAAAGAACGCAAGCTGAAAGTATAGAAGTATTTTCGAGATAATCGACAAAAGGAAAAGTTTATACGTGATCGAAAACCAAACTATACTTATAATTCTGACTTTCTGCAATAGAATGTTTTTGCAATACGATCTTATCCCACCAGGTACAGATACGTTTGATCGAATCACTTTTACCAGTTCCAAAAATCGTCGTATGACTTCGACTTATTGTTAGACAAGGATCAAATATTTTTACACAAATATTGACAATGTCTGAGATTTGTCTACGTTCAAAATACCCTCGCATATTGCGTCGGTAATCAGAATCGTGCATTCCATTGAAGGCGTACTTATCGACCGTTAGTAAAAAATCCTCCATCATTTGGTAAAGAAAAATGGAGTTTTATCGAGAAAGAAATATTTCCAACTGCTCAGTCGGTATTAAACCACGATTTTAAATAATATATATGTATTCCACGCTTCAAAATTGACGATATCAAGAAAACAAATATATGCAAGGTTCAGGTATCCCTAAAATATCAAGTTCTGATTCAAAATTGATGAATTATTGATTATTATTCAAGCAGGGATCTACCTTACCGATACTTATAACTGACGTGATCACTGCTACAAATTTGTGTGTTGACGAATGTCACATGTGTTCAACTTTGAGGTTAGGAAAGGAACAATTCAGATCAAATCGCGTATTTGAAATCAGAAATAAATTTCGAACAGCCAAAATATCGATCAGCAATGTCTCGTCTGATAGTAAAAAATCTTCCAAAAGGCGTAAGTAAGTTTTCACTATAATTATACTGCGACTAATCGCACAATGCACGAAGAAGTTAGGTTATGTTAACCTCTTTTTCACTCTATCTTCATTTCCCGTACGTTATGACAATTAAAAAATTGAATTCCATCAGGTATCAGAAGCAAAATTAAAAGAGCTATTCAGTCAAAAAGGTGTCGTTACCGATGTACAATTAAAATACACGAAAGAGGGTAAATTTCGACACTTTGGTTTCATCGGGTTGAAAACTGAGGATCAAGCTCAAGCTGCTCTCGACTACTTCAACAACACCTGCATCGACACCTCGAAAATAACCGTCCAACTCTGCGCAGGATTAGGTAAATATTTTCAATTCACGGAGGCTTGTGTGATTACAAATATTTAAAAATCAAATTACGTGTTCAGGCGATTCTTCCAAGCCTAAGTCTTGGAGTAAATATGCACCAGATAGTTCGGCGTATGAAAAAGTCAAGGGTAAAGGAGACGGAGTTGCTGAA
Organism: Ametastegia equiseti; assembly: GCA_963989295.1. Lineage (NCBI taxonomy): Eukaryota > Metazoa > Arthropoda > Insecta > Hymenoptera > Tenthredinidae > Ametastegia > Ametastegia equiseti. The sequence continues at coordinate 14,591,826 of OZ022398.1, forward strand.
TCAGCTCCGCAATCAAAGACAGAGAGCAAAGAATCTAAGAAAGAATCCAAAAAACAGAAGAACAGCGAGCTTAAAGAGGCTCTTGAAAAGGTGAGATAAAAAGAAGATGAATTTGATTCATTTATAGGATCGTTTTAATTAATTTTGTGCTCTTTGTTGCTTTTCCGATTGATAAATTGACCATTTTACAGCACAAAGACGACGCCCTGTTCACAGAGTTCTTAGAAACTCATGCCGTCGCTGGAACAAATAAAATATGGAGTAACGATAACGCTATAGATGCTAAAGATGCAGATAGCAGTAACGAAAGCGAAGAAGAAGATGACGATGATCCTGAGAAAGTCGATTCAGGAAACGAAAGCGAGGATGATAGTAAAGAAACTGAAGAACGAGCTGCAGATAAAAAGATATCAGATCTTGAGGTGCGAGGGAATGAAAGAATTCTATCTTTCACGATGTTATTATTCTCCGAGGCAGGAATCTTCAAAACTAATCAATGTATCTGATGTTCTCTTTGTTTACAGTACATGCAAATCTTGAAAAACAAATCTCAGGGTGTGAAATCTGTAGAAAAGATCGATGTTGGGACAAAAACTGGTGAAAGTAATCACGGACCTTTAAAATTGCTCACAGTTAAAGTCCGAGGCTTGGGATACAACCATAAGAAAAAACACATAAAGCAATTCTTTCATCCTTTAGTCCCAAAGTCCATCAGAGTTCCTCAAAAGATTAAGGGAATTGCTTACGTCGGTTTCAAAACAGAAAAACAGCTCAAACAGGCTTTGAATAAGAACAAAAGCTTCTTGGGTGAGCTCTCGATCGATTAAAGAAAATCAAATTCCCTTACACGATTATCAAACGATTTTTGTTTTTTTTATAGCTGGAAAACGACTCTTGGTAACAAAGTACGAGGCAAAAGAGAATCCCGAAGAATCAAATCCAGCTTCTGACAATAAACCAGCTAATGCTCGATGGAGAGAACAGGAAGAGGCCCTCAAAAGCGAGGAGAGTATTGCGGAGTCGGGGAGGATGTTCGTCAGAAATTTAGCTTACACTACAACGGAAGCAGATATTCAAGCTCTGTTTGAAAAATTCGGTTGGTAAATTACGTTGAATTTTCAGTCAAAATTTCACTCATTTTTGAGTTAAACTTCAAATCTGAACCGATTTTTATTCCTTTTTCAGGTCCTCTGTCCGAGGTGAATTTACCTATCGATAAAACAACCAGAAAACCCAAAGGATTCGGAGTCGTTATGTTTATGATGCCAGAACACGCTGTGAAAGCTTACACAGAGCTAGATGGGTCAGTTCTCAATGGAAGAATGTTGCACATACTTCCTGGAAAAGGAAAAGTGACTCCTGATCAACTTCTAGATAACGGTTGGTTGACGGAACCGAAAATACGATTTGAAACGTTGAATTTCGATGATTTTCACAGACTTTTTCCTTTCGCAGACAATCTAGACTTCAAAAAGAAAAAAGAAATGCAAAAAAAGGCCACCGCAGGGTCCTCCCACAATTGGAACACCTTATTTTTGGGGCAAAACGCAGTCGCCGAAGCTATCGCAGCTACTTATAACACTACAAAAGAAAAAGTGGGTTTTGAGTTTCTTAGAAATCGCAAATAACATCGGAATAATTCACAATCAATGCTTATTTCTTCTCCAGGTTTTAGACGACACTGGGAAAGGCTCTAGTGTCGCAGTAAGACTCGCTTTAGGTGAAACGCAGCTGGTCGAAGAAACGAAAAAGTTTTTAGAGGAGAGCGGCGTTCATTTAGACGCGTTTAATCAGGTGAATAAAACGGTTTTTGATCATCCAGTCAAAAGACGAAATAAAATGATGCAAAATTCTAATGAAAATATGATTTTCTTTCTCCTCTAGCCACCGGAAAAAAGATCGAAGACTGTAATTCTGATAAAAAATTTACCCTCGCAAACAGAGGTCAAAGAAATTAGCGAGATGTTCGCCAAACACGGAGAATTAGGCAGAGTTGTTATGCCTCCGTCTGGAGTAACGGGTAATTAACAAACTTTGAACGATTGATTGTGTCGATCTATAACAGCAATGATTTAAAAACGTGAACTCGTTTCCATGTTTCAGCTCTCGTTGAATTTCTGGAGCCTTCCGAAGCCCGTATAGCGTTCATGAAATTGGCTTACACAAAGTTTAAGCATTTACCTTTGTATCTGGAATGGGCGCCTGATAACAGCTTCAAATCTCCTTCGAGTAGTTCCAAAGTGGGAAGCTCGACGCCTTCCAAGACTGAATCAAAGACTCCGGTTTCATCTAACGAAAAAAAATCTAACGTCAAAGAAAACAAGCCGGCAGAATACAAGAAGGAATCGAGCAGCGAGGATGAGGAGGAAGCCGAACCAGACACAACGCTATTTATCAAGAATCTTAACTTCACAACGAATGAAGAAATGCTTAAAGAGGTATAATCTGAGTTTCAGAAAATAAGTATCGGAGAAAAGAATTCGAAGATACTCGTTTCTAGGCGATTAGTCAAATATTTTAAATCGATAAATGAGAAAACTGTTCCTCGTTGTCTCAAAGTTGGTTTTTTATTCCAAATTCCTTAGCATTTCAGAAAATGTGGACGTCTGGATTATGTGACTGTCGCAATGAAAAAAGACCCGAGTAATCCGGGTGGAAAGTTGTCGATGGGTTACGGATTCGTGAGATATAAAAGAAAGGCAGACGCGGAGCAGGCTTTGAAGGATCTTCAGATGACGGCTCTCGATGGAAAAACTCTGGAGCTAAAACGATCCGAAAGAGTATTACAGTACGAAAATTTCCCTGATCTTCTTCCTCGACATTGCAAATCGAACTTTAAATATTTTATATCCAAATTCTAATATCGTTGTTTATAATTCTACAGATCCGACGCTCAAACTGCAAGAAAAACTACCAAAATTGGCGAACAAACTGGGACGAAAATATTGGTCAGAAATATTCCATTTCAAGCAAATTCAAACGAAATACAGGAACTATTCAAGTGAGAATTTCAACTGCGTTTTTAATTATTGTTTGCATTATTAATCAGCACTTCTACGTGTGGATTTATTTTTTTTTTTATTGATTGAACGTTCAGTTTCCTGAATTTATAATAATTCCAGGGCTTTTGGTGAGATAAAAGCATTACGTTTGCCAAAAAAGATGTCCGGTGATTCGCACAGAGGATTCGCATTCGTCGATTACTACACCAAAAGTGAAGCCAAGGTATAAATGAGAATAAAAAATGGAATTCCTAGAATTTAATTGATTTTTTCAATAATAATATTAATAATAGCAATGATAATTCGATTGTGTATTAATTCTGTTCTATTTTCTTGTGATTATTTTAGAAAGCATTTAAAGCTTTGTGTCAAAGCACTCATTTGTACGGTCGTCGTTTAGTTTTGGAATGGGCTCAGACCGAGGAAGGTGTTGACGATATTAGGAAACGAACAGCTAAACACTTTCACCAAGGTATTTATTTATTTTTAAATGCTGTATTCTAATTTGGATGAGTAACTAAGAAAGATATCATTTTATATTATATTATATATTATTAATTCATTTGAATTGTAGATGGAAGTGGTCCAAGAAGTAAAAAGGGAGTTCTGGGTCCTGAAGAAGTCGGTTTAGCTGTAGAATGATAATCAAGAGATCCAATTCGATTCTGGATTGAATCTTTCTTATGCTGTACATAGATTTTTCGACTTTTAAACAATTTTTACATGAATATCATTCTTCGATATTTCGTGTCTTATTAAAAGAAAACTGATCAAATAAATTGTATTACGTTTTTACACGTACAACGCGGTTTTTATTTTTCATATTTCTCAAAGTAAAAAACGAAATACAGAATTATGTTGAAATTGTTATAATTATTGAATGACAACATCTAATAAAAGTGATTTTGCTCCCGATATTAATTACGCGTTTGATTATCTCGTGTGTTTAAATACCTGTATATTATTCATTATTTCATTTTTTTTTTCAAATATACTACTGCAAAATAAATGAATAAACGACTTAATTCGCTCATTATTGATATTTTCTTATTTTCTAGAGTAATTTTGTCTGTCGATACCGATACGCCTTATTATATGCAATCCCAATATCATTCATGTATACGATTTTGAAGAGGATTATAGCGCCACTGTCACCTCCGTGGTAACTAGCACAACTAATTTTGCCGCAAATAGCGAGCGGCAATCAATTTGAATTTCAGGTGAAACCGAATAATAGGTATATGAAACAGAATAGGTTAAATAGAATATAAATAGTTGAAATTGTTACTAATCCCTGATTGCAAAACGTAAATTAAGATTCTCGGACTGGTTTATAGAATATTCTAAAGCACTGAGGACGTTGATAAAAATTTATAGATACGCGATTTTTGACGCGGTCTAACATCTAGAACTTGAAATGAACAGTTTTTTTGTTTCGTTTTTAAGTCGAATGCGCTACAATTAAAAAAAGTGCATGCGGCAAATTTTCCTCTACACGTAATCAAAATTAGTCCGATTTGTCCTGAGGTTTGTTTTCTTCCTTCTGAGTTGACGGATCAATTACATTATTACGGAAACTCTGATTCACTGTATAAATAGGAATGAATTATTACACTCTTGACAGCAGCGTGTCGTTTCAACGCAATTTCCTATTATACCTGATGCCTATGTATACCTACGGCAACAGAGTAAAATAAGCTCTCTAGATTCCGCGGTGGGAGTAAAGCCAACAAAAAACACGCTTGAAAAATACGTAACCGTCGCGTATAATATCCGCACGCAGTTTGTAGCCAACATTTATTCAGAATGGAAAGAGGAAAAGTCTCGTATAGTTGATTCAAGTTAATTCCTGTGTAAATTTAGTTTATTCATTGCAGTCACGCGATATTATAGACGACTTTGTAAATTACTTCTTTGTATCGCAAAGTTCACATACTCGATTTGTATCATATGAAAAACTGAGAAAAATGCATCGTGTGTTGAGTTTTCAAATGTCCGGAATGGCCGGAAGAGGCTTTGGGGAATCGAGTGAATTCGTAACAAAGCGAATGTGTTTTTCGTTTATATTTTTCTTTGGATTTTTGGCCCTTCTCGGTGGTTTTTTACTCGGAAGAATAGCAACCGAGAGAAGCAAGGAACGTAATAACTGCGCGGAATCATCCAGCGGCGTCCTTGAAGCCGCTGGACCTTCGCAACTGCAATATAATCTACTTTTGGAAGAGTTGCAAAATAGCTCTTTTGACAAATTCAACTTTACGTACGTTTACGATCATATACATGCGTATAAAAATATAATTCGTATAAATTTCCAAATATTACCTGATGAAATATTCAAGCTCCAAAAAATTTATACATATTGTATATATATTTTATTCAAATGTCCCAAGATATCGGTAATCGCCCACGCTTGCGGGCGACATAAAGAATTCAAGTGCCAAAAAATAGACGTCCTCGGCAATATTTTCGCGCTAGGGATTCGGAAACAAGTCGTCAATCTGACTATCTTTTTATTATTATTATTATTTTTTTTTTTTTTAATTTCCACGATCATTATGAACAATTGTCAATAAAATCTCCGAGAATAAGCGCACTGCGTCGAAAATATATAGGACGTTCCACTACTGGATCGCGATGCATTCTTGCACGCTGCGTATATGCGTATTTCAATTTTAGATTGACCCGTTTATAACGGAACTGCACGTCTGCGATCGCGATATGAATATGCGTTTGCTGATATCCGCGTTCTTGGGTATTTGAATGTACATATATCTCATCGAATTATATATTGGAAGAATTTATACAACCACACGTACAATACTTTCGTTATACTATATGTATATGTATAAGAGATTAGTTCAAATCAGTAGCAAGAATAATAGCAGATAGAAAAAAGAACGAATAAATGTTATGAAATTAGAATTTAGTGAATTCAAAATCAGAATACCACACCTATACACGTTTCTAACTATGATGTAAATATTTTTAGAACGAACGTAGTACCTACCGTTGACGGTCGAGACAGTAAATTTCAAGATGTTAAGATGTGATGGCGAAATAGCGTCATCCCTTTTAACGAGACAGGTCGATAGATAAACACGTGCGAGAGATGTTTAAAATAGAGAAATTTTAGTGACGGAATATTATAGCTGGCTTATAGCTCGCCCATGCCCGTCGTGATTGATTGTGAATATCATATAGAATTCCTTTAGTCATAAACGATGATAAAATAATGTATAATAAACAGTAAATATAATACTTATGGTAACATAACAGAGAAGTTAGACAATTTTATTATCGTCTAGAGCATGCCGGATGCAAAAATTCTCACTATAGCTCCTTACACAGGGAAAAATCCGAGGAATACAGAAACAGGGATGATCACACTGCAGATCGTGAGACCGTCAAGGCTGTTCTTTCTGATTCCAACTTATTTTCTAAAGTTGTACAACAAAAATCAAGCCTCGTAGCTACTCTGCTTGGATCTCTCGAGCATGGTAATGAAGATGAAAGTTCAAAGAATTATTGCTTGATTAAGCTATACTGCATGCTGTATATGTATAATCAGCTCCTTGTTCACTATCAACAAACTTTAGGTTTTCGAATATAATTGATAGGAGATGATGATGATGTTCAGAATTTATTCCAAAGAACATTTTGTATATTGAGCCGTTATTTGGCACACCATCCGATTCTTTCAGATTCTCAGATTATTTGGATCAAATACTTGATGAAAAACTCTCAATGATTGTCAGTAAACCATGTAACGCAATTATTCTATTCTTTTACGGATCTATATAGACAGATGGATTGTGTTATCCGTGAGTGGGGATGGAACTAGACTGGCACTTGAGCTGATTAGAATTTTTGGGAAACTGATGATTAGCGAAAAGTGGAAACCGCACAGAACGATCATTTTCTGCTTCTTCAATGGACCCCATGATTCGTGTCGTGATATTCTAACAAAGTATTCGAAATCTAGGACGTTGGCTTATCTGGCTGTCCATGGAGAAGCTGTTCAGAGTTAGTGGGCTACTATTTATGTTCAATTATAGGCTCGTGTTTCGGAAATAAGATCGTTTCGAAGACAGCACTGCATTTGACATTTTCCTGAATTCTTCTCTTTTTCGATAGAGAAAGGATGTCTCCACGTGTCTGGATCCGACATTATAAAATCACTAGTCCTCGGAAAAGCGCAGGAGTCAATTTCTAGCTCAGATGACGGGCGAGTTTTTGACTCCTGCAGAATCGGAGATGATTCCAAAAGCCAGATGTTTTGGCCCAGACTTGCTCTGGACGTCCCACATGCTTCTATATCAATCGTACGTAGTGAAAAAAAATTATTGATGATTCTGAATTCTATATTATACTTCAGTCTGTTTAACTTTCTATATCGTAGAAAAACAACAGCGATAGTAAAACTGAGATCAACATCAGTGAAACGGAAATGCTAGCATATCGCAGAATTCTTACACGAACTATTGGTCTCACCATCTGGAGCATTTCGGATACTGCAGTTTTGCACTGGGACCCAAAAGACTTTGAACGAAGTGTTAAAACTGCTTTAAAATTGATAAATTCATCGCAATCGAGCGAACTTGAAGGTATTTCAGTCCAGCAAGTTCATTTCTAGCAATAAAACCAGGAATCTTGAAGTATAAATTGCTAGAAATCCAATTCTTTCAGGAAAAATCACATCGACGACAGAGAAGCTGGTGAACAAAGTGCAAAGTTTGATAATAGACGGAAACTACGCTCAGAATTCGAGGTGATTATCATCGAATTCGTAAATCTCATTTCGAGTATTCCAAATCTGTATTTTGCAATGTTGCAGTTGGTTGTCTAGTCGAATGACGAACGACTTGCTGATGGATTTAGACAGAGCACTATTGTGCCCAGACGAACATTTCAGATCAAAAACAGATCTGGCATTGATACCTGATTTCTTAAGAAGATCGCAAGACGCGATATCATCTTTTTTGGAGAACATGTTAAAATGTTACAACGATGCGGTCGAATTAGTTATACAGGAAGGATGACTGTTAAAAGACTGGAATAAAAAATAGAACTTGAAAAAGGATTTTAAAAAGTCTGCCTAGCATAATCATATAAGAGAATGATTTTGCCATACATTTTCAGTGATTCAATATGGATTAGTTAATTATTATCTTGATCGTGATCGACGTAAAAAATGATTTTTAATTCAAATGAACATCTTTTTGTATACGCCAAAAAAAGAGCAATCATATCATGTTCAGAAAATGAAGGAAGTTTGACTTACCTGAATAACAAGAGGAAGGAACATCTGGGTGAGTAATAAAAAAGGATGAGCTGTGAGTTGGGAATGAATGATTTATAAATTTTTGAATACAATGATAAAAATTGTATGCATCATTGAAAATAAAATTAATATACGAGACAAAATAATTGTATATTTTCAGTGTACACTGGAAGCTCCGTATCTTATTTCTCTCTCGAATTGTTCGGCGTTTAAAGTGCCGTCAATGGCTTCGCAGTTTGGATTAAAAACGGAGTAAGCACTAATTTCGCCTTTTTTCTTGGGACCGGAGCGTGTATTTTTCCAAATTAAAACTAAAGAGGAAAGTATAAAGTAGACAGCGCCGAACTCAAACTGCAGAGCAATCATGTAAAGGGTTGCCCATAGCAGGAAGTAGAGCAAATAAGTGACCTGCGTCACTACCGGATTCTGCGCAGGCGTCAAATCTAGGCTCTCGTCAGACTGGATACTCTCTATGTCCTCCCTATCCTGGAACCTTACAATTCTTAATGTTGCAGTACTCTTCGCATTCTCCTCTACCACTAATCCCAACTTTTAACCGATGTTAATGGGCCAAAGAAACTCTGGTGTTAACAGAATAGTATAGTGTTCAAGCAGGGTGTCCAGCAACTAGGCATTTCACAATATTCCCTGAGAATTCTGCAGGTTTTCCATCAGGGAAATATTTGTCCTTTTTTCAGAGTGAAAATCTTAACATATCGGTCCGCGCTTATGAAACACGAATATTTATCTAAGAATATTCATCTTGTTACCGGCTTATTGTTATAATCGATGTTTATTTACGTATTCATATACAGGCGATAGGCAATGAAAAGTAGAAGTTAAAGAAAAGATAATTATTTTCTAACAGGATCATTAGACTTCATTTTTTTTCTAAAACCGAAATCAAATTCGATGTGAATGTCAATTTGATGCTATTTCTGTTATCAACTCGCTATCGCACAACTTTCATATACTTTGAATAATATTCAATAACTACGAAAAATCTCAAAACGTATTTACTTCTCGAATTTGAATACAAAATGTTCAATTTGCAGAACTTCAGCAAAATTCCCTGAGGATTCCAGGTTTTCCCTGTCACTGGACACCCTGGACTTTTAAGTCTTGCATGTTAAGCGTTTTGTGTTAGGTTTTGCATAGTATTTGTGAATAATTAGGAATTTCGGCTCTAAAAGTGGGTACAATTTCATCACTCAGTAAAATTATTGTCCTTCGCGATCTTAGAGTTTTCGTCTAAGAATAATATTGGTTCTAATTTTGCTGGATTGATGCAAAAATTATCGATTTGTGATGTAGTAATATTTCATAATGCTATTCAGGGATTTATACTTCTATAAGAGCGCATTTTTCTTTTCATTTCCTTTTTGCAAACCTCTTGACTATTTATAAATATTATTTGATGGTAAATTAATGTACGAAATTTTTGTGAAAATTGGTCAATTACTAATATAGTTTAAAAGTTAGAATATGAGTTAAGTTGCAAGTGTGCTACTTTCTTCGGAAATTAAGATTTCATACAAAATTAGGGTATAGTATAATTGGCCGTTTAATCGAGTCTTGTATATAAATTGTGTTCGTATGAAGGGTTCCCAATCAGATAAGGCAAAAGGAGAATTTAAGTCTTATTTCCCACTTTGAGCAATTTGATACGTACAAACAAACGATTTTCCTTAAAATTTTATAAAGTTAGTTACGATTAACTGATTGCTAACGATACTGACAAACCTAATAACAATAATGTCAATATTAATAATAATCATGACAAAAAGAATTATAACAATAACAATAGAAATAAAAGTATAGTAATCTAAATGTGTATAGAATTTCTGTATAGTATGAGCATAGCAACAAAAGCCTGTTAAATATGTAAATGAAAAGCGCTAATTATCAGCAACAACAAAATTAATAAATAAATAAATAAATAGAAGAAAACAAAAAACAAGGAACAAAATAGAAAGAATGTAAAAATTAGTGAATTGTATCCCTGAATTAAATAAAGATGTGGGAAACGATGTTGTTTTTTTTTTAAACCTGTAGTGCGTAACAATGCGAACATAACCTTACCTCAAGTTCGACATATGCGGGGGGAGGAGCGGGGGCCGGATCGTTTGAGTTTCCCCATGTCAATACGCCTTTGACGGAATTCTTGACGGATTCGACCATCGCTTCTTTCCGCTTTCGGATTCTATAGGCAGCTAGTTTTGCCTCCATTTAGCAATTCGCAAATTGTAGTACATTATTGCCTGAGGCGTATGTTGTTGGTTGTTGGCAAGGATCAGCGAGGATACACGATTTATGATAATAATGTTTATTGTCGGGGTGGCGTATCGGCGATGATGTCAATGCATAAACAGTATAAACGCAACAATGAAACAAACTATCGATCATTTTTCTTAACCGATCAACGCCCTCTGCCGGAATTCTTCCAAAGCTATGAAACGCACTTTCAATTCTCCCGCTAATTTCGAACGCCGTTCGAATACACGAGGCACTACTCCTTTCGCTATAATTCGAAAATTTAACGAATTTCCTTCTGCGTTCGAAACCGGAAATATTAACCTAAATCTCATTATACGCCTATCAATGATCTAAAAATCTGCGAAAGATAAATAAGCGAATGAAATAATAAAATTATACCCTGCCAACGACCCTGCGGTTAAAAATTCTGATGCTATAGAAATTTCCACGAATTATTATAGTAAAGTTGTGACATTTTATAGTATATTTGTAAACAACCGGAAAAAACGTTTTTGAAGATAAAACGAGACCAAAAATGATAATTTCATATGAAAAATAATCTCGAGGTCATTTTTTTCTTAAAATCCGTAGAATTTGAGTCCGTATAGAAATTTTTATCACCAGCTGGCGATGTATTTCGCTATAAAACAAGGCCGCAGAATGCAGAATCGATAAATGCAGGAAGTTAATTATCGGTTAATCGTCGCAGATCTATAGCACATGTATATTATGTGGAGATTCAGATAATCTGATGTCTAGAAAAATAGATGAGAATGAGGAAAAAAACATTAAAATAACGATTAATCGAATCTTGGACGTTTTTTCAAAGAAAATAAGATAAATGTATATGTAAACATGAACGCGGTAATTTCCCACCAGTAGTCTAAGAGTACGTCGCGTAAACATGAGACAATTTATATGTCAATAAAGAGATCGAGAATAAGTCAAAAGGCTATTCTCGTGTCAGCGATGGACGATCTACAACTACATAATGATCGATAAACATGTCCTTTACGGCTCAAACTATACGATGTAATAATTCAAAAGGTTCTAACGAACTGTAATAGAATTTTTCAGAGGTAAAGAAAATAGTAAGAAATATACAAAAACACAAAATTGGCGCCATATGATTCTCAACAAATATTATTGCATGTAAAAATGACGCTGTACGACAGCTGTATTTGCCAGCTGCATACAAATACAATTAGTACGCGAAAAAATCATTTTTACGCATAACATAATAAGTAGTTCCAGCTGACGTACATCTTCACCTCGCTAATTAGATGTTGTGTCTATACAGGTATACCAATTTAGTGCCTTGTATATACTCGCTAATCATTTACTGCCCTAGCGAACTTGAATTACCGCAAGTATTCCGCGTTCCTTATTACGTCGCGAGCATTACTTTCCAATTTTTTAACATGGAGAAAAGAAAAAAAAACATCTATTCGAAAAGTAGAACTTGAAAATTAAACCTCAATCACAGCTATTTTCGTGGCACGCATATTTGTATACGAACAAAACGTGTACCTACATTATACATACATACATACATAAATACATAGATAAATACCTCGTGGTGATTTGTTTATCTAATAGTATACAAATATAGGTATAGATATATATTCGTGCAAGTATTTTTAGATGTACAAAAATACGAAGACAATGGAATGATTCAGATAACGTATATTATTGGGAATCGCTGTCTGATAATACATTATCTCTTTATAGATTCGATTCTCGTGTTCACAGCTGTCAAAGATTATTTATCAAAGCTATATCTATTATATTTACAAATGCATTGTACATCAAAATTATACTTACATATTCATATGTACAGTACATGCCTATATGTATGCACCTGTAAGACAATTTATATACATTTCTACAGCTATCTACCAGCTCTATATATATGAAAAAATAAATGTATATACTAATTTAAGAAATCAATCATACATAGATACATATATTTACCATATGTATCTATTCTACTTATCGATGGAATTATCCTGATGCACCAACCATAAAAGTCAATCGCAATTTTCCAAGAGTATCGCATTATATGATACATATATACATACCATATATTATATAAGCTGTATATGACGTTTCTCAATCGCTTACTACACCATATGTCGTAATTGTAAATCATTATTGCATATGTAATATATAATGCATGCACGTGTATATGGTACTATGTTCTATATCCAAAAAATACTGTCTAATTTTGATCAAACTAATTAATTAAATTAATTTTGCAATTTCTTAATTTATACCTATATATCTTTGAGAAAATTCCTATATGACATATATACTCTGTATATACATGTATGTAACATAGATACATGAGTATATAGGAATGTGAGCAATTTACTACGCAGAAAAGGGAAAGGGACGATTAGAAACTGCAGAAAGATGCAATTCGAACGAGTTCTTGTTATATAGATCGACAGTAGGTGACGTATATTGTTTGCGTTCACAGTTCAACTTGAAAGAGTGGCGATTTGGTGGTCAAGCGGACTTATACCACTTACTGCAATCGTTCCCAGCTGTCATTCGTCTCCGGCAATCCGCCGACGCAGTTCAAACTTTTATTCAAAATATCATGTCTAGTCTGGAATTGTAAAATTACACTACTCTTCACTTTGCCAATAACTTATATATTTCTGTTTTCAAATTATCGAGGAATAAGTAAAAACACGTCTCTGCAACCAACGATTTATCATACTGCAACTCAAAGTGACAATATTAATATAAATTAATATATAAATTCAATTTAAAAAATAGGTACTTACAAAAAAAGCCACTTTTTTCCAGCGGTAAGTACAATAAATATTAATATTAATAGATATATTGAAGCAATAAAATACATTCCTGTTCTAATCGTCGTTTTTTCTGGCAAAAAATTAGGTTCGATGAAGAAAAATCCATATAAGAATATGCTGGATATTTAAAAACCGAAAATAAAATCGTACGTGCTAAATTTGGAGTTTTTGAGACACGTATCGGTGATAAATTTTAATTAACTGATTACCCAAGCATATTGATTTTCGCCTAATGAATTCAGAAGAAATAATGTTCCCCAAGTTGGATAGTTCGATCGATCGATTGGGAGAGACGCTGTGTTCATGGTGAGTTATGTGAATTATTTTGTAATATTGTTAAAAATCAGATTGATCACTTTCGGGAAAATGATGATGAACTCGATTTTGATTAACTGCTGGATTAATTTCACAGTAAACCGCGGAGCATCGTCAACATGCAGGGAAAATTGCAATCGGCTGGAAATCGAGATCTGGAAGGACGAGTATTGGTCATTTATACCGGTGGGACTATAGGGATGACGAGGAATAAGGGAGGAGGTATTATTCAAACACTGTGAAAAAAGAAAATTAACGATCTTACTATTAATATATCAAATTTAACTCAGCTCCCATTGCCTGATAAAACGATCGAATAAAGATTTCGAAAAGAATCTGCAGATTTTTCAATTCTAACAGAATATAGGAATTATAATTGGTACAGAATTCGAATTATTTATACACACAGAATTTGTGAATTGATAAATCGATCCGAAAATCGCAGTCTCCAAATGTTCAAATATTTATTTATGTATTTATTCATTTACTTATTCATTTTCGATTCGCAAGATTTTCTATAGTACTGATATTTACGTGATTCGATTTCAAAAGACCCAATCATGCGAAGAGTTCCTCAAAGTTTTTGAATCTCGTATACGAGAATATTGAACTTTCTCGTAAACGAACGATACATTTTTCATTAATTTTTTGTTCCAAGCTGAATAGATAAGAACTAGAACTCTTCGGCTCGACCCAGACGAAAGAGACGTAACTACTTAACTAGATTATACTATAAATGATTCATACACTTATGTTACAAACTTAGAAAGGTGTCTGTCGCAGATAAGGTACATCAATATCAATATTGACATACAATCCACCAATTCCGGGCGATATGATTGTTGAAACTGGCACGCGGTATAATAATAGCCGCTTGATTGGGCCTAATTTGTTATACAATTTGTTCGTCCTTCGGTTGCAACTATCGACTGCAGGAAAGATTGTTCGAAATTTCATCAGAATATACTTGAACGAAATTTGATCATGAATGAATAGAAAGGAAAAAAAAACCAATGATTTCCCAGTGCGATATTTTTGAGGAATTCTAACTAAGACGTAATTTGATCAATTTCCATTGTAATTTCAGCTCTGGTACCAACTCCGAATGCGATAATAAATCTATTGCGGAATTATCCTCAAATGCACGACAAGGAATACGCGTTTAAAAATTTCGGTGAAAACGCACCCCTCGTTTTACCGTAAGAAAAGCTCCACAGATTTTATTATAAAACAGTCCCAGACCGCAGGAAAAAAAATACCATTCATAAAAATCGATCGTTCAATCTAAAAATCCTTTTTTCAAAAACAGAGTCACCTCCGAAAAACGAAGAGTCGTTTATCAGGTGGTAGAATATGAAAGACTAATTGATTCGAGTAACGCAAGAGTCGCGGATTGGATTTGCCTGGCTGAGGACATCAAGGTTTGAAATTATTTTGAAAAATTATTCTAATCTCAGAATGGTCAGAAATTCAAACGGAATTAGATATTAAAATGAATTGAATTTTTTTTAGAAACATTACACAGATTACGACGGTTTCGTGATTCTCCACGGAACAGACACATTGAGCTACACAGCCTCCGCTCTGTCTTTCATGTTGAATAATTTGGGAAAAACTGTGATAGTAACCGGTTCCCAAATTCCTATTTTCGAGCCTCGAAGTGACGGTTTTGACAATTTTCTCACCTCGCTTTTGATTGCTGGTAATTACAACATACCCGAAGTCTGCGTTTTTTTTGCCAGTCAATTAATGCGCGGTAATCGTACCAGCAAAAAAACTGCAGATGCTTTCCAGGCTTTTCATTCACCAAATTACGTGCCTCTTGCTGTTGCTGGAATCTCAATTGACGGTGAGTAAAAAATTTTCAATCAAAGCTTTGGAAAATTGAAAAAATAAATGAATTATAAACCGGAAGAAAAATCGAATCCAGGGAAGACGATAGAAATTTGCTGACCTATTTTGCCCCTCGGTTTCTTTTCTACAATTTAATATATTTTTGAAAAAATTCGTCATCATGTACAGTCGATTACCGGGCGATTTTCCGTCCCCAAACATTGGAGAAATTCGACGTGGACACGAGGCTTTGCGAGGATGTTACAATGTTGAGATTATTCCCTGGAATAACAACGGCTATGATAAGCGCGGCTACCCAGCCACCGACTAAAGGAATGATCCTACAATCCTACGGGGCAGGAAATATGCCGACAAACCGTGAAGACATCCTCGAAGAATTCAGAAAAGCTGTTAAAAGAGGTGTTATCATCGTCAACATTACCCAGTGCTCTCAAGGCACCGTCTCACCGATTTATCAAACGGGAAAAACCCTCCAAGACGCTGGTAAATATTAGTGATTATTATTTATTTATAGTTTTACGCGATTATTCGAGTAATTATATAGTAAAAGTGGAAAGAAAATGTACAACATTGTTATACATCTAATAATACAACAGATGATCCCGATTTGAAATTCCACACCATTTGAAAAGCGCGCCATTTGTGACGTCACCGCGCAACCGATACACAATGACGTCACGACTAATCAAAAGCCTCGAAAGCTCACGTGATTAGTTTCTCGTGACATTCGAACATTTAAATTCGAAAATAGAACTCGCCATGATATGGTGAACCGATTTTAATGTTTTTGGCAAATCCAATTATTAAAATAAAAGCTCTGATGCTCTTTAGATCAATTTTAATTTGCTATTTTTCTAATTCAAGGTGTTTTGTCGGGTTCCGACATGACGCCAGAAGCTGCTTACACCAAGTTGGCTTACGTATTGTCGAAATCTGAATGGGACGCAAAAAAGAAACGAGATGTAATGTTGAAAAATATAAGAGGAGAATTGACGAGCGATCGGCCAAGCGATCGAAAAGCGAATGACCTATTGGACACGGTGGCTAGAAGTCTGCATATCAGTTCACAAAGCGACATTATCAAATTGAGGAACACTTTGTTCCCCGGAATGGTAGCTCTGGCTATAATCGATCAAGATATTGAAAAGCTCAAAGCGATCAAAGAATACGTAAGTTTTACCGATCATAGTAATTCGTCTCTTTTTTTCATTTTTTTAATCTATTTATTTGTTTTTATTCATTTCCGAAAAAGATATAAAAAAATATATATTCTGTAGAGTGTGAATTAGATCAAATATTTCACTACATTTCAAGATTTAGATTATTATTTTGATGTCATGACTTATGCATGTAACATAATTATCGTGGCCGCCAAATCATATATTTAAAGCCGAAAAATCCGGATCGCTATCATTAAACGACTCTGATAAAATACTAATCACGTGATAATTATGAATTGTGTAAAGGTCAAGAGTCAATATATGCAATGCGCATAGACTGCAAGAGCAATAATAATATCTATACGTATATGTAGTACAGCTGATATAAATACGATCAACAATAACATGTCAATGAAAATTTATTTATTGGGAATCAATCTTCTTTCAATTAATCGAGGAGTCATTTAACGATTTATTTACTGCTCTCTTGATATATATCATTTTTGATTATCTTCTTTCAAATTAACAATATTTTTTATGAAAAAATATTATTCTTCATGTTTTCATCTCTGGATTCTATTTTCAATTGCTCATTGGAATAACATACGCGGTTATTATTATTCATTCAATTCTTAATTAATTATTATGTACGTACTTTTTTGAAAAGGGATCTGATTTCTGTGAAACGAATGCCGATTTTCGGACCCCTCTTCACCTCGCAGCTTCCGAGGGTTGTTTGAAAGTAGTTCGTTATCTTCTTGAAAATGGTGCTAGCGTTCATTTGAGAGATCGATTTGATCGTACGCCTCTTATCGACGCCATCGAAAACGATCATCACGAGGTATTTGATTTCATATTAATACAATCAATCATCTTTATTTTTATTTATTTTTATTTTCATTTTATTTTTTTTGCACAAGAGAGAAACAAGAAAAAATAATAATCATGGTATGAGATTTCCTTTTATATTGAGTTCAATTGAATATTATTCTTCATCAAAGTCATCTTGTGTAATGAAAATTCCACTCAATTGTTTCAATAAAATTGAATTGATCTTTCTAAACGTTTTTTTTAAATTATTATTCTAAAAAATTCTGAAAAATTAATACACCGATTAAACTCATTCAATATTCAAAATTCATGATTATGATCTCCGTTTTTTTCCTCTGCAGGTAATTAAATTACTGGTCCAATGCGGAGCGCACATATCCGGATGCGGATGTTGGATCGGGCAGCGTCTGTGTTTGGCTGCTGCTATTGGTAACGTCGACAGATTGATGTCGTATCACTTGGCAGGGGTTGATTTATCAGAAAGAGACATATCCGGAAGGATTCCATTACATTTTGCCGCGCTTCACAATCAAGGGGAAGTTATACAATTTCTACTCGAACGTGGAGCGGATCCTGAAGCTATTGATATGCTCGGTCAAACCCCTAGGGAACTTGCAGATCTGGCTTCCGCGAGAGTAGCTCAAGAATTATTGCGACCGATTAGTCTCAGCAGATGAAATTTCGGATTATAAAATATACATTCGTATGTTTGGACTTTTTTTTCTAAATTTCAGAGATAGATTGTACATACATCTGTACATATTATTATATATGCAATTTTGTTACATCCTACAACGGTGATGTAAAAAAAAAGAATTGTTCATCTTTCCTCATGGCATTGGAAACAAAGCAGATTTTTCTTTTTTTTTTTTTTTTTATACGACGCGGAATTTATATTAAGTTAATATTAATTCTACAGATACTATAGTGGGTAAAATGTATTATACATGTTCACCGGAATAAATAAATTTTCAATAATGCATTTTTATATATTTTGTTTAATATTTTTGTCGAAGTTCGCTCCTATTTCGTTCATTCTTGATTAATAATCGCATAAGAATCTATACTTGTGAAAACAACATGTTCTCTAGGAAAATTGTTTGATAAAAAATCAGAACAAGCTATAGTCAGCGATTTTATCTGAACGACTAAATCTGTTGCTGACGATTTTGAATTTATGAGAAAATGATCAGAGATTTTCAGTAAAGTGTTGAAGTTCTATTTGAAAATATTTGGTGTTTGTCATTTTCTCTAACTCAATGACGTTAATATTCTTAATCACCATAAATCCGTAGAAAGGTAAAAAGGATCTCAATCGCGTAAGAAAAAGAAGAATCAATTTAAAAAATTATGCGCGTCGATTGAAATTCGAACGTTTTCGATTTGAATCGAAGCAGAACGCTACCATGTCTCGTAGCGTCAGAATTCGGAACTGTTGTATGACTATTTGTATATATGCGCGTGAGAAACATAACCTCAAAGGTAGCGTCACGAAATAAGTTTCGAACGGTCCGAAATTTGATAAAACACGAAAATATATAACAGCGAGAAAAACTATCTTCGACTTAGGGTCGATAAGGGACGTTTATCAAGTCGTTAATACGAATTCTGCGTATTCATCTGCCCAGTGACAGCCAAGTTTGTCTGCTTGCGAAGTATGACAGTAGCTTAATCTCATCCCCCGACTCGAGAAATCGCGGCGTTTGATCAATTAATCGAGAACATATCCGAGCTGAAAGTAAACGATCTTGGAATCCTGGAAAAGGAACAAATTCAAATATCCCAACAATATGCCGGCCGTGATAGTCGAGCCTCCGCAACGGAGCGAGCAAATGTGGCAAGCTCTAAAAACTCACATAACCAGAGAGCGTCAGCGAAAAAAACAAGGTTTGTTTATTTAATAATCTGAAGGGTAACTTCTTTTCAAGAAGCTTTTAGAATTCAATTGTAACAGGGTTTTTTCCTTTTTTGTGGTAAAGAGCAAGAAGCTGACGCAGAGGAAGAACGTCAGAGAAAAGAAAGAGAGCGACAGCAAAAACAAGACGTTATGACGCTTGGAGAAACTAGAGATCAAATTTCCAGACTCGAGAGCCAGTTGTCGCAATTGAAAGACGAAAAACATCAGCTCTTTTTACAACTCAAGAAAGTTCTCAACGAGGATGATAACAGGCGACGTCAACTTATCAAAGAAACTAGGTAAGAAATATTCGTACACTAGAATCTAAATCTTCCATTGCAGATTCAGAAATTTGTGGAATTTTTCTTGTTGAAACTTCGAATGTTGAAATTGTTGTTTCGAATTTTGTCAATATAATTATTTGTTGGTTTTTCCAGAATCCTCAAATTATATTTCAAAATTTGCACAGTTTTAATCAAATACTCAAATTTTATCAGAAGATTCGAATTCTGTTCCAGAATCCTTGAATTTTTTTTTTCACTCCGGAATGTTTCACAGTTTTAATAAAATACTGGAATTTCATCAAAAGATTCGAACTCTGTTAATATATTTGCATAATTTTTACGAAACCTTGAATTTCACAAGGATATTGATGAAGTTTTTGTTTCAGAATTCCTAAATTCCCTCAAAAAATTAGTCCCATCTTGATAAAACACTGGAATTTGAGGAAAAAAAACTTGAACTCTTACGAGATATTGGCAAAATTTCGAGAGTTTCACCAATCGCCTTGAATCTCATTTAGATGTACATTTAATTCGTATAAAATCCTAGAATTTCATCAAAGAATTGACTTTGAAGTTTTGATAATTCCTCAAATTTAATTCTAGAATTTATCTACTTGAGAAAACGTGAAAGAAAATCTTTAGAATCTCACTGAATGCTTCTAAAAATCATTCTCAGATTTTCAAACAAGTAGAATGATCTTTCTCCTTTTCTTCTTTTCATCAAGAACCGAATTTCACTCTAAATTTAATCCACCATGGAATCAGGAACGCTTCATTCAGAATACTGAGAACTTGAATTTTTCAGCGTAAGCTCAGAAGTACTATCAGCCGTAGGTGGCTACCCTGGACCAGGAGCAGGGGTAGTTCATCCTCAGTTATTCCTACCTTTACCGACGCGTAGTCCATTATACAAGGTGGCTGCGGTTGCTCCGACGCACTCGATGCTGCCAAGTGTGCGTACAATTTACAGAACTGCATGTATCGTTTGGTTTTCACATTTTTAACAACATTTTCATACTTCGAATGTTTATCAAGTCTGACTATTTCATTTCCACATCATTCCAGGGGCCGCTGAAAAGAACACACAGTCCGTCGCCTCCTCTTACAGCATCTCCTTACCACTCTGGCTATGGATACAAACCTCCGCCTTCAATACCGAGCTACAATCCACCACCTGCAAGTATGTGGGTTCATTACTAGAGCCTGAAATATTTCGTTTTGTCGAATTTTGTGTGAAAAAACACTCAAATTATCCGCCTCATTTGTAGTTGTTTCATAAAATACCAACTAAACAAACCGTTTGTATTTTTTACAGAGTCTGAAGAAGCTGCGAGAAGGTCTGGAGACGTTCGGGCAGTGCTTTGGAACAGTAAGAGTCTTTTCTCTCAAGACAGGGAAAAAAATGCATTTCAAATTTGAAGAAAAAAGCTTCAATTTAGTTCTTTGAACTTTTTCTCACTTTGTTTTATTTTTTTATTCTTTGTGAATTATTCAACTTGTCTCCAGTAGAATCCAGTATCTTTTTTAAAAAAGTTGTAGATACGTTTTTCTGTAATTTGTAATTCGTTTACAGAAGCAAACCAGTACTCGACTTCAAATTTCTATTCGACGCCACAGGGACAGAACGTCTACAGCTACACTGCGCCCAGTTCTCAACCCTCTAGAGAACCTGAGCCAGTTAAGCCAGTGTATTTGTCAGGGAATCGTAACACTATGTCCTCTCATCAGCCTGGTAAAGTCCTGATAAACTTACGCAGCTTTACGAGCTGTATCACATCAGCGATTGGAGCTATTTGATCTCTGAAACGAAAGAAGAAAGATTTTTAACTCTTTTAGATTAAATGAAACACGATAAAGGTGGAAAAAAAGACTATGAAAATTCGTATAGAATCCTTGAAGAGGATAAATAGAATAAAAAATCAAACACGCAGGATATCTAAATGAAAATTTTCATTCTTTTCTAGCTTACGTCGCGAGCTTACATTCTATGGAACATAAGGGAGCTTATTCGGAAGACAAATTCTATCTCCGTCCAGGAAGTCATGTGACGGTTCACGGAGGAGCTATTCCTATACAGCAGCCTCCGCAGGTATTTAACCATCTGCAAAAATTTTGCAAAGCTAGAAAGTTAGAGATAATATTTATAAAAAATGAGAAAGCAGTTTGTTTTTGCTTGTGTTTTTTTGCTAATTTTGTGCTTATTATCCTTCAACAGGGAGCCAAAACTGGAGGAATTACATCGGGATATCCAGTCAGAGCACCGCAGCCTCCACCTGGACCATATCCTCCTCCGCCACCAGGAAACTATGTAAACGCATCTGGAGCAAACGTTGGCGGTCGTTTAATGTACACTCAACCGACTCGTTACATGCCTAGAGAAGTTTGATCCTAAAGAAATAAGAAACTTAAAGTTTACAGATTTCTCTAGAAGATATTGCAATAACGATAATGATAACAATCACGATTCATTAGTTAAATAATTGACGAGAAAAAAAAGAAATTATCTTAGAAGAAATGAGTGTTTAATCGAATGAGAAAGTAAAGAATAACTAAAGCATGTATGTAAATTATAATTTATTTTTAATAATAGAAAGTAACAAGTTATATATCTGTAATAATATGTAATAATGGTCCATATTTTTTGGGAGTTTGGAAAAAAAAAGAACGAACAAAAAGTCCAGTAGAGTAAGAGATTTTTTTTTTTCCTCTATCCTTTTGGTATTGTTCATGATTTTCTAAATCACGTCAGTCACACGAATGCATATTCAGGTATGTGTGTAATGTTTACTCTTATTATATTACATACATATGTATATGTATATATATTCATATTATTAATATGGCGTTATGTATTATGATAGCTTGTATGGTATATAAAAAAATCTAATAAACGTAGAATCACAAAATTCTACTTGTGTCATATAATTAGACATTTTTTTTTGTTTAGTTATTAATTTCACATATCTATTTTAAAACAGAACAAAAAAATTTCCTCTTAATCTTTTCAATAACTAACAGATACAATAATCTCAAGAAGATGATTTTCATAAATCAGAAGACTTGTCATATATTTTATTTAAACTTAACATAAAATAATGATCCTCTTTGTATCTCTGTTCTAATTTTTTTCTTCCCACTGTTGAATGGAAAGAAGATAAAGAAAA
This sequence comes from Ametastegia equiseti, assembly GCA_963989295.1. Lineage (NCBI taxonomy): Eukaryota > Metazoa > Arthropoda > Insecta > Hymenoptera > Tenthredinidae > Ametastegia > Ametastegia equiseti. The sequence goes on from OZ022398.1 coordinate 14,614,692, forward strand.
AAAAGATTTTAGAATCAGACAGTATCAAATCTATGCGTTAACGACGATATTCTTAAAATAATTATTAAATATTCGATCTCTTATCTCTTTGAAAAGTAAAAAAAATTAAATAAAAGTAATATAACAACATAAAATATATCATTCTTACGATAACTCAACACAAATAGAAACTTTTCATCAATTCAATAATAGTATTGGTGAGTATTAAGGCAGTGTAGGTTGAAAATAAAAACTAATTATTTTTTTCACTAATTATAAGAAAAGATTCGTTCGCGTCGATAACATAATATCACATGTATGTATCTTGGAATACGTCAATCTACACTTTTAATCACATTTGCGATGAATTAACGAATCTGAAGATTCGCTTCCTCTACTTTTCTTTTGTGTTCCGGTGAGTTCAGATGAATACGAAGGTGGAGAATATCAATTATGCTCAAGGAGCACAACTTGCATTCAATTTCCTGTGGAACTTGCTTGAATATTGTCCTGAAAATAATGTAAATTAACGTTATTTTAATAATTCAATAAAGAAAGAATTTCAATCACAAAACAGTATTTAAAAAATCTAAATCTCCACTGACCCAGCAGCTATGCTTCTTAATTCCAACAGATGGGAATACATTTCTTCGTATCCCTCGGGTAGTTCTTCCAAAGCTAAAGCGCAATGGAATTTGTAAATTGTGGTAGTCGGTCTCCCCATGGATCCAGGCTTAAGGACAATATTGGGATCGTTTTGATTCCACTTTGTAGAATGCAGGACAGTCTGCATCTCCTGAGACTTTCGCTTCTTGCCAATTAGACTGAACAGCGTCTGCTTCGCCTTGCTTTGGCAAACTGCTATCTCCGAATTGTAACTCTCAGACATCTCGTGATCCATTCCCAAGTTCATCCAATGTCTCAGTCTGTTTACCTGTACATCAAATTTCAACGTTATGACTAAATGAATGAACGAAATCATGAAATTTCAACGTAATAACTGAACGGATGAAGAAAATGACGAATAACATTGAATATTCGTTGCCACTTACGTTCTGTAGATCATCGATACTGATTTCCACGTCAAAAACAACGCTCATATCATGGTCAGGAAATAGACTCTTCTTAGTTTCCGGATCGTATCCCAATCCGCAGAGAGCTCCGATGTATTTAGAGCCTTTAACGCTTCTGCGCAATTCAATCGTAGGAGCAAAAATCAGAGCTAGTAAACTCGGTAGACCATGAATATTAGGCATGAGGGTAGTATTTCTAAGGCTTAATCGTTCCCCAGTCATATTTTGGCCCACGGTACCAGCAACTAACAATCTTTCGTGATAATCGGCTGGATCTGTGTCCAAAAGTACCGAATTTACAGAATGTGGTTCGATGTTAATCCTCTTGGACCTGCCAGCAGATGCTAAATTATACAATTCCATTTCTAGCGGCGAGTATGGGCCTCGTAGTTTAATTATACTATCAGGACACTCCAACTCTCCTGGAATGTCAGGATAATCCTGGTTGTCGAAGTTGTTTTCGTACTGCTGCTGTTCGTGGTAATCTTTCTGTTCGATGCTCATGTCTGACTGCTGGGTACGAATTTCGTTGTTGGAACGAGAGAGGTAACTCTCTTCTTTGTACTCTGCGAATCCCTGGTCGATTAGCCACTTGTTCAGATCAGTTTTTTCATTGTTTAGATCGACTCTGTGAAGAGTGACGGATACTACGCTGTTTACTACGGAGTATATCTCTCCGAAAAGTTTGATTTTTCCCTCTAAAAGTTTTTCCAATTGTTGATAGGCAGCTTCTGACCATTCACCTTCGACGTTACGCAGCATCGATGGCTGTACGTTTGTCAAAACGCACTTGAACGCCTGACTCGGTATTTCCTGAAGCTCGTTGTTCAGTTCGATAGGGATCAAGTCGCGGAGTAAAACTCTTCGAGCGTTTCCATAATCGATGTAAAACACCTCGACCAAAACCTCAGCCGCTTGGGAATAGCTGAGGATAGTAGCTCTGTAGTAATTAACTACTCCGCATTCCTCGAAGGGAGCGATAACCAGGGAACCGATAGGTAGCTTGGAACTCATGCTCGGCGTTACTTCTTTTATCGGTTTTATTAGCTCCTCGATTTTTTTCAGATTATCCGATGTCTCGCCGTCTCGTATTTGGGCCCAGAAAGTCCCAGGATCTTCGATCTGAAAGTAAAACAACATTGAAATTTCATTTCTTTGAGAGAATCGGAGGTAGAAAATAGTAATACATTGAAATTTGATTTTTCTATGTTGACAAAAGGCAGCAAAATAGTCATTAAAAAAATCCCCAGACTTGATCCTGACCTGTGAAATGACCAATGGAATGTAGGAAACATCCAGACTAGGAAGAATAGGGCTCAAGGTGTGTTGTTTGGTGGTAACTTTAGGCTTCGATTCATCCTTGCAAGAAAAAGAAGTGTAGTTAACAGGAGAGAGTCCAAGTTCCTTTGCTTTGTTGACTGCGTTAGCAGAACTGAGTAGTCTTATCATAATGGGGACGTTGTTCTGCCTCATTTTCAGAGCTTTATAAACCGAGAGAGAAATTTTCCCAGGTACTTTGGGCTGTTTTTGTTGACTCGCAGCCTCTGAGTTTTTGTTAAATTGAATATAAACCCTGTTAGATCCGTCGAAAGAGACGATGGTATTAGCAGCAGGGGAGCTGAGACAGTCCTTGAATATATTCTGGAATTGTCTAGCGTACAAAAGTCCGGGTTGTTGAGTAGGCCAGCCTTGTAAATATACAGAATTAGCCGGATCGTTTCCACCGACTAATTTTACAGCAGCTCGTTCGTCTGTTTCACCTCCTTCGTTTCGCCTGACAAAATAATTTGGATAGAAAGCACCGGCGATGACGATCTTGATAACCAGAGGTTTCTCGATTTGGTTATAGAAAGTTTTATCGTTACCAACAGTCTCAAATACGTCTAATTTTGCCAATCGTTTCTCAATGTCTTGAACCAAGGCGTCAACTTCTTTCAGGACTCTAATCTGAATGAAGTGTCTTTGAGCCCAGGATTTTTCAGCTCCGTATGAACTGAATCTGCCTCTTATTCTATCTTTGATCCATACGTTGTAGGCATTCAAATACGCGATACAATCGCTGCAGGAACTATCCGCCCATGTCAGCTTCGTGTTATATGCTTTTAATCTTTCTTTGAACGGAGTACTGAACATGCTTTTAACGGACATGCTGGCTCCGATAATGATGCATTCTTTTAAAACGCTGAAAACGTGTCCCAATACAAAGAGCTTGGCTATGTGTATATCCACGGGAAGACGAGCCATTACTTTTCCAAGATCGGTTAAATACCCGTCGTATTTTTTATCGTAACACATATCAGGTACGTCTATCAGTCCCCCTGCTTCTTTGAGAAGTAAAACGGTTCTTTCTAAATTGCTGAGGTCTGGGGGATCCAGAGAAAGTGCCAATATTGCTTTTGGCTCGCCCATATTCAACAGTTTTGATTTTAAAACCAGATTCTCTAATGGCGCTCGCAGCATTTCTGGCTCACCTTCATCTCGCAGAACTTTCTGAAAAGTAAACATTAGGTTTTAATAAAAATTCAGTATTAAAATACAGAGAAATACCTAAACTTCGAATCTTACTTCGTAAAATTCTTGAGGAACTAATCTGTAAACTCTTCCGTCCATAACGCGTCCAGTGCGACCAGCACGTTGAGTACAATTTGCTTTGCTAGCCCAGGCCATTTCGAGACATTGAAAATTGGTCCTTGGATCGGTGACGAGTTGTTTGGTGAGACAGAAGTCGATAACTGATTAAATAAAAGGGGATATAAATCAGCTGGAAATGATTAAGCCGCGAATTATTCCTTCCAATTAATATAACTTGCCATATTTAACGTCAGGAACGGTGATACTACTCTCAGAAATATTTGTGGATAATATTATCCTGCGATACCCGGTCGGAGGCATCTCGAATATCCTCTGTTGCTCCTCGTTAGTAATAGACGAGTGCATTACGACGATATCCCAGCGGTGGATTTGATTCTGAGGTTCGCTAAGGATGCTGTACATTTCTTCTATCTCAAATATGCCTGGCAGAAAGACTAATATCACGCTGCGATTATTGTCCTTTGATGAATTCGTCTTCTGTTTTTCCTGAAGATCGAGTCCGTCTAGCATAGGAATCAGCTTGGCGCACAGTTTCATCATTTTAGGGCTAACTCCAGGCTCGTCTCTATCAATTACAGGCTGTAAAAAAATTGTTATTAACAAAAAATTCGTAAGAAGTGGAGAAAAGCATCGAGATAATAAAATTTATTAAAAATCTCACCACGCCCAACTGCGTCAGTTGGCAAAGATAGAAAATCTTGACGTTGAAGTACTGTTTTTTAACAACGTCGATTATCGGCGCAGGTTCCAGTTTGTTGGCCATCGCGATTGAAAAATATGACGAAAATCTGTTGACGTTGAAAGTGGCTGACATCAATATCACTTTAACCGAATGGGAATTGAGCCTCAACAATTTTCGCACAACTAGTAGAAGGAAGTCCATTTCTTGATCACGTTCGTGAACTTCGTCCAAAATTATGTGGGTATATTCCCTCAGTGATTGAGCTCCTATAAGTTTCTGAAGAAGGACTCCAGTCGTGCAATAAGTCAGCCTGGTATCCTGCGAAGTATTGTTTACCATCCCGACTTGATATCCGACCAAAGTTCCTACTGGCCATTCTCTCTCCTCGCTTACTCGCTTCGCTATGCTGATCGCTGCTATTCTTCTCGGCTGCGTAACTGTTGGCAAGCAAATTAAAACCGTTTATTAATATTTGAAATCTTTGGATTTAAATGCACCTAGAAAATTGGATTCAAATCATTTTTGGCAACAGAAATTTTCATTTTCATTCATTGATTCAAAATTTGCATAAATTTGTAAAAGAATCAAGAAATATAGGTAAGAATATTAAACGCAGAGGTGTGAATTGATTTTTGAAATTTCTTTTCTGAACGTTTTCTTCTTCAAGACATCGAGTTACTTGATTTGTCTGAAAATTTAGCTTGTTGATTCTACCAGATCGAAGAAATGATTAACAAGAATGAAAAATCGTATTAGGTTAAACTAAAATGAATAAAATCTGATAGTTAATATCACCGATGATATTGCAAGGTTCTTTCTTGTCGAAGCACGAGTTTAAGATGAACTGTGGAACTTGAGTAGTTTTCCCGCATCCGGTATGTCCCTCGATAACAACGCATTGATTAGCCTCGATCATGGAGACTATTTTATCCCTCATAGGTGTGATGGTGAGATTGGCTTTGGGTCGATGGGCGAAATTGAACGTTTTATAAATTTTTGCGTTTTCCGCAGCGATAATTTCGTTCACATTTGGCATTGTCCCACGCGATTCCAAATCCAACATAGACTCGCAGTCGTTCCCAGCTGCCATGCCTTGCGAAACCATCTAAAAGAAGAAACCGAATCAATAAGAACAAATTAGGTATTTCCATAATTAATTCATCTTCAAATTGCGTCCAGTATGGAAATCGAGTTATCCTCTTTTTCCATTATGTACATACCTGGATGTATCGTTTGTTTTCGGCTTCTACATACTGAGTGACGTATTCTGTGCCGGTTTCTGTCGAGCACATTGACTCGTCGTCCGAATCTCGTTCTTTAACTTTATAATTCTGGCTAGCACCTCCGGGTATCGTTACCCTTTGAAAGGGTTTACTCAGATCGAAGAGATCCATTGTTTGGTTTTTATTGATGCAGTTTTTGTTTTTTTTTTAATCACGTTTTCTCTGCAATTTAGACATTTTATCTACATGAATTGGGAATAATTCACGGCTCGTCGGCACGATACGTATAATAATTCGTTTTCGACGATTTCAGGTACGATTGGGAAAATTTCATTAAATAGAATAAAGTGAAAGTGTTTTATCGAAATATGGAACAATATAATGGAGAATTGTTGAAATATCGGTTCGTTTTCTTCTATCCTTCGAATGATTCGGCGAATGCTGGTTAATTATTTGATAAATGTGAATTATCGAAGAACTAATGTGAATATGAAGAATAAAAGAACCAGTAAAAAAACTCAGATCGTATTCTCCTTGAATTTAGAAACGTTTTTTTAACCGTTTTACTATTACCTTTCATCGAAGAGCGAGGAGTCTACCACGTGGTTCGGTCAACAAGTCGATAGACTTTCGTCGGCGTCTGTTTACAGTTGATTGTTCTTTCTTTCCTCCGGGACTTTTGTCCGGTGGCTTATTAACCACTGATAACAATTCAGACCATGGCACTCACTTGTGTCACGTGAACTTGGCTGAGTATCAGCAATGAATTCGAAGTATGAAAATATCAGTTTACAATAATTGTCAACCGTGAATTTTCTTTGTTGTTTATTTTAGGACCTCTCCATGTTTTAGGTATACAAATCACAAAGGTTTTTTAGCGGTGGCGCCATCTGTCGGGCATCACACCTGCCAGCTTGCGCGGGAAATTTTTTGCCCAGGTTTAATGCATTTCTAAAATGTGTTCTGAATTTAGGATCAACCAATAGGGAGGCGCGGCCAGCCCGATACAGCTTCCCTGATTGATCGGAATTCGAATCAGGGCAATACGGTAGTTCTGCTGATTTGTCCAGACTCGATGTTCCGCGTTTTCTTCGGAACTACTTTGATTACCAGAAGTCCGGGGGATCGGTAATCTTAATTTCACGAATTTTTTACATGTGAGTATCGTTGACTGAAGAATATAAAGAGTAAAGACGTTTAACCCTTGGTAAAAACGCGTATCACTCAAGTGGGCCTGGGTGAACCCGGAGAGGCATCAGGTGTCCGCAATACCGACCGAATTTCGCACTGTATGTCGGTACCGACGTGTGTGTTGAAGCAAATTGGCGAGTCGACTCAGGATGGTAAATACTAGCTGAATTAAAATAATAATGGTCAGATGTAATCATATCCTGTAAAAATATGTATCTTTATTTTAACGAAGAATAAAAACTTTTCCGTCTCAATATAAACATCGATCAAAATGTTTTTATGTAAATGTATATGTATATAACAATACTATGCTATTTCTTATCGTTATTATCTTACAATAATTACGTATTCATGTATAGATATATCTATACTAAAGTATGATTCAACAGATATAAGCTACGAATATAATCATAATTATAATAATAACAAAAAAGTACACTTCGAAGATAATTCTATATGTATACCTAATAATTGTATTTGTAAGATTGATTGATTGATTGATTGATTAATTAATTGACGTTCAGATGTAATGCACCAACTCGTACATACTGCAGGCTCTATACATATACGCTATAACGGACATAAAATTATATTTACAAGCCTTTCTTTTATGGTCCCTTCCTCTCTCACTTGACTCTCTGAATTTTCGATACTACCAATAATAATAATAATAATAATAATAATAATAATAATAATCATACATACATACATATTACACACATTATAGTATACTCTAGTGAAATATACGTCAAAACTTTGCTACCACATAATTGTTACACACATGTATAATATATATATAATATGTATGTATACCTATAGTATACGATGATCGAACGTCAAAAGAAAAAAATAAATAAAGATTGGAAGAGAAACTATAATAATAACGAAAAAATACTTTATTATTATAATTCTTGACCTAATAGTATATTGCATGTATTATACGGTGCACGAATTATCAATTTTATTATTATTTCTCTATTAATATAATACATATATGTATGTATGTAGGTATGTAGTTATATATAGTATATTTGCTTCAATAAAGCACTGTATAGTGCAAATTCATATCACTTTTCGTAACATATAAATGTATATGGAATATTTTACTCCACAGTCTCTTATCCTATTTAATATATTCTAAAACGATAGCAAAAAAATAAAAATAAAAAAATAGTTAAAAAAAAAAAATACGTTTGAAAAATTGTACGGTGTATCATCATCTTCGTCATCAGTGAGCATCATATAGGTATTATAGTATATGCAACTTTGGAAAAGGAAAGAAAAAACAAAACAAAACAAAAAAACTGAAGAAAGAAAAAGAGAAAAGAAAAACAAACTGAAAAATAAAATAAAATAAAAAACTAAACTGGAATGCATGAATGCAGAAAATTCGAGTATAATTACACAATAATAATCATATAATAATAATAACAATATGTAGTAAAAGATAACCAAAAACAGAAAGAAGCAAAAAAAAAAAAAGGTAATAAAGAATATAATAAAAAAACTTCTGTACATCTACATATGATGTATCAGCAATCTTTGTTCGAAACGGATGGCGAATGAGAATTCGAACGAAGATCGAAATCATTACGGGAAGAAGAAGAATAAGTCGGATGATTATGAATGCGAGTTGCGTTCGAAGAAGCCGCAGCGGCAGCAGCAGCAGCAGCAGCAGCAGCAAATGGAAAATGAAGAGCTAAATTTTTCAGTTGATTTATTTGGCAGTACTGTTCGTATTGTATTTGCTGATAATGTTGTATCTGTTGAATCCTTGCCAATTCAATAGCCGATAAATGCAAATGGGCGGGAAACAATTGACGGTTAATTTTCGAATTGTGTTCCAACGCAGGATGATAATTATTACTGTGGAAATGTGTAATCGGTCGGTGATCACTACCCTCGGTGTCGTTATTTTTACGGTAATTATCCGTCGATACTTCGCTAGATTTTGATCTACCAATGCCGTTTTCTTCGTCGTCTGTCCACGGCCGGTGAAGTCTGGGCTGAGGAACTTCTTCTTTGCGTTTTATGGGGAGAAGAGGCGGACTCGCGCTTCCGGAACTGCTGACTCCGCTGTCGTCGAGACTTCCGGTTTCACTTGCTGCTCGCTTCACTCTTTGGGGTTGAGCGAACGCGTCATCCAGCCTCTGGGGGTTGTATCTGTTCGATTCGGACTCTGACGAGGATATGTTACTCTCGTCGTCTTCGGTGTAGGAACGATGATGGTCTTCGAACCGGGCTCGATCTTCCGACATAATCTCACCGGATGTTTCGAAACTCTGCATCTTTCTTTTGCAACGGGACTGTCCGGTCTCCCGAAACCCCTTTGCGAATGGATTATTGTCGATCTTCAATTTCGTTATATTCTCGTTCTGAAATCAAAAAAGATGAACATAAAAATTCAATTCGTAAAAAATTTGACGCTACATTTCTTCACGATGTGCAGTTTATCGGTAGAAATTGTATTGTTTTTGAAACAAAATTTGTAGTTTTTGGGAAAAAAAAATATAGTTTTTCTTTCTAGAAATGTAGTTTTCCGCCCCGAGATTGGAGTATTTGATAGGAATTAGTAGTTTTTCAATCGGTGATTGTAGTTCTCTAATTCGAAGTTGCAGTTTTCCATTCCAAAATTGTAGTTCTTGATCAAAGTTGATAGTTAATTACTCGAAAAAAAGGGTTTTCTAGTTGAAAATTGCAATTCTTGTTAGTTTTTCACTTCAAAATGGTAGTTTTTGATAACGATTAGTGGTTTTACATTTCAATAATGTAGTTTTCTGTTCCAAAATTGTAGTTTTTGAAACGAATTAGTTGTCTTTCTTTTCCAAAATGTAGTTTTACGTGCCGAATTTCGAGTTCTTGATAAGAATAGGTAGTTTTTCATTTCGAAAATGTAGTTTACTATTTGAAAATTGCAGTTTTTTGTGGGTTTTTATTTCAAAATTGTGGTTTGCCGTGAGAAAAAATTCTAGTCCGTTATGAATCTGAATCAGAAGGGGCAATTAGGGATGTTGTATGTCTCACTGCGTACCTGATAAGCGGTTACTGCTATGAACTCCGTTTCTGGAAAACAGAACGATGAAGCTGGCTGCGAAAATAGCGATGTCAATCTGGCAATGTCATCGCATCTGACGATCCATATTCGGGGAACGTATTTGTGCATCGATGTCAGTACGACCTGGAAAAATAAAATAAAAAAACCGATTAGGCAATGCGAATGAATTTGAATTTCAAAATTTCAGAAAACAATAATAATAAAGCGGAGGGATTCCCTACGGTGGAAATTTCTACTCCTATAAATATCTCGACGACTTTCGAGAAAACTTCGAACGTCTCGCCATTCTTCATAAAATGTTTTAGGGTTTTTTTTTCCAATTTCTTACTTTGTTCATTCAAGTGTAGTTTTTTAATATTCCGAATGGTAGTTTCTTGTAGTTTTTCATTAAAAGATCGTTATTTATGGTTGTTCATTCTGGAAATTATCTGTTTTTTTCTTCTTAGTTCGTCACAAACAAACCTATATTATTCTTGTCCCATGAATCTATAGAAAAAATTGCCATTTAATTCTATATAAACCCGTGCGATTATTTGACTGATTATAATTGGAACGTGAAATTACGTTATTGAAAATTGTATACCTATCAGAAACGTGTTTGTATAGCAATTTTTTCAAGATTTCTACTATAACGTATTATGATGATTTGAGAGAACGCTATGGTAAAAAGTGGATAAAGCAGGGCGAGAAAGAGAGAAAAAGAGAGAAAGAAAGAGAGGGAAGTTTCATTCCCGAAATCCAGTCTATGGCATACGACGACGATGAAACGAGGGCGCGTTATAACCCTTTTTCCAAGAATCTTATTTATTAAACGCGGTATATCTTACAACAGCGCCACTTTGCGCCTAATAATTAAGTATATAAAGACTCGCACATATATAAATATACAGACATACATACATAAATATACCTACATATATACGTACAAATGTATATATATTTTTTCTCCTGAATCTGAGATACGTATAGCCGTATTCCATATATCTCAATTAAACGACTTCTCAACTCGTCTGAAAATTGAAACTTAAATTGACCACGTTTCCATATTATATTCATATACTATACATATACATATATATAATACATTGTACATATACATACATACCCGCGTAAACTTTAACGATCCCCAAAACTTGCTTATACACATATACCACTCTTATTACGATTATGAGTAGATCGGTATTGCCACGATATATACCTATAATACTACCATGAAGTAATAAAATTTGCAAAATACTATTGAACCGCGCTAATGACGCATTACAAATATATCTGCAATAATCACGGTTCTAAAGGGTATATGTAATTATTATTAGTTAATCGGGTCAACAATTACGTCTCTGCTTACATAATCAATGAATCGGCCAATAATTAGTCTTGGAATTCCCGAAGCGGCTAATATAATTTAAGTATACCATAATTGTCTCTTCATATTCTCAACAATATAATGACGATCACAATATCATAATCATTATTAATACAAAAGGGTCGTTCTGCAACGATCAGAGGGTTGAACTATAAATTCCTAAACGTTGTATAGATGTAATAAATATATCAGGTATAATAATAATAAATATATAGATCCTCGCAAAAATCTGAGATTTCATGTTATAATATGTTTTCTCACTTTATGTAGTCAGAAGTCATGTATAGAAGAAATAAGGGCGGCGGTGGTTCATCTGACAATGAAAGGTTAGTGTTTAGACAGCTTCTTGTCTACTGGAATATATATGTACTACACGGTAGGTGCTTGGCTGCGGTTTCGAGTTACCCGTACGAGAGAAACATGCAAAGAAACATATAGAAGTTTATGGGAGGTCTTCCGTAATGTACTACGAATATATATATATACATATGTATACACATATATATACCATCCGTAGCACCCTCCATCGACTCAGCACGTGTCTTTTTTGCTCACCATGTATACGTATAGGTATAACCATTGTGTTTTACTTGGCGTAGCAGAAAAACAGATATCCATATCACGAAGAGTATAGCCGAAATCCTGGGGACCTCACATCATGAGGAAATTTTTCATCAAGTATCTTCGAATGTATCCATCAAGATTTTAAAACAGTGACAATTATGCAGTTGCTACTCAATTGCAGAATTTTACAGAATTACGCGCCAGTAGTTCTGTTCATGAAATGGCGTGTTTTGTAGTTTTCGATTCATTCAAAAAATAAAATTCTCGATTATTATGCGATACGATATCTCAAAAATGCAGCTTGCAGCTTTTGAAATTCGGAATTTCAATCCCATGATGCTCTAAATTCGAATGAATTTACCGAGTGATCGATTCGGTAGTAGTTTGTAAGTCAGGCGAGGATCAGGATTGAGTATGAAGTTTTTCCTAAAAGTATGTATTACATACTGTTTTTGAATTTGAAAAAAATTTGATCACAAAAACAGTTACAAGTCTGCGTTAACGTCATATGGTCAATCGAATTATCTGCATTTTGGATCGCATACAACAGCTCCCCTTATATAAAGTCAAGAAGCATATAATACAAAGCACTAAAATCAAAGGATTCGAAATATGTGACATAAATTAACGAGGATGGATAAAATGAATTGACCACGCGAGCTCATTCGACGTGTGTGAGCTCGCCGAAGGAGAAAAAGGTTATATAGGTGGGTATCTTCAAAGATATATACACAATTCCAAAAGAAGAAGAAGAAAGAGGAAGAAGAAGAAGAAGAAAAAGAAGAGGAAATGCCGCGAAGGGCGGTATAAGGGATCGTTAGTCTTATCTGGTCGGGAGCAGTTAACGGTAGCTCTAATGCTTACTCTTAGATAATGAACCGTGTGGGGGCTTTCTATAAGTTACCGGGCGGTCGATCTTGTCTTGGAAATGGAAAGAAATATCAACCGACCACATCTGTCCATCGGCTATCAAGTGTACCTATAAGGTATATATATTGAGCTGGACGAATGACATTTCTCTCTATACATATTCCTATTCCCATAAATACAAATGGCTTTAAAGTTGTTTCGTTTCGATTAGAAAGAAAAATAAGGTTTTACTGCTAATTTATAACTCGAAATCGTTGATTTCACCGCGGCATTTATACTCAAGATCAAACAAACCGCATAAATGAATTTTCTCTTTTTCGTTTCATTTCATTTCATTTTTAAACTTACGTTGCTGTGATGGTCCACTGCGTTGTTGGTCAGCTTAAGCTTGTTGAAGCTAACCGGATGTTGCATCCAATGGGTTCCGGTCGCTGGACTGTCAGGATGAAGATATACCCTTCGGTTAACGTGGGGCTGTGGTTCTGCCGGTCCGGCCGATGTCCATCCCCTGGAGTTCATCGGACCACCACCACCGTTTTCAGACCCGCCGCCGACGTACTTGTGCCGGCGTCGAGACGCCGGCGCTACCTCAAGTAGCAGACAGTAACGTGCTCGACGCTCTAAACCGTCTATCTGCAGCTGAAGTGATGGGAACATCCGTCTGTAAGAAAATGAAGAAAAAAAAATTGGTCGACTGGATTCATAGCCCTGGACATTTTATCAAATTTGTCGCTTTCACCCTAACCTAGTTATCACAAGAAATATGAATCTGACTGGAATTGTATTCATTTTTTCCAAACAGTAAAATACTCAGCCACTTTCTGCCGTGGCAAAGTATTAATCTCCTGAGTTTCATTCCAGTGGGTTGTATAGTTTGGAAATAACTACGAATCGCGTTTTCGAGGTGATACACAATTGGTAATCATGGATTCCGAACATAGTCACGTGGCACCTTGAAGCAATATGGAAGTCTGTTAGAAATTAGAAGTAGGTATACCCATATTCTGTGTCGGAGAAAATTTTACGACGTTAAAGAAAAATACCTCAGGCTAATCTAAGTTCCCAATTTTCAAAGTGGAGTTGGTTTTCTGTTGCTTGGGTCGTTCCGCGTCTCGGTAGCCCCTATACTACCTATACTTACGTTCATAGATTAGTTTGACCGGAACTGACGCCGCGTCGGGCTAATGCGGCGACGCTAATGCTAATGCTAATGGTGGGCATAAGTGCTAATTGCTAATTGCCAGTAGTGTTGCATGTATATATACCTACCATACTATGTCGGTTTCCTCGTTAAAATTCTAGCCTTTGCAAGGAAGTGACAAATCCGATAAAACAACCCGTATACACATACATACCATGTATAGGAAAATACCTATATACGTACGTACACGTAGGTACGTTATCGAAAACTGTGTAAAGTGGTTCCTGCGTTAACGGAAATACCATAACAGATTGAAAGATCTTATGGTTTTCAGTCTCGACTTGTTTTAGCCTTACCTACTACCATACGCGATAACAAACTCACGATATAATACGCTCGTTTCCGCAACTGAGTACGTCTTTTTCTGGGGGAGTTTTGTTTTTGTTTTTTTGTTTTTTGTTCCTTAATTCTGATTGTCCTTCCTCGATTTACCGTTGTTTTTTATCCTCGTTGGTGTTTTTTCCCTTGTTAATAAAATATTGTAGTTTATCATTTCAAGAAATTGTATAGTTTTTTTGTAGTTTGCAATTCGAAATATACCTATAGCAGTTTTTTATTGCGTAGTTTTCCATAGCTACAAGATTTTTCTTGTAGTTTGATTTTTGGAATTTTTTATAAAAAATTGTCGTTGTTTCTGTAGTTTTTCATTGGAAAATCGTAGTTTTCGGACTAATAAAGACACAGAGGATTGTCATGATTGTCAAAAAAACCTGACAATTGTAACAAAAAAACAAAACAAAAAAACGTAGAAAATTATTTTTTCTCAAGGAAAATCCGTATATTAGGAAAAGGTATATAAATGTACGGTTATTCTCGATGGGAATTTTGAGAACCTATTCCTCACTCCAAGGGCGACGAAACCCTTTGATGTTATCGGTGAAAATTCACTCTGCCGTAGTGTAAACACGTTGCGAAAAGTGTAGAAGAAAATTCGGCTTATCCGAAATATGTATCTATGTATATATATATATATATATATGTATGTATGTATGTACATAAGTCAAGTCGAAAATCCCAGTGAGACAAGTTTAGCCGTGGGCCCGCATGCCCTGGGGTCCCGGGGACTTCCCCGTGTGTTTGCTCGCGTAATTACCGGGCAGGTCTACGTCCGACTACTTCCTAGACCCACGAAGTATGCTTAGGACTACGCGAAGAGGAGCTAATTCGAAAATCTCGAAGATCTAGAATGCGAAGGACATGGCAGAAAAAGAACTACAGTAAAGGAAAAAATTTACAAAAATAACAATAACAAATGTAATAGAAAACTAAAAAATTGCAAGTGCAATTCTTGCAATATTTCTTCCTCTGAATTATTCAATTTCATCATTTCTATGCATCTTTACGAATTTTTTATAGCATATGGAACGTCTTGTGATTCCGTATACGAAAAATGGTTGCTTTTCCTAATCACATCGATTTTTCATGATGCGAACTAGAATTATTGAACATTTTTCATGCCGAGCTACAAAAATGAAAATTGTTGTTGCATGGAAGACTACACAATGTTACGTAGAAATAAAAAAATTCAGATGAAAATCAACTGAAAACTACATATGGAATATCATAAATTTTTATGAAAAACTACAAGAAGACATACAGTTTTTCAAATGAAAAAAAAATATAGAAAAATAGGCTACAATTACTGTTCCTAGAAAACTATATCAAAATCTATTATTTTCCATGAAAAACTACGGAAAACTACAGAAATCTATATCCGAAAAATTATTCAATTTATGAAGTGCAATCAAGAAAAAATGAATTGAAAAACTAAGAAGATGAAGAGGAGGAGGAAGAGGAGGAGGAGGAGGAGGAGGAGAAAAAACGATAAGAAGCTAAGTGGCACCACGCGTTCTGCGTCGCGTCTCGCGTCTTTCTGACGAGCACGCGCCGCGTCGCGTCGCTGTATTACGAGATAAGCGAGTAGAGATAATTATATCTTATAGCGCTGCTGGTGCTGCGACTGGGACTGCAGCGACTGCTGTTCGCGTTTTATCAGCATACGTGCGTACCAATACACAGCGTGTCAAGAGGCGGAGACGCGTGCTGCGTTCTCCAAAAAAACTCCGAGAAAAAAAAAATTCCCCAAAAAATTTTCAAATTTTCTTCTCCGCGTGCTGAATATATGCAATTTCAACTATAGGACCATCGTAACACAGTCTATATGAAGAGGAATATTTAAGGCGACATAATACAAATCGCGTTGAACCTAACCTAGCTAACATAAGAAATACGAATCTAACTGGAATACTATTGGTTTTCTTCAAACAGTAGAATACTCGGCTACTTTCTGCCGTGGTAAAGCCTTAATCTCCTGAGTTTCATTCCGGTAGGTTGTTTAGTTTGGAAGAAACTACGAATCGCCGTTTTCGAGGTGATGACAATTGGTAATTATGGATTCCAAACATAGTCACATGGCAACTTGAGGCGATATGGAAGTCTGTTTGAAATTCCATTATCACCAATTGTTGTCACCTCGAAAATGCGAATTGTAATTTCTTGACGACTACTGAACCGATTCGAACGAATCCTCGACGAATGAATTCAGTTTTTCGGCAGAAAGTGGCTGCGTATGTCACTTCGTCAAGAAAACTGATAGAATTCTATTAAACCCTATATTGTATATGTTCATTAGGTTAAGTTAGAAGTGATCTCTACTATACATATATCACCTAAATGTCGGGGGCGGATAGACGCGTAGAATTCAAGCGTCTCGACGCCGCGTCGGTGTCCGGCGCCATGCCGCAGCCGAAAACAATCGGCAGTAGACGACATACCTATATAGTTATAGGCGCGAAAATTGTCCCACGCCTGCAGCAGGATCTGCAGCGACAGCGAGAACAAGTACTGCGACTTTTTAGGACCCATCGCAAAGACAGCGTGCTACCCCCAACTTGCGACCTTTGCCGACTTCTTCCTCGACCCTATGCGTAACCAAACTTAAGCACCTTTGACGCCCACTTGACGGCGCCTATGCACTTTAACGGTCCAACCCCTAGAGACAGACGCGACTGACTCCAGTCTGTGCAAACCGTAGTTGAAAAATTATTATCATTATTATCTTTCACCCATTTCTATATTGACTTTTGATTTCCATCTTGAAATTATTGGCATCACCTCGCAAACGCGAATCGTCATTTCTCCCAAGTCGAACAACCGATTGGAACGAAACTTTAGAGATCGAGGCTTCGTTTGGGAAGAAATTCACTCAGCGTTTTACTTTTTTTAAATTCACAAATAAAAGGACGGTATTTCGATAATCCTTTGACCTAACCTAAAAAATTCAAGGTCTTTCTTCGATCGGACAAAAGTTCATGCAAGTCGAAGTTCTCTAAGAGTCTCGAATGACTTTGAATGATTGGGCAAAGAACTATAGAAAGCAGTGCACAAAAAAAGAAAAAAAAAAAAAAAAAAAAAAAAAATGACCGTGAGCCAATAAAATAGTTTTTGATTAGACATCATAAGGAGGATTTGTAAAAGAATTCTACATATACTTGAAACAATCTGCGAAAAATCGGACCGTGAAATTTCCGTAGAGACATAAACCTATATAGCTGCATAATGTGCCGAAATATCTGGCGAAGCGAAAAAGGAGGAAAAAAGTTGCGGAACTTCAATGGGGTATATTCGTGTCCCGGAATACTGATCAGTTGCAATGGTAGTCTTGCCATCTGTGAAATTCCAGCAAACCTACACGTGGCGAGCACGTGGTAGGTCGCGAACAACGATTACACGGTTTTTATTGCGAGTTTAGAGTCCTGTATCCATAGTAGGTATACCCTCTCAGCTAGCTTCCTGTCACACAGTCCCAGGTAGAGGAGTTTCCGGTCAAATAACAACAGAATTTACTATGTCCTGAATATGCTTCAGCATCTGGGAATTCTCACTTTCGGTTTGCCAATGAAGGAAAAACCAATTGGATTTTCGCATTTTAGAAAAATTTATGACCTTGTTTCATTTCTTCCGCAACTCTTTTCCGAATAATTCGTACACAGGTGCATATGAATTCTGCAAAATTTTCTGAATTACAGGCAAGCAGACCTCCTCGTGGAGAGATAAAAAATAATAATCAGCTGTAACTGGTCCGCTCGTAGAATTATAGGTCTTATTAAAAGATATTTACAGATAATCATTATACGCTATCCTCCGACTCTCTGACATACTTATTTTTATTTATTCCTAATTTTTTTAAATCACCTCCTGGAAGAGTTGCCTCGTTTTATTTCACAACGAGAATATTTATCTCTATTCTCAATTTCCGGTACATGTACTCGTTTCCGCGATTCTTGCAATTGCCATATCTACTAGGTACGTCCTACTGCGTGTATATCAATTTCTCCGAAATCGTGTGAGTATGAATTATACATGTGTATTATATAATATATACTTTCCGAGAACTAAGATTCATTTGGATTTGATCAAAATTCGCAACAGTTTATAAATAATTTTATGTAATCCGAACAATGTTTCTGCCAGGTTTTAGGAAAATTGGTAAATTTCATGATTTTTCCAACAGCAGAATGTTGGTTTTTCAAAAATTTGAAAAGAAAATTATACAGTCCACAGTAGTTTTTTATCACAAAATAAATTGTCTAGATTTCCGTATTGTTCGTCAGAAAAACTATACAGATTCTTCAAGCTTCTGGTTGAAGAAAAATTATTATTTTTAATTCATACAAAAGAAGTTACAACAATATTTTCATCTACAAAAATAGCAAAAATTTCGAATTCCCTCGAAAATGTTCGTGAAAAATCCAAGGAAATTATTTATTTCAGCAGCGATTATCACATTGAAAAAAGAATTATTGATGAACTTGAATAAATTTAATTAATTGTTCATCAATTTATTTGATCCTATTCGCTCAAAGAATTTAGAAATTGTAGATCTTCTCGAACGTAGATATCATTTTTTTTTTGTGTTCTAATTTTTTCTTTTCAAATCGTCGTGGAACACATTGTAAGGAAATAGGCAATGATTTGGCAATAGAAACGAGGATCTAAATCAAATGCGTAACATTATAGAAATAGTGATTTAGGTAGAAGACGAATGGGATATGGGTCAAGAAGATTCATGTACCTATATACTACTGCATCCGTACATAAGCAACGCGAGACCTAGAAAAAGAACTTATAGCTTGTCGAAATGTCTACACGCTTGTAAAAGGCGTCGTTTGCAGCAAACTACGAAGTCCCAAAGCGCCAGATTCCCAAAGATCTTACCGAAGATAGTACATAATATACATGCGGACAAACCCGAACTCACTCACAGGACCTCCTAGCCTCTATATCGCTCCAAACTCGCAAACTACGAGCGAACGATATCCATGCAATTTTTTTTTTTTTTTTAAAATCTTCAGTTTCTTATAGTCTTTTTCTTACCATCAAAAAGGGGAAAAAATAACAAAACTGCGGACAATCGAATAAAAAAAAAAAAAATGAAAGCCGTTATTGAAACAAAACGACAGAGTAAATTTCGACAGGGATCAACTCTGAGAAATATTCACGACTGTATATAACAACAGCCGATGTAAAAAAAAAAAAATTCAATTTAAAATTCTCTGGGTAAAGCAGCTCAGTGTCATTCTGACACTATTTGAGGTTAATCTGTCAAATCAAGAAACTATTCGTGGATCATGATTGAACGGTGCTGAATGAGCCTGAAAAATTGTTGCAATAGCAATTCCGTGACTAAAAAATGCCTGTTTCTCATGCTTAGGATTCTAAAAAAAAAACCGGCATAAATTCTGTAAAATACATAGAAACATCATGATGATTTAGATATAGACACACAGATACGTCTGGTGTATGTATAACGGTTAATAATTTCGGTATGCGGTCTCAGCTGGTCATCGGCAAGGCATGCGACTCCTTTGGCTGCCTGAACACATACATAGGGATAAATACATACACAAATGTACATGTATAGCTTGAAGAGAGTCGTATATGCGGCTATTGGTTATGTCGGTGGCGGTCCCGTCGGTCCTAAGACAAAGAAAAAGGAGTCTTAGGCGCCGGCGACTGTCTGTCCGGTCTGTCTTGCCTGTTTTGCCTGACTTGCCTTACCCCGGTCGGTCGGGGTTGTGCCCTGCACCCACCCAGCCCGGCTCAACAGCAGTCCACACCACGCCACATCACGCGGCAGTGGTGCTGGTGCCTCCTTGGCTTGTATGTAGCCCCATGCCATAACCTAACCTCCCCAATATCTACTACGCGCCGACCCCCCATCGGCGAACGCACGCGTGGGACCGGACCACGGCGCTCTTCTGACTCCCCGACTGTTCTATTTCCTTCCATCAATATTGTATTCTTGTTTTTTTTTTGTTTTTTTTTTTTTCGTTATATCTATTTTTTTACATTCAGTTTTTTTTTCATTTCATTCTCATCTAAAGACCTTGTAGGTATACATATGCATGTATAGGTATGTACATATCGACACCCCATGTATCATTATGTACGTCAAAAGTTGTATGTATACATGTATGTATACTGTAGCGGAAACTTCATTATTTTACATACAGGGTGATTTCGTAACGTCTGAACACTCAGAGGAGTATATTGAGGTGGCCTGCAGGGGTCCAGTATCGTCAATTGTTGGCAATTTGTATAACAAATCAAATCGTTAAAATCCAATAAAAAATTTGACGATTCGGATCCGTGACCACTTTCAATTCTCCTCCGAGTGTTCCGATGTTACGAATTCACCCAAAGGAAGTTGAAAAATACCCATTCTGAAACGTACTAAATGTACTGTATGTATCTTACCCATCATATTCGACTTAGGATATCACGAAACTATTTTTCGAGTTCAATTTTTGCGATAGAACTTCTCAAAAGCCCGCCTTGCGTGTAAAAAGGAGTCACGTGAGCTTTCGACGATTTTGATTGGTCATGACGTCATAATATACCATTCAAGATGGCGGGATGGAGGAAAGCGCGGGAAAGTTTCGTGGGTTAGGTCATCAAAGCGAGATTGAATTACGTCAGAAATGGCGCGCGGTTCGAACGCTATTGAATTTCAAATTGTTGATATATATAACACACGTGTGTCTTTGACATGCGTCAAATTATGATATAATTTGTTGTTTTCTTTATATTTCTCCTACAATCAACTGAAAAACTATTTCGTACGATACAAGAAAAAATAAATGAAATAAAATAGGAGGAAAATCGTATGATAAGCTGAATGCGTGATGAAACATTAGATTCCAATGTCTAATAAATTAGATTTTCAAAAGTATCAGTAAGTCCCATTCCGCATTTCATTATTTGGGAATTATTTTCAAATAGGACTACTCTAGTCCGCGTGTATTCGAAGTAATTAACCATAAATAAGTAACCCATAAGGTATTTCGTCAGGTTATCGATAGAAAAAGTTATAGCACATAAGAATATCAGGGATACGAATCACCCAGTCTGCAGCAGCAGCATGGCGGGGTAATTAACGTGTTTGACTAAATTTTTCGCGGTTGGTAAATCTCAAAGGTGCCGCCGTTTCTTTTCTGTAAACTAAGATCGAGCGTCTCTAGGCTAGGTTAGGCAGCTACATTTCAGTCGTCAGTCATTCTGCTGCTGCTGATGCTGGCTGCAAAGGGGACTTTGGGGATTCAAGTCCAGCCATGCGTGTGCGGTGGCGCGGTACCCCGGCGACCTGGCTGACGCGGCGTCGCCACGGCGCGGCGTCCCGACGGCGCGTCTTGCTTCTCTCATAAGCAACGCAGACCCAAGTCGAGTATATGAGACAGAATGGGACTGGACAGGACTGCTGGATTCTGGATAGGATATAGTACGATATTGGTTAGAAGTAGGATGATCTGCTGCAGGAGTGTGCCGCGGCACATCATGGCAGTCTCCTAGTCTCTGGCAGCTGAAGTATTCTTTTAATTTCACCGATTAACTATGAGATAGAAAAAGAAACACAGCGGGAGAGAGAGAGAGTAGAGAGATTTCAAGGTGATATAGTAGAGATCACTTTCAACTTAACCTAGCTAACATAAAAAACATGAGTTCTACTGGAATTGAGACAGTTTTTTTTTGACGAAGTGACATACTCAGCCACTTTTTGCCAAAAAACTGAATTCATTCGTCGAGGATTCGTTCGGATTGGTTTAGTAGTCGTCGAGAAATTACGAAACACGTTTTCGAGGTGACGACAATTGGTGATAATGGAATTTCTAACTTCCATCTTGCCTTGAGGTGCCACGTGACTATGTTCGTAATCCATGATTACCAATTGTCTATCACCTCGAAAACGCGATTCGTAGTTTCTTCGAAACTATACAAACTAAAGGAATGAAACTCGGGAGATTAATGCTTTACCATGGCAGAAAGTGGCCGAGTATTTTAATGTTTAGAGAAAACTGATATAATTCCCGTCAGATTCATATTTCTTGTGTTAGTTAGGTTAGGTTCGAAGCGACTTGTAGTAAGTAAGCGAGAAAACGCTCAACGCTAGACTTCCTCCAACTGTTTACAAGGTATAATAGGAACGCGGCATTGTAACAGACTGCAGCAACGCATAGACCCGTGGCGAGGCTAGAGACATACCGAAAATTGAAATCTATAGCCCGGTGATTATCGACGGTTGAATGATCCCGCCCAATGCTAAAACCCAAGTATCGGTTACTCGACCACCGAGGTAATGAGGTCAGCTTAGGTCAGGCCGGACCCTGTTAGTCTCTCGGATTATGTATTCAAACGTTTTTCCCTTATTATTCGCGTACTTGGACGAGTGTACGTGTACAACACGTCTCGACGCTGTATACTTTGCGGGAAAAATAACAGCAAGATTTTCTCGAAAAGGTTCCAAGAGTGAAGAAACCTAATCCAAAATCGACTCACTTCACTTCTTCGCCAAAAAATCAACTTCTCATTTGGCGGTCATAAATATCGACTAGAGATATGATGAACCAAATTTCCTTTTTTGGGCTTTTGAGTCACTGACAAATAATTTATACACAAAAAATTCTACTGTATTTATATCTAGCTGCAGGGATGCAAAATGAATTCTGCTCCATGAATGAACTGATTTTGGAAATTTGGATCATGTTTCATAGTTTGCGGAATGCAGTTTTTTCGAAGATTTGATAATTTTTGATTCGTTATTTTTTACTCACCGGCCCAATTTCGTGATTATCATTTCGGTCGTCTCGGAGTGAAATTGTTGCCAAAGTTTTGCGTTTTGAAGTGAAACTGTCACGTCACCAGGTAGAGTCGGACCGGCACCAGGAGTCGGTGGTAAAAGCCATCCGTTGTTCGTCATTTCCTCTGTAAAAATAATAAATAAATCAGTTAAATAACTAATTAATTAACTAATCAAAAACACAGTTAATATCTTCTGGACTTTGTGAATACAAAATTCTATAACATTTCACGTAAATTTGTACATTTCCAAAAATTTGTTCTATTTTACTGTATCGATCAATAAATATGAATCGAAATTTCTTGAATTTCCCCAAAGTTCTCCGTTATAAAATTCTATATTACTCATCGATTTAGTTTATTATTAATTCATTATTGTATTTTTCCATCACATACACACGTACACATCTGTGAATGAAAAAAGATACATGCCTTCAGCAGTATGTATGTATGTTATACCTACTGCAGCAGATACATACATCAGTATAGTTGGAAAGAACAGCTTGGGGTAAGGATTATCCGCGCATCGTACAACAAACAGCGGTGAAAAAGTACGTATTATAATAGGTACTTATAAACCCATATACCTATACACTGCATTATAGTTCGTGAACACTTATACCTAGATATAGAAGGAAGAAGAATCATCCGGTGTCTTTCCGCGTGGACGGACGAATAGAGGACGACACAAGTGCAGTCCGCAAGGGAAGAAAAATGAAGAAAAGAGAGTGAGAGAGAGAGAGAAAGGAGAAAAAAAAAAGGTAAATTTTCTCACCGTGAACCCCACTGCAGGCGCCTTCTACCGTCTCACATTATTGTCCTCGTCGCAAAGGACGCAGATAACAATTCCACGGTTGACCAAACCGCGGTGTCTTTGATGCCCGAAACACCGCGATAGTGACGTCACACGAAATCCAGTTGTTTTTTTTTTTCCCCGGCCTCGATAATACAATTATATTATTTTGCTTCTCGATATCATGTCTAGACTAATTTACAGGCCTGCCATAATTGCAGATGAAATGAATTTAAATGATTGATTAAATTAATGAAAATCAGTCACGTGATCTTCGAACGATTTTTATTGGTCGTGACGTCACTCTACACCGTCTATAAAGATGGCGACGAAGGCGGGAAAGCGTTAGAGTATAAAGGCTTTTTAGGTTAGAGTTTAGTAATAGGAAGTTAGTCGCGCGTTGCAAAAGTTACGTTAATACTATAATATACGAATGGCGCGCTTTATCGAATTGGAACGCTATTGAATTTCAAGTCAGCGGTATTCTTATATAATTAATCCATTGATAGGCTTTTTTTCTTTTCGATGAAAATTCAGTGAAGAAGAAAAAGAAGATAAAGAAGAAGAAAAGAGTTAAGAGTAGAAAAAAAGAAGCTCAATTATTTCTTTTTAGTGTTTTTATCTAATATTATTATTTTTTTTTCATTGTTTCGAGTCATTTTGTCCGTA